>JAAALK010000283.1:13807366-14095053 GCA_019279435.1 Zizania palustris | reverse complement strand
GCGCCGGAATAGACGACGAGGAGCCCGAAGTGCTTCGCCGTCTACCCTCACCGCCGACCACTTCCCGTCGACCCCTCGCCTCGCCTAAGGTACCGTCATGACCGCCGTAGTGCCCTCTTTCCATTTCTAGGATTAGCTAGGACCGCCGTCGCTCGCCGTGGCCGCTGGCCCGCTCGCCGTCGTCGGAGAAGACGACCGGCACGGGTCGAGTACCCGTGCCGTGTCGGATCTGATCTCGACCGTGCGATCGCGATCGGACGACGCGCGTGAATCCACGTACGCGATCTAATCCGCGCCGTCGGATCTGGTCAAAGCGGTATGTTTTAATCTCGCGCGTTGGTTTTCATTTAAACCCGCCGGGCGATCTCGTGCGTCCACGTGGTACCCCTTCGCACGTTTTAATCCTGGCCGTCCGTTATCACTTAACCCTCCCGCCTCGCTCTCGCGCGTTGGATCTGGATCCAACGGTCCAGATCGACCCGGCGCACGCGCACAGTGCGCGGGTTCACCGTGGGCCTGGCTCACCGTGGACCCGAGAGGTTTAAAATTTGAAAATAAAATTCCAGAAATGCTTTTAAACTTGTAAAATTCATATCTAATGCATTTGGACTCCAAAAATTGCCATTCCAATTTTAGAAAATTCATAAAATTATTCTCTACACATTTATGCAATAAAAACAGTAGGTTTACTTTGACATTTTCATGTCTATTTAAAAAAGTATTCAAATGCCCTTAGGGTTTAAATGTAAATTTAAATATTTAAATTCCAGGAAAATTATATAATTGTCCTTTACTGCTTAAACATTAAACCACTGGGTTTTCTCTAAATCATTTAAATTAAATTGATTAGAAAACTTAATGTAGTATTAAACCCACTTAAAAACCCTTTTATGAAAACAATGATTCATTTAGATTCACTTTAAATTGATGGAGGAATAAATTTCAGAACTTTAATATCTGAATTTATTTTATTTATAATCAACCCAACTTTAACTTATGTGTTTATAATGTAATGTTATACTGTTTGATTAGATGTTATGTTCTTTTATTTTACTTTGTATTAAAAAGACTACGACGTCGCCGAGGAGCCGGAGTACTTCCCCGAAGTCCCTCCCTCTCCCTTTGCTGAACAAGGCAAGTCACCAAACAATTCTTTTGAGCATATTGAACCCATGTCTGAATTGACTATCGCTAAAACACATAGGTTATGTATATGCATTAGTCAATGAACCCTTACATTATATTTATTTAGGATCCCCCGACCTTGATGTGCAACCCAAGCCATGCTATCTCGCCTAACCTCCTTGTCACCATATGATCAATGATATTAGCTAGTGTCCAATGTATTGGCACGGCCGCTATAGGATAAAAATGAGTCGTAGTGAAATGGTTCTGTTATATGATCCCGTTACTTCTTATCTTTGGAAATTCTGTTGGTGATGAGTCATGGTTGTGAGTGTATGCATGGTGGGTTCCGGGTGCAAGCTAGGGCATTGGTCGGTAGCACCCGGGGCACTATAAGGACCGGTCTGAGGGATCCGTTGCAATACACTTACGTACTAACCACAAGTCTAGTGGGTAAGTCCTAACTAAGGTATGGGTTGTTCCAAACCGAGGCCACCACTTGGAGATGGGTCAAGTTGCACCTGCGGGTGACTTGTACCAATGTGGCGCAAAAGGGGGTGCGACGTTAGCCGGGATGCGGCCCGGCGCGCCGGCGAAACCTAGAGCGGGTGGTTATCGCTTGGAACATCTCATATTGAGGTTTTGGCACGAGTTCCCGTGAAATGGGTCATCTCGTTGAGGTGAGTGCGTGCCTTGTGGGTACAGTAGTACATCTCTGATCAGAGTCTTAAATCTTTTCGAAAAGCCGAGCCCACGGTCAAGGGCGGGTTGCGTGACATCCCCCAGTTAGTTTATTTGAATATGTATGTGCATGATGGATTGACATGTAAGGACCGTTGTGCGAGGAGGTAAAACGTACTCCTCGAGTTAGTTGATGTTGATGATGCTCATGTTTACTTTCCGCATGATTAAAATATGATTACACTAAATGCCATAACTGCAACTGCTTTATTCCGCATTGTTAGCCATTATCCTTCCTTGTTTATTATCCTGCATTATTATTCGCATTTGCGGTGGCTTGTTGAGTACTTTTTGTACTCATACCCGTTGGACCCCACAGAGGATGCTTATCTTGAAGACGGTCTGGAGTAGCGACCCAGTCAAGAAGAAAAATCCTGAAGAAGAAGTTCGTCATGCCGTTTTCTAATTATTTTACTCTACTGTTTTATTAAAACAATGTTGTAATAAATATGGTCTGCGTACCATGAATTTTACCGTATGTACGTTGTCGCATGATGAACCTCTTGTATTATTGTTTTTCTATGGAAATTCAATAATGTCTCGATTTTGTTAAATCGGGGCGTCACAAGATGGTATCAGAGCCGACTTGACTGTAGGAAGCCAAACAGACCCGCCTAGCCATTAGCCACAGGAAATTATTTCTTGAAAATCTACTTCATAAACTTTGTTCCTCTCCTCACTTTTATTCAACTTACTGTTTTGTAGATGCCAGTCTACCAAGTCCACAGCTACTGCCGCCACTATGAGGGCTTCGTCCGGGAGCTCCGCATGATGCTCACCTTCCTCGGGTTCCTCTTCGAACCCGAATTTCAAGGAGTCTACCCCGACGAGTTCGCCGGGCCTTGCGACGTCTCCCTCACCGTCCATGGCTCCGGAGAGCACCTGCCGCCCTACACCACCGCACTTGGAGGCCCGACTTTCGACGTCGCGTGCCAACGAGTCGCCCTCCAGGCTCCTCTACTTTATAAAGAGATGGAAAGGCTAAACCTAGGGATCACCACCCGAGAGTACCTCGCTGCCTTGGAGTCTCGGCCTGTCTTAATAGACCAGATCCGAGGGAAGCAGAAGGAAGACCCGGACATCCTGGAGATCCAGCAAAACATGAGGAAGGGTAAAGCCCCCGGATTCTCCGAGGACGAACATGGTACCATTTGGTTCGGAAACCGAGTATGCGTACCCAACATACCTGAGTTGAAGACTCTCATCCTTCAAGAAGCCCACGATACTCTTTACTCCATTCATCCCGGGAGTACAAAGATGTACCAAGACCTGAAGGAGAAATATTGGTGGGTCAGCATGAAGAGAGAAATAGCTGAGTATGTGGCCAAATGCGACACATGCCGGCGAGTCAAGGCTGAGCATCAGAGACCTGCCGGACTGCTTCAACCCCTCAAGGTCCCTGAATGGAAGTGGGAAGAGATAGGAATGGACTTCATCACGGGACTGCCCAGGACCCAAGCTGGTCATGATTCTATCTGGGTGATCGTTGATCGACTCACCAAGGTAGCCCACTTCGTTCCGGTCAAGACAACTTACACCGTCGCCAAGTTGGCTGAGTTGTATATGACCCGGATCATGTGCCTCCACGGAGTTCCCAAGAAGATTGTATCTGACCGCGGGAGTCAGTTTACCTCCAAGTTTTGGAAGAACCTTCAAGAGGAACTCGGCACCCGGCTGAACTTTAGCACCGCCTATCATCCACAGACCGACGGTCAAACCGAAAGGGTCAACCAGATATTGGAGGATATGCTTAGAGCTTGCGCTCTAGACTTTGGCGGAATGTGGGACAAGAACTTACCTTATGCAGAGTTCTCCTACAACAACAGCTATCAAGCCAGCCTGCAAATGTCCCCGTTCGAAGCACTCTATGGGCGTAAGTGCAGAACGCCGTTGCTCTGGGATCAAACCGGAGAATCACAACTGTTTGGGACAGACTTATTGAGAGAAGCCGAAGAGAAAGTTAAGATCATAAGAGACCGACTGAAGGCAGCCCAATCCAGGCAAAAGAGCTACGCCGATAACCGTCGAAGAGATCTAGCCTTTGAGGAGGGTGATTATGTCTACCTCCGAGTCACTCCCCTCCGTGGCACTCAAAGGTTCAACATGAAAGGCAAACTAGCACCCCACTACGTCGGACCTTTCCAGATCCTCCGTCGACAAGGAGAAGTGGCATATCAACTTGAACTGCCTCCATCCTTGGCAGGCGTTCATGATGTGTTCCATGTCTCGCAGCTGAAGAAGTGTCTCCGTGTGCCCACCGAGCAAGCCGACCTTCAGCAGCTCAACGTCCAAGAAGACTTGACCTACATAGAGAGACCCGTCAAGATCTTGGAAATCAAGGAAAGAGTAACCAGAAGTCGCGTCGTCCGCTTCTGCAAAGTCCAATGGAACAACCATCCCGCAGAAGAAGCCACTTGGGAAAAAGAAGACGAGCTGAAAGCCCAATACCCCGAGCTATTCGAGTAGCGTTCCAATCTCGAGGACGAGATTTTTGTAAGGGGGATAGGTTTGTAACACCCCAAATTTTCAAAACAATAAAAATATTATTAAATTCAATTTATTGGAATTATTATTTCAGAAAATACTTTTAATACTCTTTTATACCCTTTTGAACTACAACATAGAGTAGATGACCAAATTAGGAGGTGAAACTTTTTGTATATGCTCCTAAGACCAAAATATAATTTTGGGAAATTTTTATAGATTTTTACCAAGCTTGGAGGGAGCCCTATTATTTTAAATCAATTTCTGCAATTATTTTTAATCAGAAAACCCTGGAAAACAGTATTGGGCCGTTTCCCCCTCCCTTCTCTCTCTCCCGGCCGGCCCAGCCCACTCCCACCCGCGCGCGCCTTCTGACCAGTGGAGCCCACCCGTCAGTGAGCCCCTCTCCTCTCACGCGCGCACCCGACGCCTTGGCCCCACCTGTCGGCGCCAACTTTCTCCCCTCGCACCCGAGCCCGACCCCACCCGTCAGTCGCCCGTTCGCTCGCTCGCGCTCGCTGGCTTGTGGCCCCCGCTCGTCAGAATCGTCTTCAACCCCGCGCCGGCCCCCCCCCCCTAATCCCGCCGGCGAAGACTTCGCCTCGGATCCCCTCGCCGGTTCCCCCTTCCGTTAAACCGAGCCCGTCATTAACTTCCCCGAGCCCCGCCGGTCATTTAAGCACGTTAATGCGCGCGTTTAAGCCCCTGGACCGCCCTCACGCGTGCATGGCCGAGCCATCGCCGGCGAGTAAAGGCCCCCTGGCCGGTTTCCTTGCATGCGACCCCCGCCGGACCCTATTTAACCCCCCCTGCCCTCCACCGCGTTCGGTCCACGCTTCAATTCGCACTCAGAACGAACAGAGCGCCCCTCCTTCGCCTTTGAGCATTTTTCCCCTGCTTCGCCTCCGGCCGCCCCTCGCCGTCGCCTCGGACCACCCCGGCCCTCGCCTCCGCCACCGTCGTGACCGCCAGGACGTCCCCTACCTCGGCCACGTCCCCGCCGGTCAAGGAGATCGCCGGAACCCCATCGCCGACGAGGAGCCCGAAGTGCTTCGCCGTCTACCCTCACCGCCGACCACTTCCCGTCGACCCCTCGCCTCGCCTAAGGTACCGTCATGACCGCCGTAGTGCCCTCTTTCCATTTCTAGGATTAGCTAGGACCGCCGTCGCTCGCCGTGGCCGCTGGCCCGCTCGCCGTCGTCGGAGAAGACGACCGGCACGGGTCGAGTACCCGTGCCGTGTCGGATCTGATCTCGACCGTGCGATCGCGATCGGACGACGCGCGTGAATCCACGTACGCGATCTAATCCGCGCCGTCGGATCTGGTCAAAGCGGTATGTTTTAATCTCGCGCGTTGGTTTTCATTTAAACCCGCCGGGCGATCTCGTGCGTCCACGTGGTACCCCTTCGCACGTTTTAATCCTGGCCGTCCGTTATCACTTAACCCTCCCGCCTCGCTCTCGCGCGTTGGATCTGGATCCAACGGTCCAGATCGACCCGGCGCACGCGCACAGTGCGCGGGTTCACCGTGGGCCTGGCTCACCGTGGACCCGAGAGGTTTAAAATTTGAAAATAAAATTCCAGAAATGCTTTTAAACTTGTAAAATTCATATCTAATGCATTTGGACTCCAAAAATTGCCATTCCAATTTTAGAAAATTCATAAAATTATTCTCTACACATTTATGCAATAAAAACAGTAGGTTTACTTTGACATTTTCATGTCTATTTAAAAAAGTATTCAAATGCCCTTAGGGTTTAAATGTAAATTTAAATATTTAAATTCCAGGAAAATTATATAATTGTCCTTTACTGCTTAAACATTAAAACCACTGGGTTTTCTCTAAATCATTTAAATTAAATTGATTAGAAAACTTAATGTAGTATTAAACCCACTTAAAAACCCTTTTATGAAAAACAATGATTCATTTAGATTCACTTTAAATTGATGGAGGAATAAATTTCAGAACTTTAATATCTGAATTTATTTTATTTATAATCAACCCAACTTTAACTTATGTGTTTATAATGTAATGTTATACTGTTTGATTAGATGTTATGTTCTTTTATTTTACTTTGTATTAAAAAGACTACGACGTCGCCGAGGAGCCGGAGTACTTCCCCGAAGTCCCTCCCTCTCCCTTTGCTGAACAAGGCAAGTCACCAAACAATTCTTTTGAGCATATTGAACCCATGTCTGAATTGACTATCGCTAAAACACATAGGTTATGTATATGCATTAGTCAAATGAACCCTTACATTATATTTATTTAGGATCCCCCGACCTTGATGTGCAACCCAAGCCATGCTATCTCGCCTAACCTCCTTGTCACCATATGATCAATGATATTAGCTAGTGTCCAATGTATTGGCACGGCCGCTATAGGATAAAAATGAGTCGTAGTGAAATGGTTCTGTTATATGATCCCGTTACTTCTTATCTTTGGAAATTCTGTTGGTGATGAGTCATGGTTGTGAGTGTATGCATGGTGGGTTCCGGGTGCAAGCTAGGGCATTGGTCGGTAGCACCCGGGGCACTATAAGGACCGGTCTGAGGGATCCGTTGCAATACACTTACGTACTAACCACAAGTCTAGTGGGTAAGTCCTAACTAAGGTATGGGTTGTTCCAAACCGAGGCCACCACTTGGAGATGGGTCAAGTTGCACCTGCGGGTGACTTGTACCAATGTGGCGCAAAAGGGGGTGCGACGTTAGCCGGGATGCGGCCCGGCGCGCCGGCGAAACCTAGAGCGGGTGGTTATCGCTTGGAACATCTCATATTGAGGTTTTGGCACGAGTTCCCGTGAAATGGGTCATCTCGTTGAGGTGAGTGCGTGCCTTGTGGGTACAGTAGTACATCTCTGATCAGAGTCTTAAATCTTTTCGAAAAGCCGAGCCCACGGTCAAGGGCGGGTTGCGTGACATCCCCCAGTTAGTTTATTTGAATATGTATGTGCATGATGGATTGACATGTAAGGACCGTTGTGCGAGGAGGTAAAACGTACTCCTCGAGTTAGTTGATGTTGATGATGCTCATGTTTACTTTCCGCATGATTAAAATATGATTACACTAAATGCCATAACTGCAACTGCTTTATTCCGCATTGTTAGCCATTATCCTTCCTTGTTTATTATCCTGCATTATTATTCGCATTTGCGGTGGCTTGTTGAGTACTTTTTGTACTCATACCCGTTGGACCCCACAGAGGATGCTTATCTTGAAGACGGTCTGGAGTAGCGACCCAGTCAAGAAGAAAAATCCTGAAGAAGAAGTTCGTCATGCCGTTTTCTAATTATTTTACTCTACTGTTTTATTAAAACAATGTTGTAATAAATATGGTCTGCGTACCATGAATTTTACCGTATGTACGTTGTCGCATGATGAACCTCTTGTATTATTGTTTTTCTATGGAAATTCAATAATGTCTCGATTTTGTTAAATCGGGGCGTCACAGATATCGTCATCATATTCCTAGGTTAGATGATATGCTTGATGAACTTAGTGGCTCGATGACTTTCTCTAAAATTGATTTGCGTAGTGGATACCACAAAATTCGCATGAAGCTAGGGGATGAATGGAAAACAGCGTTCAAAACCAAGTTTGGTTTGTATGAGTGGTTGGTCATGCCTTTTGGCCTCACTAATGCACCTAGCACTTTCATGAGATTAATGAATGAAGTTTTACGTGCTTTCATTGGGAGATTTGTGGTAGTTTACTTTGATGACATCTTGATCTATAACACATCTCTAGAAGAACATCTTGAACATTTACGTGCTGTTTTTAATGCTTTATGCAATGCACGCTTATTTGGTAACATTGACAAGTGCACCTTTTGCACAGATAGAGTCTCTTTTCTTGGCTATGTTGTGACACCACAGGGAATTGAAGTTGATCAAGCCAAGGTGGAGGCAATACACAGTTGGCCGATTCCTACCACGGTCATGCAAGTCCGAAGCTTTCTCGGGCTTGCTGGATTCTATCGCCGATTTGTGAAGGACTTCAGCACCATAGCAGGCCCACTGCACGAGCTTACAAAGAAGGGTGCTCCGTTCACCTGGGGGAAGGCGCAAGAGGTTGCATTTAACACTTTGAAGGATAGGTTAACTCATACACCCCTTCTCCAATTACCAGATTTCAATAAGACTTTTGAATTAGAATGTGATGCTAGTGGTATTGGGTTGGGAGGTGTCTTGTTGCAAGAAGGAAAGCCTATTGCTTATTTTAGTGAGAAACTGAATGGGCCTAGTTTGAACTATTCCACTTATGATAAAGAATTATATGCTCTAGTTCGAACTTTGGAAACATGGCAACATTATTTATGGCCTAAAGAATTTGTTATACATTCTGATCATGAATCTTTGAAGCACATTAGGAGCCAAACCAATCTGAACCGTCGGCATGCCAAGTGGGTAGAATTTATTGAGTCCTTTCCTTATGTCATCAAACATAAGAAAGGAAAAGATAATGTCATTGCAGATGCCTTGTCTCGCCGTTATACTATGTTATCCCAACTTGATTTTAAGATCTTTGGCTTGGAAACAATTAAAGAACAATATGCTTTTGATGATGATTTCAAAGATGTGTTGCTGCAATGTAAAGAAGGGAGAACATGGAACAAGTTTGTTCTCACTGATGGCTTCGTGTTTCGTGCTAACAAATTATGCATTCCAGCTAGTTCTGTGCGTCTGTTACTATTGCAGGAAGCACATGGCGGTGGGTTGATGGGGCACTTTGGTGTGAAGAAGACAGAAGAGAGAAGACATCCTAGCAAGCCATTTCTATTGGCCAAAGATGAGAAGGGATGTGGAGCGGTTTGTTGCTCGCTGCACCACCTGTCAAAAAGCTAAGTCCCATCTTAATCCACATGGTTTGTACATGCCTCTCCCTGTTCCTAGTACTCCATGGGAGGATATTTCTATAGACTTTGTTTTAGGACTGCCTAGAACAAAGAAGGGGAGGGATAGTATTTTTGTTGTTGTGGACAAGTTTTCTAAAATGGCACACTTCATACCATGTCACAAAACTGATGATGCTACCCATATTGCTGATTTGTTCTTTCGTGAAGTTGTTCGTTTGCATGGGGTACCAAACACTATTGTGTCAGATCGGGATGCCAAATTTCTTAGTCATTTTTGGAAAACCTTATGGGCTAAATTGGGAACTAAATTACTCTTTTCTACTACTTGTCATCCTCAAACTGATGGACAAACAGAAGTTGTAAACCGTAGTTTATCTACCATGCTTAGGGCTGTTCTGAAACATAATATCAAATTGTGGGAAGAATGTTTGCCTCATATTGAATTTGCTTACAATCGTTCGCTGCATTCGACTACTAAATTATGCCCTTTTGAGATTGTGTATGGTTTTGTCCCTCGTGCTCCCATTGATCTTATGGCCATTCCACCATCAGAAAAATTGAATTTTGATGCTTCTCGCCGTGCTGAACTGATTCTTAAGATGCATGAGCAAACTAAGGCAAACATTGAGGCCATGAATGCTAAGTATCAACAAGCCGGTAGCAAGGGTAGAAAGCATGTTACTTTTGAACCTGGTGATTTAGTTTGGGTTCATTTGAGAAAGGATAGATTTCCGGATTTAAGAAAGTCTAAATTACTACCACGAGCTGCTGGACCCTTCAAAGTGCTTCAAAAAATAAATGATAATGCATATAAAATTGAGTTGCCTGCAGATTTCGGGGTTAGTCCCTCTTTTAACATTGCAGATTTGAAACCATACTTGCGTGAGGAGGACACGTTCGAGTCGAGGACGACTCTGTTGCAAGAAGGGGAGGATGATGAGGACATCGCTGCCATTGATACAACCACAACAGCAGCCAACACTTCACCGCTTACACCTAAGCAAGGACCAATGACACGCGCCCGTGCACGTGAACTTAATTATCTGGTGAACTCATTCCTAGCTGTTCAAGTTAATTATTTTTCCAATGGGGTACTATTAAAGTCTTGTGATGACTTTATTATCCTTAAGTGCTTAGGAACTGAACCAGCTAGGAGTGGAGAAGGCAACAATGCAATAAATATTCGTGCACCCGAAGGGACTCTTGTAACTGCAGAAATCCAAGATTAAATGGAGCATATCTTTCAACTCCCAAGGTTGTTTAATGCAAATAAATACTTGTTGGAAAGGTCTCTTCGTCTGCTTTCCAACGGATCAAGAATCAATGGCAGAGGACAGATGAAACGTCCAGAAACTGCCGAAGAACGCTCGTGACTCCATCCTGAGTTTCTAGTTTTCCCTTTAAAAGCAAGTGGTAGCCACAAAAGAACTCGGGTTTTGTTTTGATGTAAGTTAGCTGCTGCTACTTCCTTGTAACGCGCGTGTCGGCTAGACCGCCCGATTACTTGAATCAAAACTCCAACTTCTATCACATCCGTGAGTGTTTGCTTGTCATCTTGTTCTTGCTTGTTCTTCGATTGCTTGCAGGTTCAAGGCTGTTCTTGGCACGGCAAGAGCAGCAACAACCGGAGTCGGTGTAACTATCGCTAAGGCGCAGCATCCTTGTGGTTGTTGTAGTCGGGTAGCACAACGTCGATCTCCACCCCCAAATCGTAGTTATCAGGAAACGATGTACCTGTCGCTCAAGGCGCCACACCATCTTGGTTGTGGTAGTCGGGCAGCCAACGTCGGCTTCCACCAAATTCACCACATCCTCCATCTCTCATCGAAAGATCGGGCTCCCCCGTACCCGTCGGGTCTATTAAGTGGTATCAGATTTCAGGTTGATCGGTGAGAGATCTCCTTCTCCTTTGTTCTTTGTTCTTTGTTTTTTTTCCTACAGTCCACTTTTGCCCAAAGATAAGTTTCGATCTGAAAATCCCAAAAACATTTTGTGCCTTTGCTTTGCTACTTAGCTCTCGGCTTGTTGAATTCACAGTTACTTCTTTGTGTCAAGTTGCTGGTCCTAAGTTTTTTACCGCTAGAGTTTTGAGTTCGTGCACCTTGTTCTATCTCCATTTTCATTCTCTAGCTGAAGTTACAAGGAGAGAAAAAGGCAAGTGCAAAACAAAAGCCGCACAGATCAGCAAGAAACAAGGCACAGGTCAAAAAAAAAGAAAAAAAAAACAAAAAAAGGAGAAGCGGTCCTGTTAGTTGCTTGTCCGATCCCTTGTCCGAACCCTTGTCCGATCTCTTGTCCAATCTGCAGAGAGCTGATTTTGGCCTGTTATTGCTTCCATTTGATTTCAGCTTGCTGTTTTGAGCATTTTGGTGATTACGTTTGGGTGACGGCTCACGTCTCTATCACGGTTTGGACTAGGACCAGCATAGTACCATCGCGGAACGTTTATTCAATTTGCTGTGACTAATGTGGTACTAGCTGTTCCTTTGTGCAATTGTTTTAGCAGCCACCTACAGCTCCACAAAATTACCTACAACACCACCGGGTTGTGCTGGCAGTCACCGTTTGTTGTTGTTCTTACTGTTTGCCGGCGCCTCCTGCATTGTGTGGTAAGAACTTGCAAGAGCTTGATTTCTTGCTAGTGAGAAAGTGTCTGTGTCCTACCATCTCCTGGCAACTGCTAGGTTTAATCTGCTTGCTTTTGTATTTCTTTTTTACTAACCATGTTAGCTGATGCGAGTGAGACGCTTCCACATTCACCACGTACGAGGGGCATCATTCAACATTTCGAACGCCAACTAAGGTTGCACACGGAAGCCCTCAATGAGGATGTTCAAGTCACCAATGAGCGCATTGGTCAATTAGAGGCGGCGCAGATTCTTGCCAACAACCAGCTGACCACATTAGAGAGAACAAATGGGGCTATTAACACCTCTCTTGCAGCAATCAATGTGCGATTAGAGAGGATGGAACAAGCTGGGCTCGGAGAGTTGGAACACCGTGATGATGACGGCCATACCTCCATTGCTAGCGCCACAAGATATGACGACCTAGAGTATTCAGCGGATACCGAGCTTGATAATGGATCTTTCAGGTCTCGACGGCAACCACGTCGCCACTATCAAGGTATGGTTGGCCGAGCTCCACGACGTGAGGTACGTGACAACGATGATTCCCTACGCAGGATTAAATTCTCCATACCATCTTTTGATGGGAAATATGATCCTGATGCATATCTGACTTGGGAGCTGTCGGTAGATCAAAAATTTGCATGCCATGAATTTCCTGATGATAAAAAGGTTAGAGCTGCCACTAGTGAATTCACTGACTTTGCTTCTGTTTGGTGGCATGAGTATCAAACTAAAAATCCAGCTATTGTACCACAAACTTGGAATGCTTTAAAAAGAATCATGCGTAGTCGTTTTGTTCCTTCCTATCATGCTCGAGACTTGTTGCATAAATTACAACAGCTTAGGCAAGGCAACAAATCGGTTGAGGAGTACTATCAAGAACTACAAATAGGCATGATGAGATGTGGTCTAGTTGAAAATGAAGAGGCTGCGATGGCTCGATTCATGGGTGGTTTAACTAGAGAAATTCAGGATATATTGGCTTACAAGGAGTACACTAATGTCACTCGATTATTTCATCTTGCTTGTAAGGCTGAAAGGGAAGTGCAGGGACGCCGCACAATAAATAACACTCCTGCAGGTCGGACTACATCGTGGCAGCCCCGCACAAGTGCCGCTGGCCCTAAACATGATTTTCAGAGAGATGCTTCCAATCGGCAGTCCACGACTACATCAAAATCAGCACCTGTCCGTACTACCGAGACAGCAAAAGGATCCACCCAAGCTGCAGCCAACACTTCTTCTTCCGTCGCTTCCACCGGGAGAATGAAGGACATCCAATGTCTCCGATGCAAAGGATTTGGGCACATACAAAGGGACTGTCCAAGCAAGCGTGTGCTGATCGTACAAGAAAATGGTGAGTATTCATCAGCTAGTGATTTAGATGATGAAACATATGCCATGCTTGCTGCCCAAGATGCAGGAAATAATAATGATGATGAAGAACACATTGGGGCTGAACATGCTGAACACTACGAGAGTCTTGTTGTAAGGCGTATCTTGAGTGCACAAATGATTCAAGCTGAACAGAACCAGCGACACAATCTGTACGTGAGGTACGTGACAACGATGATTCCCTACGCAGGATTAAATTCTCCATACCATCTTTTGATGGGAAATATGATCCTGATGCATATCTGACTTGGGAGCTGTCGGTAGATCAAAAATTTGCATGCCATGAATTTCCTGATGATAAAAAGGTTAGAGCTGCCACTAGTGAATTCACTGACTTTGCTTCTGTTTGGTGGCATGAGTATCAAACTAAAAATCCAGCTATTGTACCACAAACTTGGAATGCTTTAAAAAGAATCATGCGTAGTCGTTTCGTTCCTTCCTATCATGCTCGGCAGCCAAACCTCCATTCCACATCGAAACCCTCGATGCACTCAACCCACTCCAACTACTCATCCGCTCAAACGCTCATCCTTGTCAATCAATCATCATTCAGACCAAAACCACCCTTGGTTTCTTAGTATTAGAGCGGTTTGATCACGAGTTGACCTTAACCGGTTGTGATCCTTATTTTGGCGACATGGAAAGGAACACAAAGATCCCAATGTTTGATGGTCGAGATTATGCTTATTGGAAGGTGCACATGGAGGCTTAGTTGTTGAGCCAAGGAAGTGCGATATGGGACATTGTTGCATCCCAGTATGTGATTCCTGACACTTGTACCTCAGAGACTGAGAAGGCTCAATATGAATGTAATAGCAAGGCTAGAAACATTCTTTTTATCATTTTGAGTCGCAACGAGTTCGATAGGGTCTAGCACCTTCGGACTGCACGAGAAATTTGGTCGACCTTGAGTACTTTTCATGAGGGCACTACCCAGATTAAGGATAGGAGGCAGAGCACGTACAATCAAGAATACCAAATGTTCGTGCAAGGCCCTGGCGAATCGGTAGATGCCATGTTTGTGCGTTTTGATGGAATCGTCAATAATTTGCGCACCACTGGGACTTTGGCTTACTCTGACCACGATAGGGTGAGAGTATTGAAGAGTCGGCAAGCTTTGACACTCTGACTTGTGACGAACTCTTTAGTAAGCTTAAGTCCACCGAGATCGCCAAGGCGTCTCGACCAGGAGCTGGAAAATCTTTGTTGCCTTCGATTGCTTTGTGTTCTAGCCCTGGAAGTGGCACCTCATCTGGAGGTAGTGCGTCTGGAGTTTGCGTTTTTTCTAGGAGCTTTGCCTTGTCTTCATTGATCTCTATCACAAAGGAACAAGTGGACACATTGGACGATGAAGAGCTTGCTCTTATAGTCAAAAAGTTCACGAGGTTCTACAACGATAGAAGAGATCAAAGAAGAGGAGGCTTTCGAGGGTGTTTTGAGTGTGGTGATCTTGATCATATTAAAGAAAATTTCCCAAAGCTGAACTCAAAGAATGAACATGAACTCAAACACTAGAAAAGAGACAAAAAATCCTTCTTCACAGGCAAAAGAGGAAAAGTGACAAAAAGGATGGCTAGAGCTTTCATGTCTGCACGCAGTGACTTCGACAACGACTCGAGTGAAGAGCCAAGCTCTAATGATGAAGATTTTTACAAGACTGAAGAAAAGAAGGAAAAGACGAATGACTTCAATGGGCTTTGCTTCGTGACCAATGACAAGTACAACAACGATAAGCCTGACTCATCTGAGGTTAGTCTATCACATGACCAATTACTTGTTCAAAATGATGAATTTCATGATGCAATTATTTCACAAGATAGACTAAAGCTTAAAATTGAATCACTTTCTACTAAACTTGCTTTGTTCAAGTCTAAGTCTGAAATTGCTGATTGTGAGTCTTGTCTTATCGTTATGGATGAACTTGCTCAGTTGCGTCTGATACATGCTCAAAACATTGAAAAACTTGAAAATGTTCAGAAGCAACTTTTGGTGGTGGAGTCTAGTCCTTGTGCCATCGATGAATGCTCAAACTGCTCTTTACTGATTGAAAGGATTAGTTTGAGGGATAATCATATCGATGAGCTAAAGGTTAGATTGGAGAGAGTGTTCTAAGGATGTGCAGCCGGCGTGTCCCACCTGCATCACCCTTAAGGACCAACTCATCTTTGCTAGAGAGTGAGAAACCAAGGGTTGGTTTCGGTGTTTGTGATGAGTGATTGACAGGTTTTTTCCCTCTGGTTCGAAGGGGTACCTCCGAAGGGGGTTCAGAGGTTGGAACTCCGAAGGTGTTCGGAGGTGGTTTCACCGAAGGGTTCGGTGGTTTGGTTGCTGCAGCTGTTGCAGCGGAGTGTACTTGTCGGAGGGGTCCGATAGTACATGATGACTGGGTCTGTACCGAAGGTCTCTGTACTTTGGGCGGTACACCGGAGTGTGTGCCGAAGGTTGCTAATCCGGAGTACTGGAAACACTTGTCTGTTTGTCTATGGTGCGCAGGGGACCCCGGAGGCGCCAGGGGAGCGGGGAGCTCCGTCACGGTGGCTGCGAAGGGGTCTGGGTCGGTACTCGGGTCGAGGTGCGCCAGGAGAAGGCAGTAAGTGCGGAGCGTGGCTCTGGGTGAAGGTACTCCAAGACAAATTCCTCGGAGGTGAGCCACTTCGAAGGGTACTCCGGAAGGAGTGACTTCGGAGTATGGTGGATCAAGTCCTCAGCAGAGGCAAGGCGTTCGAAGTGTGCTCCGGAGGGAGACATTCGAAGGTACCCAACGAAGGTCTCAGAAGTCGAGGCGCGTCGAAGGCATGGTCCGGGTGAGGCTCGTCGAGGAGTGTGCTCGGGAGAGACACTGCGACGAAGTGCTCATGGAATGCTTCGTGCGGAGGCCTTGGACGAAGGAGGGACTTCAAAGGGTGGTACTCCGAAGGAGGGGCTTCGGAGTGAGGAAGACTTCGGAGCAAGGAAGGCTTCGGAGTGAAGGATGACATGTGGTACTTCGGCCATGCATGGCTTCGGTACACGGACTGACGGAGTTCGAGCTGGGAGTAGCTGCGAAGCCGTGGTGGTCCACTCCGGAGGTGGTGGTGCGAAGGCCCAAGGGCTTTGATGGCTTCGGCTCAAAACCGTCACTGTATCGGAGGCTATCTTCGGCGAAGCGAAGGCCATCAGGCTCAAGGCTTCTCGCCGAAGCTACCGCACCCCTCGCGTGCGAAGGGAGGCTGCAGAAAGGTCAAAGACTGCAAAGGCTGACACTGTCTGCTCTACAAAAAGCTGACGTTGTCCCCTCTGCAAAGCTGACAGAGAAGCCTCCAAATAAAGTTAGACTACCTTTTGTACCCCTCTGTTCTGTAGAGACAAAACTGGTGTAAACCCTAGGGGTAAAGTAGTCATTTCACTTGGGTGAACTGTGGGCTATAAATATGGGGGCTCGGTAGGTAACATTTAACACTTTGAGCATTTACTGTTGAGCTCCTGTACTAGCCTCCGCATACTTTGTATTCATCCTGAGTTCACTTTTACTGTGTTCCTTGTTCAAGCATCGAAGCCCTGCTTCTGTGTTGTTTTTCTGCTTGAACTTGTTTTGCATACCTCGCTAGTTGTAGTGCACCGAAGCCTGTCTAGGCGAAGGGTGTTTTGTGCGAAGTGTGTTTTTCAGTGCGCGTTCGCTCTGTGTAACAGGAGGCTAGACCTCGCTGCTTACTAGAGAAGCCCTGATCGAAGCCCTGTTTTGCTTCCTGTGTCGAAGCCCTTAGCGGAGTCCTCATAGTGTGCGTTTAGACCTTCGCAGTACGAAGCCCAGCACCAGTTGTTGTCGCTAAGTATTGGGTCGAAGTCCTCAGAGGGTAGTCTACTCTTGCGAAGGGTGAAGTGCGAAGCCTGCTCAAAGCACCCTGTGTGCGGAGCCTGCACTGACTTAGCAGAGTTGTTTTCGGGGTTGTGGGTGAAGCGAAGTCTGCTTGGCTTCGGACTTTTACTCCTTGTGAAGCCTATGTTCGGAGCCGTCAAATACCTCCGAACTAGACCTTCGAAGGTTGGTGTTCGAAGCCTGTTCCGCAGTAGACAGAATTAAACCGAAGGCTGTTTTTAGCCCAAGTTTTTAAAAGCTCCCATTCACCCCCCTCTGGTCGCCGTTTCCGGTCCAACAATTGGTATCAGAGCCAGGTTAAGATCACCAGTTGACCTTAACCGGTTTTGTGATCTGTTGGCGACATGGACAGAGCAAGTAAAATTCCTCTGTTCGATGGGACTGACTTTGCATACTGGAAGGTGCGCATGGAGGCTTACTTGTTAAGCCAAGGAAATGCAATTTGGGAGATTGTGAACTCACAATACTCCATCCCTGAGACTCGCACCTCTCAAACAGAAAAAGATCAGTATAATGCCAACTCCAAGGCTAGGAATATACTGTTCATTGGTTTGAGCCGGAGTGAGTTCGATAGGGTGCAGCACCTTAGGACTGTTAGGGAAATTTGGACCACTCTCACTATTTTTCATGAGGGCTCTACTCAGATCAAGGCCAGGCGCCAAAGCACATACAATCAACAGTATCAGCTGTTTGTGCAGGCACCTGGTGAGTCTATAGATGCCATGTTTTCGCGCTTTGATGCTATAGTGAGTAACTTGCGATCAAACGGGACGCTTGCTTACAATGATCATGATAGGGCTATCAAGCTTCTCTATGCTCTTGACCGTAGCATATGGGAAGTAAAGATATCCAACATTGAGGAGTCAACAGGTTATGACACATTGACCTGTGATGAGCTCTTTAGCAAGCTGAAGTCCACAGAGATTGCCAAGGCATCTCTTGCTGTGCACAGAAGCTCTTTGCCACAACCATTGGCATTGGTTTCTAGCACTAGTCGTGGCACAGCTGCAGAACCAAGCACATCTGGTACTTGTGTTCTTGCAGATAGTTTTGCTTTGTCCTCCCTGGTCTCCGTCACAAAGGAGCAGGTGGATACTCTGGACGATGATGAGCTTGCTCTCATTGCCAGAAGGTTCACCCGTTTTCATCATGAGAGACGGGATCAGAGGAGAAGTGGTTTTAGTGGTTGCTTTGAATGTGGCGACACCTCTCACATCAAGGCCAATTGCCCTAAGCTCAAGAAGAGAGATGAGAGTGAGCGCCCTAAATACCACAAAAAGGAGAGGAAGCCTTTTGTGAAGGGCAAGCGCGACAAAATGTCTAAGAGAGTAGCCAAAGCCGCTTCCAGAGCATTTGTTGCTGCTCTCAGCGACATCGACACTTCCTCAACTGAGGAGTCGAGCTCTGAGGAGGAGTCCCCAGGGAAGGAGGACAAGAAGGACAAGAAGGGACGAGATTTCACCGGCCTTTGCTTCATGGACGACAGCGATCACAGCGGCGATGAGTTTGACTCATCTGAGGTACCTCTATCCTATGACCAGCTTTCAATAAAACTAGATGCGCTGAATGAAGTAGTTCTTGGTCAGGATTGATTACTTGTGCAAGTCGCTAGAGAAAGAAAAGACCTTAGACTTAGGCTAGAATCTGTTTCTACTGAGTATGCCATGCTTAAGTCTAAAGTAAATGATGCTGAATGTGAATCTTGTACTGTAGTCATGGGTGAGCTTGCTCAGTTGCGTTCTGTACATGCTCAAACTCTATTTGAGCTTGAGACTGCACAGAAGCAGCTTTTGATGGTTGATTCTAGACCTCTTGATAATATTGAATGCATGAACTATTCTTTATTGCGCGAGAGCATTAATTTACGTGATAAACATGTTCATGATTTAGAGGCTAGATTGGAGAGGGACGGTAGTTCTAAGGATGTGCAGCCTATTTGTGACACATGCATTACCCTTAAGGACCAGCTAGGCATTGTTAGAGAGCGAGCTGAGAACCTCATGTCTGAAAATGAATACCTTCTTTCTGTGGTTAACAAATGCACTGAGGGAAAAAGTAGGATGGATTTGCTCTTGGCCAAGACCAAGATGTGTGCTGACAGAGCAGGGTTAGCTCTAGGTTTGGGTTTTGAGAGGATTCCTTCAGATAGTGAAAACAAAACTATTTTTACCTCTCCCACTACCCTAGAGAAAGAGAGAGCTCTGTTAGACACCCCATCAGCCAAAAAGCCTACCCGACCACCAAAGAAAACCACTCCTCCTACCAAGAAAAATCCTCCCAAGAAAACCACTTAGAAGAAGCCCAAGGAGCCTGTGAGAGTTGCTTTTGTGACCCATGAGAGTGCCCCAAGGAGAGTGTTTCATTGTTCCTATTGTCAGCGGGCGGGTCATTTGGTTGGGTTCTGTTTTCGTCGCATCAAGAATGAGCGACGCTTTCAGGCGATGAGTTACCAGGACATGCATTACCCATCTTTAGGTATGCATGAGTCTGAGTTTTACTATCGTCCTGCTTTTGAGGTTCCTCGTGCTTCTCGAAGAGGTTTTGCTCCTCGAGGTGTTCACCATGTTCCATATGGTGGTAGACCCCGGGCGAGTAGCTATGTACCTCATCAGAGTAGGAGACCTCGACATGTTGTTCGATCACAGCATGTAGGTAGACCTCGCGCTTTGCATCATTCTGATTATCATGTGTGTAGACCGTCTACTTTTACTGCGCCTACTACTCGTGTCACTCAGTGCTGGATGCCTCGTCATTTTTCCACTCACCCCAGCACTGAGCGATCGAGATATTCTTATCGTGTGTAGGTGACAGATCGAGGCTTGGAGGGCACGTGGATCATGGACTCCGGTTGTTCGCGCCACATGACCAGAGATGCAGCATGGTTCTCCAGCCTCACCACAACCAAGCAAAGGGAACATATCACCTTCGGAAACAATCGAAGGAGTAGAGTGAAAGGTAAAGGTGTGGTAAGAATTAACTCGAATTTCACTCTCAAAGATGTTGCTTTGGTTGAAAACCTGGGATACAATTTGCTGTCTGTATCTCAGTTGCTTGATGAGGGCTTCGAAGTGCGATTCCATCGTGATACTTCGCAAGTGCTCAATTCTGATGGCGTTGTGGTGTGTAAGATCTTTAGAGTTGGGAGAGTTTTTGGAGCTGATTTTTCAGAGTCATCTGGTTCTTCTCATTGTCTTGTTGCACATTCGACTTCTGAGCTT
Source organism: Zizania palustris (assembly GCA_019279435.1). Classification (NCBI taxonomy): domain Eukaryota; kingdom Viridiplantae; phylum Streptophyta; class Magnoliopsida; order Poales; family Poaceae; genus Zizania; species Zizania palustris. Next base: position 14,074,745 of record JAAALK010000283.1, on the reverse strand, counting down.
TGGAAGTGTCATAGGAGACTAGGGCATATGAGCTTTGAGTTGCTCGCTCGTTTGAGTGCCCTAGGCCTGATCCGAGGATTGCCCAAGCTCAGGTTTGAGAAGAATTTAGTTTGCGTTCCGTGTCGACATGGAAAAATGATTGCTGCTTCGCATTCGCCAGTCACCACTGTGATGACTGAACAACCCGGAGAACTTCTCCACATGGACATTGTAGGTCCTTCTCGGGTTAGTTCTTTAGGCGGCAAGTGGTATGTATTAGTCATTGTCGACGATTTCTCTCGTTACTCTTGGGTCTTCTTTCTTGCCAGCAAGGATGAAGTGTTTTCACACTTTAGGAGCTTGGCTTTGAGACTTTTCACTGAACTCCCTGGTGCATTAAAATTCATTCGAAGTGATAATGGCACCGAGTTCAAAAACAGTCTCTTTGTTGACTTTTGCATGGAGCATGGCATAGAACATCAATTCTCTGCTCCACGGGTTCCTCAACAAAACGGTGTCGTTGAGAGGAAGAACCACACTTTGGTTGAGATGGCTAGGACGATGCTTGATGAGCACAGGACTCCTAGAAAATTCTGGGCTGAGGCCATGAACACTGCTTGTTACATCTCAAACCGAATCTTCTTGCGCTCAATTTTAAACTTGACATCTTATGAGCTACGTTTTGGGAGACAGCCCAAGGTTACTCATCTTCGAGTTTTTGGCTGTCGATGCTTTATCCTAAAACGTGGTAATTTGGATAAATTTGAGTCGCGTTCTTCTGACGGGATCTTTTTGGGTTACACTACACATGGTCATTCTTATCGTGTTTATAACTTGGAAACTAACACTGTCATCGAGTCATGTGATGTGACTTTTGATGAATCAACCCCCTCTGTTAGTTCTGCTCTTAAACAGTCAAATGAACACGACATGGAACAAACCATCTTCGAAGACGAAGATCCCGGAGATTTCGAGGATGAACCCCTACTACCCTCGACATCAACCCCCGAAGCTGACCCCGCTTCAACCACTTCGGCACGAGGTCCCGAAGCAACTACCTCGACATCGGTCATCTTGGACCATTCCAACGCACAAGTTGAGGGGGAGACTGCATCCCGCCGCGAGGCTCCACACCATGTTCAAAGGATGCATCCTCCCGAGCAGATCATTGGTGAGCTTGATCAAAGGGTAACACGTTCCCATGCTCATTTCATTGATTCCGCTTTTGTTGCTTCTTTCGAGCCCTTAGATGTTAGTCATGCACTTTCTGATTCCAGTTGGATCAATGCCATGCATGAGGAACTTGAAAATTTTGAGAGAAACCAAGTCTGGTCATTAGTTGATCCTCCACCAAATGTTCATTTCATTGGAACAAAATGGATTTTCAAAAATAAACAAGGGGAGGATGGGACTATAGTTAGAAACAAGGCTAGACTTGTAGCTCAGGGTTATTCTCAACTAGAAGGGATTGATTTTACTGAAACTTTTGCACCTGTTTCTCGCCTTGAGGCCATTAGGATTCTGCTTGCCTTTGCGACATCCCGGGGATTCAAACTCTATCAAATGGATGTCAAAAGTGCTTTTCTTAATGGCTTCATAGGCGAAGATGTTTATGTAAAACAACCCCCTGGTTTTGAAAACCCCAAGTACCCACATAAAGTCCTTAAACTTCATAAGGCTCTTTATGGACTCAAGCAGGCCCCTCGGGCATGGTATGACAGACTTAAGTCTTTTCTGCTTGAGCGGGGGTATTTGATGGGCTCTGTTGATAAAACCTTGTTTACTCTCAAGCATGGCAAAGATTTCCTCCTAGTTCAGATTTATGTGGATGATATCATCTTTGGTGGCTCTTCTCATGCTTTGGTTGCCGAGTTTGCAGATACCATGAGCAAGGAATTCGAGATGTCCATGATGGGCGAGCTTACATTTTTCCTTGGTTTGCAAATCAAGCAAAGCAAACAAGGTACCTTCGTCCACCAGACGAAGTACACCAAGGACCTGCTTAAGAAGTTTGACATGGCAGATGTGAAACCCCTCGCCACTCCAATGGCTACATCTGTAGCATTGGATCCTGATGAAGATGGAGAAGCCGTAGATCATAAGGAGTTCCGAAGCATGATCGGCTCCCTCCTCTACTTGACTGCTACGAGGCCGGACATACACTTCGCAGTGTGTCTGTGCGCTCGTTTTCAGGCTTCACCACGAGCTTCGCACCGTCAAGCGGTAAAACGCATTCTCAGGTATCTCAAACATACCCTTGAATTTGGCATATGGTATTCAGCGTCTTCCTCTTTATGTCTTCGAGGTTATTCCGATGCGGATTTTGCTGGGTGTAGGATTGATAGGAAAAGTACCTTTGGTACTTGTCATTTTCTGGGTACTTCTCTGGTTTGCTGGTCTTCCCGCAAATAGTCTAGTGTTGCACAATCGACGGCTGAGGCCGAATATGTTGCTGCAGCTAGCTGTTGCTCTCAGATTTTGTGGATGGCTTCCACTTTGCGGGATTTTGGGTTAGATTATAAGAGTGTTCCTCTTTTCTGTGATAACACTAGTGCTATTTGTATTGCAAACAACCCGGTTCAGCACTCCAGAACCAAACACATTGATGTACGATATCATTTTCTCAGAGATCACAATGAGAAGGGTGATATTGAACTTCAATATGTTGATACCCAACACCAGCTAGCCGATATTTTCACTAAACCACTCGAAGCTTCTCGATTTCCCTACTTGCGTGGGGAACTTGGTATTTGTCACCCGTACGACATTTTGTGAGGGGGAGCTGTCTTTAATTGTATTGCATATGCTCATTATGTGTGAAATTGCATTTACATCTTTTGCACTTATATGCCTGATTATAATTCATGAAATCGTGTCAGCTCAGCTCTTTTTAATTTTTCTGAAACATTAATGTGCATGATGTTTTCTTTTTAAAACTCAATTCATGCTCACTGCTCAATCTTGTATCTAGCATGTATAGGCAGGACTGTTTTAGCTATCTTTTATCTGCTTGATAGCAAGACACTTTTCTTTGGATGCTAAACATTGCAACTTGCAAAATTGTTCTACATCTTCATGGATACTCATCAAGTGCTAAACAAATTGGTTCACTTAATTAAAATCAAAAACTCCATGATTTGCATGCTTTAAGTAAAAAGATCCAGGTGGGTTTGTTTGTCGCACTACTCTATTCTAGACTGCTTACCATTGCACATTGGTCTGAACTGGAATAGTGTAGTGTCTGCCAAAATCATTGCTTTAAGCTTCTGATGGTTTTCATGCCTAGGCTTGGCCTGATTGGAAAGTATAAGGTGGACAAACAAATAACCCTTGGCATTAAGAAAAGAACAACAAAATTCATTGGTCATCAAGTTTGCTTTCATAGCTCCATTTGATCTAGACTTGTCTGTCTAGAGTAAAAATTGACTAGCTTTGCGCAGTCCTTGCTTTTACTTGTCTAGTTATCGTGATTGAGTGGTGATGCTTTTATTTGAAAAATGATAAAATCACATGCTGTCATCATGTTTTTAGAGAATGTTAATTTGAGCTGAGCCCATGATCATTGGTATTACTACTGGCATATTTTTGCTTTATATGTCTTTGCAATTCTGCTCATTTCCAAGCTATGCATCTTTTAAATACTCCTTGATGCTTGCATTGCCAAAGGGGGAGAAATTGCTACGTTCTCTGCCGCAAAGGGGGAGAAATTTGGGTTCTCTGTTGCAAAAAGGTATAATTTTCACAAGGGGAGTTTTCATCTGAAAAAAGGGAAGATTTGCCGAAGGGGCTTTTACTCTTAAAAAGGGGGAAGAAAATTCTTTTGTCAAGTGACATGATTTGGCTCGTTTCTGAGTTTTTATGGTCACTTGTGTGCTGAACTTTTTCAAATGTTCTTGAACTTGAATTTGGTTGTCAATGCACTCATAAAGGGGGAGATTGAGAAACCAAGGGTTGGTTTCGGTGTTTGTGATGAGTGATTGACAGGTTTTTTCCCTCTGGTTCGAAGGGGTACCTCCGAAGGGGGTTCGGAGGTTGGAACTCCGAAGGTGTTTGGAGGTGGTTTCACCGAAGGGTTCGGTGGTTTGGTTGCTGCAGCTGTTGCAGCGGAGTGTACCTGTCAGAGGGGTCCGACAGTACATGATGACTGGGTCTGTATTGAAGGTCTCGGTACTTTGGGCGGTACACCGGAGTGTGTGCTGAAGGTTGCTAACCCGGAGAGGTCTCCAGAGTACTGGAAACACTTGTCTGTTTGTCTGTGGTGCGCAGGGGACCGCGGAGGCGACAGACGGTTCGTAGCAGGTAAACCTGGGTCAAGCGGGAGGCTTGATGCCAGGGGAGCGGGGAGCTCCGTCACGGTGGCTGCGAAGGGGTCTGGGTCGGTACTCGGGTCGAGGTGCGCCAGGAGAAGGCAGTAAGTGCGGAGCGTGGCTCCGGGTGAAGGTACTCCAAGACAAAGTCCTCGGAGGTGAGGCACTTCGAAGGGTACTCCAGAAGGAGTGACTTCGGAGTATGGTGGATCAAGTCCTCAGCAGAGGCAAGGCGTTCGAAGTGTGCTCCGGAGGGAGACATTCGAAGGTACCCGACGAAGGTCTCAGAAGTCGAGGCGCGTCGAAGGCATTGTCCGGGTGAGGCTCGTCGAGGAGTGTGCTCGGGAGAGACACTACGACGAAGTGCTCATGGAATGCTTCGTGCGGAGGCCTTGGACGAAGGAGGGACTTCGAAGGGTGGTACTCCGAAGGAGGGGCTTCGGAGTGAGGAAGGCTTCGGAGCAAGGAAGGCTTCGGAGTGAAGGATGACTTGTGGTACTTCGGCCATGCATGGCTTCGGTACACGGACTGACGGAGTTCGAGCTGGGAGTAGCTGCGAAGCCGTGGTGGTACACTCCGGAGGTGGTGGTGCGAAGGCCCAAGGGCTTTGACGGCTTCGGCTCAAAACCGTCACTGTATCGGAGGCTATCTTCGGCGAAGCGAAGGCCATCAGGCTCAAGGCTTCTCGCCGAAGCTACCGCACCCCTCGCGTGCGAAGGGAGGCTGCAGAAAGGTCAAAGACTGCAAAGGCTGACACTGTCTGCTCTGCAAAAAGCTGACGTTGTCCCCTCTGCAAAGCTGACAGAGAAGCCTCCAAATAAAGTTAGACTACCTTTTGTACCCCTCTGTTCTGTAGAGACAAAACTGGTGTAAACCCTAGGGGTAAAGTAGTCATTTCACTTGGGTGAACTGTGGGCTATAAATATGGGGGCTCGGTAGGTAACATTTAATACTTTGAGCATTTACTGTTGAGCTCCTGTACTAGCCTCCGCATACTTTGTATTCATCCTGAGTTCACTTTTACTGTGTTCCTTGTTCAAGCATCGAAGCCCTGCTTCTGTGTTGTTTTTCTGCTTGAACTTGTTTTGCATACCTCGCTAGTTGTAGTGCACCGAAGCCTGTCTAGGCGAAGGATGTTTTGTGCGAAGTGTATTTTTCAGTGCGTGTTCGCTCTGTGTAACAGGAGGCTAGACCTCGCTGCTTACTAGCGAAGCCCTGATCGAAGCCATGTTTTGCTTCCTGTGTCGAAGCCCTTAGCGGAGTCCTCATAGTGTGCGTTTAGACCTTCGCAGTACGAAGCCCAGCACCAGTTGCTGTCGCTAAGTATTGGGTCGAAGTCCTCAGAGGGTAGTCTACTCTTGCGAAGGGTGAAGTGCGAAGCCTGCTCAAAGCACCCTGTGTGCGGAGCCTGCACTGACTTAGCAGAGTTGTTTTCGGGGTTGTGGGTGGAGCAAAGTCTGCTTGGCTTCGGACTTTTACTCCTTGCGAAGCCTGTGTTCGGAGCCGTCAAATACCTCCGAACCAGACCTTCGAAGGTTGGTGTTCGAAGCCTGTTCCGCAGTAGACAGAATTAAACCGAAGGCTATTTTTAGCCTAAGTTTTTAAAAGCTCCCATTCACCCCCATCTGGTCGCCGTTTCCGGTCCAACAGAGAGCAAGTAGAAAAGCTAAAATGTGAGAATGATTATCTGCTTTCCATGGTAGACAAATGCACTGAAGGGAAAGGGAAAATGGATTTGCTTTTGGATAAAACAAAAATGTACGCTGATAGGGCAGGGTTAGCTCTTGGGTTAGGTTATGAGATAACCTCTTCTAATACCCCGAGCCAAACTGTGTTCACTCTACCTACTACCCTTGAGAAAGAGAGAGCCTAGTTAGACACACCTCAAAAAGCCGAAAATCCTACCCAACCCCAAAGGATAATCATTTCTTCTCTCAAGACAGACTCCAAGCAAAAACCTAGGAAAACTGTGAGGTTCGTGCCAGAAACCTATAAACCTACACCCAAGAAAGTTTTTCATTGCGCTTATTGTCATCATGTAGGGCATTTGGTTAGTTTTTGCTATCGTTGCATGAAAGATAAACATCATGCTCATGCTTTGGACTTTCATGATTATCCTTCACTTGATTTTTATGAGTATGCTTTTCGCTCGTTTCCTGATTTTGAGGCCCCACATGGTTTTGAGAGTGATTTTGCCCCTCGTGGTGTACACCATGGTTCATATGGTGATATATCACGTGTAAGAGGCTTTGATGCTCGACAGGTTGGGAGACCTCGTCGATTTCTAGGTTCGCGCTTTATTGCTAGACCACACACGTTTTATCATGGCTTATCTCCTGTGCATGGTCAGTCTACTACTTTGCCTAGATCTCATGTTTTGCGATGCTAGATTCCAAAACAATTTTTAGCTCACCCTCTCACTGAGCATCCGAGAGATACTAGCATGTTTTGAGGGGGAGTTGTGTAGCATTGCATGAGCTTCTGTCATATGATTAATTGCTTTTACAAGTACATGCTTTGTAATACCTTTGATCTATTGTATTTAATACTATTGACTACTTGGCATGTTTTCATCTGATAATTGTCATGAGCATGGCTTTTATCTGTGAAAATTTGAAAACGATCACTGCTTAGTCTAGAAACTAGCTTGAATGGGTTGAGTGTTTTTGCTATCTTTTACACACTTGATAGCTAGGTCCTTTTTACTTGGATTCTAATACGCAACTTGATTTCATCAAAAATGAATGAAAATGAAAATGAATGAAAATGAAAATTAAAAATGAATGAAAATGAAAATGAATGATATTCATGTTTTGTGTGCTGAAATTTGAAAAGATCCAGGTGGGTTTGCTTTGTCGCGCTACTTTGTTCTGGAAGGCTTACCATAGCACTTTGGTATGAACCGAGACATTGAAGTGTTTGCCGAGACCATTGCTTTAAGCTTCTGATGGTTTCAACCTAGGCTTAGCATGGTCGGTTAGCATAAGGTTGACATGCAAATAACCCCTGGCACAAAAATGAAAAAAAATTGAAATTCATTGCACATCATGTTTGCTGAAGCACCTTGAAGTGGGATATGCTTATCTAGTGTGTGCTTGTTTAGCATTTGCATCTCATGCCTTGACATGTCTAGTATACTAGTTTGAGTGGTGATGCTTTTATTTGCTAAAAATCTGAAAATGCTTGCTCATGCCTTTTGTTTAGATGGTATACATATGAGGATGTCTGTCAGTACTTTGAGACAATATTCAAGGTGAATGCTTGTTTGTACTGTAATTGCAGATGCTCATGTTTTAGAAGCTCACATCTCTGCCTTACCCTTTTTCCCTCTTTGCATCTTTTTATCTCCTTGATGCCTGCATTGTCAAAGGGGGAGAAATGATCTACATGATGCTTTGGCTTTTGGATTGCTTGGTTAAGGGGGAGTTGGCTTTCATGTTGAAATGCTTTTGATGCGATGTGCTTTTATGTTGAAATGCTTTTGATGCGATGCCGCTTTTGATGCGATGCACTTTTATGTTGAAATGCTTTTGATGCGATGGGCTTTTGATGCTTTTGCTTTTGCTTTGCCTTGCATAATGTTTTTGCCCAAGCAGGGAGATCTTTTACCAAGTGACATGTTTTGCTCTTTTATGAGTTTTTATGGTCACTTGTGCAAAACATGTCAAGGGCATAAAAACAGGGGAGATCTTTTACCAAGTGACATGTCTTTGCTTTGGGGTTGTCAATGCACTCATCAAGGGGGAGATTAAGAAACCAAGGGTGATTTTGGTCTGAATGATGAGTGCTTGACAAGGATGAGCATCTGAGCGGTTGAGTGGTTGAGAGTGGTTTGAGTGCATCGAGGGTTTCGATGTGAAATGGAGGTTTGGCTGCCTAGGTGTTTGGTAGTGCGTCGCGTTTTTGTTTTGGCTTGTCTTGTTTGTGCAGGGTGGATATATGAGGAGCCATGTTGAAGAGCATAGGCCTCATGGCTCTAGATGTGATGAGTAATTGTCAACGAAAGTGAAGAGGACATGAAGAGAAGATGAGACCTGCCGTGTCTGGGCCACGTGTGACTCAGGTACATGGCAGCGAGTGACTGCCGGGCAGAGGGGCCGCGGAGTCGGGCTGGCCCAATCCGAAGTACATGGGCTAGGAGCGGTAGAGGATCCACTGGTCTGTTGACCGGGATTGACTCAGGTACATGGGCGGCAAGCGATTGTTGGGCTGAGAGAGCTGCGGAATCGGGGCGGCCCAATCCGGGTACCCGGTGAGAAGACGGTGGACGCTTTGTCAGTTTCAGTGCAAAATTGACAACCGCTGATCTCGGATCTGACCATTCTGAGGTGAAGCCGTAGCTGCCACGAAAGCTCTGCATCAGGACAAATTATCTTTATTTAGGATTTTACTATTTTGCCTTTAGGCCCACAGTCTGTTAGTCGAGTATGTAAAAAACCCTAAGGGCATTTCGGTCTTTTCCATTTTTGTTTCAGCGTCTGTTTAAACCTAAGGGTATTTTTGATTTTTCCCATTTATTGGGTTGCCTATAAAAAGGCCCCAATACCTAGGGTTAGGGTTACCCGTTCTGAAATCAATTTTAATTCCAAAAAAGTTTGGGTCATTTTTCTAGGTTTCCTCCTTCTTCTTCCTGCGTAGCGCCGCCGCATTTTCTCCTAAAAATATAGTGTTTTCTTTGGCTTGTGCGCTTGGCAGTCAAGGTGTGCGCGCACTGCAGCACTGCGACCCAGCTGGCCAAGCTTCGCGCGGCCTCCTTGCGCGGGCGGAAGACCTGAGAGGGTAGGCTGCAACGGTCTAGCAGCCTAGACTGCAGCTCGTCGGCACAGCAGTCAAGGGCCAGTGCTAGGCTTGGAAGCAAGGGCACGGTTCCTAAGGCGCTGTAGAAGTTCGGCCAGATTCAATGCGTGGCAGCAGTATTTCATCAGCTGCGTTGGGTTTTTGGTTTGTCCTCAGTGTGACGTTCGGTGTTTGATTTGAAGCAGCAGCAGAGTGTTGTCCACTCGTCTACAACACGCGTAGGTCCACCTAGGTGAAGACTGCGGTCAGTAGGTACTTCGATCGCGTGTTTGCTTGGCACAAGTGTTCAATTCGAAGGTTGCAGCGAAGCTCCATGCGAGGCCGTGTGGGACTTCGAGGGAATCCTGTGAAGCGGACTTCGTAGAAGACTTCGATTTCGAAGTCTGTGGAAGGATCGCAACAAGGAAGACCTTCGTGCTCTTACTTTGGTGCGTAGGCTTCGATGGTTTGGACTACAGACTTCGGCAGTCACATAGGCTTTGTCAAGTATCGACCAGGAGACAAATTTCAACAGTAAAATCTCCTCTCGTTTTTCGTGCACTTGAGTAAATTGCATGTGATGGTTATTCTGATGATGCTTGAAATGCCTATGAGTTGAATACATTTTGAATCTGCCTTTCAACACTTTGTTGGTGTCTTCTCATCTAGGACACCGGTTGTTTTTAGGCTAGATTATTTTCAGTACCCGTGATCTGTTTTGCTTCTACTGATTGTTTTTTGAGGTGCGTTGGGTGTTGGCAGAAGGCCATTGATTCGAAAGAATTTTTTTAGGCGCCCATTAACCCCCCTCTGGTCGCTACTTTCGGTACTACAAGATGCTGATCCACTATCGACGGTGCGTGATCGAGGGTCGAGCTGACAACTTGATGCCGGAGGATCAGGGAGTCTGGGAAAAGTTGGAGAAGATCTCAAGATTGCATGAAGAGACGGAGCAAGACTTGGATAGACGGCTGACTGCGACGACATGTCAACCGTGTTCGCGAGAGGGAGGCTGGGACAAGCATTCAGGCGGCTTGAGGGGATCGAGAGTGGAAGTGGCTTGCTGGCGCTCGAAGTCACGAAGTGGTGTCACGATTCGAAGGGCTGAGAGGCTTTGTCGGTTTTTTCTGAAAACCATCGAAACGTTTAATATTTTGTTAATTCAATAAATAGGTGTCTAGTTTTAGTTTAAAGTTTTAGTTTTGTAGTGTAGTCTTTTGGTATATTTTTTTAGAGTGGTTTTACTCTGAAAATGTATTAAAAGTAGAGTCCAATTGTAATTTTTCTTTTAGGTTTTATAGGGTAATTTTTAAAATTGCTAATTCTGAAATTACTATTCATCGTCCGAAAAATTTCAGAAGTACAAGGATTTCATTTGAGATTGAATTGAAACAAGCTGATTCATTTCTACAAAACTTGAATTGATCTCTCGTGTGAGTGTTTTGATATTTGTCAATTAAAATCTTGAAACTAAGCAGATTTGTGGTTTTCAATCCGGTGGAACTAAATTTGTGTACTGATTGGATTAAAACTTGAAACTGAGTTTTTAGAGGTGCGTTGGGTGATTTGATTAGGCATCACATTCGAAAGAAAGTGTTGAGGCGCCTATTCACCCCCCTCTAGTCGCCATTCCAATCCCACAAAGAGAGAAGGGATTGACAGGTGAATCAATATAAATGCAAGTTAAGAAGACGTCAAGAAGAGTGGGACTCATCTGCCCATGGACAAAAATGAAAGCATTTAGGGCAACAGACCAGAAATAACAAGATGCAGCAAGCAGCGGCTCATTCTGGTATGGCCTAGCAAGGGAAAGGCCAGTGCAATGGCCGATGTCGATCTCAACCCAAAAGGCGCGGTAAGTAGCTTATACCCTGAGATACCAGTCACGCCATCTAGGGATAGAAGAAGGAAAGGATTCGAAACCTAAATCTCAGTCACAGGGATGCATAGGGGAATATTTAAAGGGTATACGACAAGTTTCGACATTTATGAAATGTGTGGTGTTAGAATTACCTAAAGGACCTAGAAAGAAACTAAACAGATGAGTGACTATTGGAATAAAAACCTAGTTTCGTAGGCCCTGCCAAAACAAAAGTAGGATCAGAAAAGAAGAAATGATGGGTGAGTCAAGAATAACTAAAATAAGAAATGGTCGGAGACTTACTTGAGTGATCACATCAATGGTGGCCATTATAGCACCGATGAGGTGCATGTTCAATGAAGAAAGATGACGAGCGATGACTGGCTCTGGAATAAACGACGAAAGATTTGAGGGCCAGAACAATTGATGGGTCGAAAACATGAAGAAGGAAAGAAGAACGGCCAATACTTATAAAAATAATGACACCCATTGCAGTTATGGATGGATAGAAGGGGAAGAGACATAGTCAGAACTCTAGGAAAATGTGAAAGCGTTGGAAGGTGAAGGGTTTTGACAATTAATAATAAAATTGGGAAGACGCAATAGAAAGACATCTCCGAAGACGTGGAGGCATAAGGTGATGATGACAGGTAATTTCAAAGCATCGGTTACCCCTTTGATGCTCCGAAACTAGGGGGGCATGTATTGATGCCAAAATTTGGTAAAGCCCGGACCCACTAAAGATGTCGCACAGTCAATAGAAGTCAAAGAATATCTGGTCAAATATGGTCAAGGAAGCTTGTCCATGCTGTTACAATATAACCAAATGCAGAGGAGCCAATGGAGATAAAGATGAAAAGAAGATAAATCCAGAATCAATTAAGAGTACTTGGACGACAAGTCTCTAGACTATAAATATGTACCCTTAGATTAGAAACACACATCTATGTCAAACAATTACTCTGTGCATCGCCACCCTTGATTCTCAAGGTTTACCTGGTGGGGTTCGTCACTCGGAGCTAGGCTGCATCGTTTCGATCTCTGGCAAAGAGGTGAGTCCCCCCACCGTCGACGACCATATCGACTAGGTTAGTAACCTCATGTTTTATATCGTTCATCTAAATAAAGTATGCCCGGAACTTTGATATATTATTAAGATCAAAATGACTTGCTACTATCTTGGTTAGGTCCGATCTAGTTATTATGATAATTATCATGATATAGATATGTTATCTGGCATGTTTTATTTATTTTTGTCGAAGTCGTAGGTGGAAGGAAATGTGGGATGCAAATGTCAAACCGAGGGGGAAGCCGTAGGGAGTCCGTCAGGCACTTTTTCTTGAGTTTGTGTAATACGTCCGCCATGTAATCTAAAAGACTCTAAACATACTATTAATTTCATATGATCCAGTTTTGAGATTTTTGTGCTTTGTCTAAGGGCAATGCCTTCGCATTGGCCATCTCGAGGCAATGTGATGAGGACATCGATAACAATGATAAATACATCCAACACGCTATCATTCCTGGACCAACCACTCGCTCTCGTGCCCGCAAGCTTAATTATGAGGTGCGTTCGTTTCTTACTTTACATAATGATATGAATATGGATGGGTTCTACTTATGGGTGATATTTTGACTCTAAGGAACTTGGGATAAGCACTTATGGATCAAACACAAGAGGGAGAGGCGGCGCAACAATCCAATTCGGATTCCACTTCAAACTCCGATTTCGGTTCGGTTTCAGTAGAACACCCTTCATTAAAATGGGCATAACTTTCTCGTACGGAGGCGGCATGAGGCGTTCTTTAAGGCGTTGGAAAGACAACGAAAATATCATTCCAATGAATCTAGTGCCAAGTCCTGGTTCGTTACGAAACGTTCTGTGTAATTCGAACAAGTCATAAGGTGTTGCGTCACCTTCTTGGCAAGGTCAATTGCGTTCGTGCGTGGTTGATAACCAACGGAGCCGTGGTGTAGCGATTGCGGGGTTCAGATCAGTGCTGATCGGAAGCCGGATCGTCAACGTGAGTCCTCCACCAATCGAGTTTACCCCCTTTGATGGAAGATCGGGCACCCGTGCGCATCAAGTGGTATTAGAGCCCAAGTTTCCCATCAGGTATCACCGTATCCCTTAGATTGTTCTTCTCCTTCTCATAGAACTCCAGAAAAAGCCGCAAAAAAAGAGTCGTAGACATCTAGGGAAAGTTATCCTTATCATCCTACTGTTTTGAGCCTTTGCAATTTCGTCACGGTGTCGTATTGCTGAGTTTTGATCCATGGTCGATGTCAGGTTGCTGGTTTATAGTTGTGTTCTTGATTGCGAGTCAAATCCATAACCTTGTTTAGTCCCTGGATATCCGAATTTAACCCTAAACCCTAGTCGGAGTCGGTTCGGGGTCAGTTTGACCTTGCCTCGGTAAAACGTCCATAACTTTTGCATACGGACTCCGTTGGAGCTATACCACCCGTCAAAACAATCGGGACCAAAAAAAGCATCCGCTTTCGATGGGGGTAAGGGGGCTAAATTCTGCCGAGAAGATAGAGTTCTAGAGGGGTTTTTGTTTGCAACTAGCATAACTTCTTCCTTGTCAGGTACCTCGTTGAGTACTTATTGTTTGAGCAATCTATAAAAAAAGAAAAAAAAGAAAGAGAGGCCAAAAAAAAGAAAAAAAAGAAAAAATTCTGTGAGGCATAAGAGGAGGAAGTTGTTCTTGTTTAAGTTCTGATTTTGGTGTTCTTGTTATTAGAGTTGGCTTCTCTTTTTGTTTCTAGGAGCACAAGATAGACCAGCAACCAATACAAGTATTGTGGATTATTATTGAGCTTTACTAACTATTGTCGATTTGTGCTAATCCTTGCTACCAAAGATCAACCTTCCGAGCTCCACCTTCCTTCTGATCAGTACGGTGACCAGTTGGCAATCGCTATACTCACGACTTCAACGGTATCACCCCCAAGCCAACCGATTGTGCCACCTGATATGATTGGTAAGAACCTTGCAAGAACTTGGTGAAACGCTTGAGTGTGAGTGACTCCACATCCTAGTAGTTCCTAGGAAACTAACACACTTGTGAGCTTGTTTGTGTTTTGTGTTTCCACTAACCATGGCAGGATCACACCAAGGCGATGGAGATGAATGTGTGTCCAAGTTCAAACTTGCAAAGTTGCTGCAAGAACTCAATGCAAACATCGTTAAGAGTAACCAGGACAATGAGAACAGATTGGAGAGGATAGAGAGGAGCATTGCCACCCTCGTCACCAGGATGGAGAACATAGAGGCACATTAAGGGCCACCTAACGATAGAGCTGAGGATCTCGATGTAGATGGCATAAATCAAGAAGAGCATATCCACCCCCTTGCTCGAGACCCTCCTCCCCGCCAACGAAATCCACGTCGTCAAGGTATGGGAGGTATTAATGAAAACAACCCTCGTGTTGATAATTCGTTTGCTAAGGTTAAGTTCAGCATACCACCTTTTTTGGCTCTTATGATGTTGAGACATATCTGAATTGGGAGATGACAGTAGAACAAAAATTTAACTCTCATCTTGTTCCAGAAATTCATAGAGTTAGACAAGCCACTAGTGAGTTTACCGATTTTTCTATTATTTGGTGGAATGAGCTATCAAATGTAGGCTTAGTACCAGACACATGGGATGGGCTAAAGAGAACTATGCGTGGTAGATTTGTCCCCACTACTTATAAACGTGATTTGCGTCATAAATTACAGCGTTTAAACTAGGGAAATAAATCTGTAGAGGAGTACTACCAAGAACTGCAAATAGGAATGGTGCGTTGTGAGGTAGTTGAGGATGAGGATGGTAAAATGGCTAGATTTTTTGGTGGTTTAAGAAGAGAAATACATGACATAGTTGATTATAAGGAATATAATTCTCTCAATATATTGTTTCACCTTTCTATGAAGGCAAAAAGAGAATTGCAGGGACGACAGCTGAAATTGAAGAGCAACTTCACCGACACAAGAGCGGCGTCTACAATGGGAAAATCAACACTACTTTCTCCTGCACGGTATACTGCCCCCTTCATACCTAGGGCACGTTCAGCAGCACCGTCGTCTTCAATACCACCAGAGGATAAGAGTAAAACAGCCATACCAGCAAATAGTTCCTCATCTGTTGCTTCTATAGGTCGAACCAGTGGAGTCATTTGCCACAGTTGCAAAGGGAAAGGCCATTTCATGAGAGATTGCCCAAGCTAGAGACGGGCATTCATTGCTACTGAGGATTGTGGGTATGTTAGTGCTAGTGATATTGATGAAGGTGATACTAACAACGCAGGTGATGATGAGGAGACTAAAAGTGATGACGAGAAGATTTTAGGTACTGACGCCACCGAGAAGTATCAGGCGTTGATTGTACAACGTATTTTAAACACTCAAGTGGAGCAAACGGACACACTTCAGCGACATAACTTATTTCAAATGTTCCTCGTTGTCAATGATCGTCGTGTTCGTGTCATAATTGACGGAGGGAGCAGCAACAATTTGGTGAGCTTATATCTGGTTAATAAGCTTGGATTGACCACACGTCTTGGTCGATAGGAATCTTTTTGTTCGCAGCAAGCTACTCGGCGAGGAACTGTAGATGGGAAGTTGGACCCAAGGTGAATCCACAAAAGACAAATCTTTCAACCAGAGGTTAAGGAAAGCTACATGTTCGTAGGTATCTACAGGTCCGGTTCTCTTATTATGTTTTGAAATTTATTTGCTCCAACCACCGGTGGATTTGACGTCAAGGCGATGGGTTGTCTTGTATCAGAAAAGGAGAGGATTGCTTGAAGAGTCGATATCAAGAGAAGTAAGAACAAATACATCAAGAAAGGTTGGGATCATCGGCCCATGGCCAAATAAGAAAGCGTTCAGGGCGTTTGACCAGAAATAACATGCGTCAGCCAACATCAGCTCATTCTTGTAGGGTTTAGCGAGGGAGAGCCGGATGCAGTGCCCAATGTCAATTTCATCCCAAAAGGTATGATTAATGGCCGATACCCTAAGGTACCAATCGCACTAGCTAGGGAGTGGAGAAGGAAAAACCCTAAAACTCAGATTCAAATTGGATGAAAGCATTTGGGAATGTTTAAAGGGAATCTGATGGGTTTCAACATTAATAATATCAAGAGTGTCAGGATTGCCCATTGGGCCTAAGAAGTGGCAAGATGGGTAATTGGCAATTGGGCCTAAGAAAAGAGAGAGAGCAGTAAGAAGATAGAAAGTGAAGAACCAAGAACTCCGAAGAATGGTAAAAGAAGAAAAGGTAAATGTTAAGGAAAAACTTACCTCAGGGACGGTGGGTTGGACGCCATCGGAATACTGGAGTCTAGACCAACGAAAGAAATGAAGACGATGGAATGCGATCACTGAAAGTTGTACGAGAGATGCCGGTGACAAGCTTGAGGACTAAGAGGGTCACAGAGTGATACGCGTAGGCGAAAAGCGTAGAAGGAGAGAGGAGAAACCGACAAATACTTATAGAGTGAGGGCAACTCCTTGTCAATTGGGTCAATCTGATTCCAGTGGATTTGGTGGGGCTAGTCTCAATGTTCAGCAAATGGTATAATCATGAGTATAGTTTGTGAAACACCGAATTGTTCGTAGGTCCGAAATTGGAGGAGCAAAATCTTCGGTGATTATATTTAAAGGTACCATTGCTAGACTTTGTGGAATGAAGCCTGATCTGATGCCGCCACAAAGAAAAATAGATGTGTTAGACCAGGAGACATCCATCATAGTCTTTCATGACCGAAGAAGAGAAACATTAAGAAGGTGAAAAGGTTGATGAAGATACTAAGAAGATATACTTCAAGTTCAAAAGGCGTTGGAAGATGAAAGGGTTTAGCTACTAGTGGAAAGCTTGACGATACTTTTGAGATGACATGGTGCAAGAAGCATTGTTGACCAATAATTTCAAAGCATTAGCTATACTTATGCTTCGAAACTAGGAGGCGTGTGTTGACACCAAGATTTGGTAAAGCCCAGGCCCATTAGGAGTACCACACGGTCAACAAAAGTCAAATGTTTGGTCAAAGGTGGGTCAAAGAAGTCTATTCGAGTTGTTTTGCATCACCAGGTAAGGAGCTGATAGAGATAAAGAGGTGGGGATAAGAACCAGAGTCAGTTACGACATACTCAGAATCAGGCGGCAAGTCTCTAGGCTATAAATATGTACCTATTAGCTAGGTTAAATATATAGACAAACACAACAATAAACTACTTTCAGCGCATCGCCACCCTTGGCTTCCAAGGTTTAATCTCGGTGATACTTGGCACATGGAGCTGGGCTGCATTGCTTCGATCTCCAGCAAAGAGGTGAGTCCCACCACCCTGACAATCGTATCGGCTAGATTGGTGTCTTTCGAGGCTGCATCATTTTGATCTCTTGAAGCATTAGTTTGGTCAATATGATTGTCGGTTCATCTTGGTGTATTTGCTAGGTCTAAGGCTGCATCATTATGATTTCATAGATTGATGTAAACTAGGTATCATAGTTTGAGGCTTCATTGGTTAAGTCTGATATTTTGATCTATTGTATCTGATTTATTATGTGCACCATTCATCTGAATAAAGCATGCCCGATATGTTAAAGTACTCTTAGTCATTCGTGATTTAGCAACTGTCTTGGTTAAGTACGATCTTGCTATTATGATGATTTAATTGTATGGATGCATCCTCTGCCATATGACATCTTATCGACGTCGAGGGTTATTCATCGGCCCTTGCACGCAATACACTATTCACACGTCCATCGACTCGATAGGCATGCTACATACATCGGCCGATGGCATAACTGATCCCGATAGTTTAGCTTTTGTTATTGGCTCAGTAGCCGATAAGCGCCGGTATTCATGATTATTTGTTATCACCACGGTCATCAGCTCGATAGCCGATCGGCGTTGATACTAATGCTTTCTCCTGTCCCTTATCAGTTGTAGGGTCAAACTAATTGGCACGCCTAGAACCTTCTAAGATTGTTGGACCTGCACTCGATTTAAGCAGATCTCCCAGGCTACGTGTGTGACCAAAAACGACATCAACACTATGTTCACACGTAGGTTTACTATTTTTCCCCTATGGAGTGTTGTGTATAGAGTCTATAATAACAGTTGTAACGAGAGGATAAAATAATATTTTCCTGTTGTAGCCTCATCTATAAATACTTGCCATTTCCACTATAATAGGGACCTAGAACTCAGCATAAGAATATACTTCGAACTGGACATAAGGTTATTATCTCTTTTGTAGGCATGAACTAATGTGTAGTTTACCATGTCTCTGAGTTAGCCCTTCGAGGCTATTTGAACTTATAGGCGTAATCTTTTACGCCAATAGTTGGCGCCGTCCATAGGGAGCTTAGTACTAAATTAGCCTCTCTACCATCCACTCTTTGAAGCCACGCCTCCAAATAAAAGATATAGCATGACGCCCTTCGAAGGTCCACTCGGACTTCCAAGATTGGGGCCACTGGTGCCACAAAGGGAGCTACGGAGCCCTCCGTGGTGCCCCCACCAATAAACACCACTCACAAAACTATTGTTCTCGCAACACCTAGCACCATACCAAGGACCGAAGATCACACTTTGATTCCCCCATTGATGGAAGGTGCGTCCGTAGGCCCTGCTATGGTCCCTCTAGTATCCATACCACAAGGAGCTATAGGATGTTGCCACGAAGGTCCCTTCTGCCCTCAACTATACTTCAAACCGACTTCGGCTGATCACAAGACCTAGAGGAATATTCTAGAGGGAGAGGGAGCTTTAGTGATGCCATGGCTTCCGAGCTGGCTTAGCTCAAAGCAGAGCTCCTATGATGGCGCCAAGGGGTTGTTAATCAGTTTCAGGCTAGGGAGTCTCTAGAAGAACCTCTGAAGTCACTCAAAGTTGTCTCCATGACCGACCCCCAAGATTACGAACCCAAAGAGAAGAGGCAAAATGCCTCTTTTGATGAAGGCTCGCTGCTGCACCCAGACCTTCAAAGGGTGTGTTGCCAATCAAAATTCCAAGCGGTGAAGCTGCCAAAGTACTCTAGAGACATAGACCCTGATAAATTTTCCTGCTCTTATGCCCTCGTGATAAAGGATAGTAGAGGCGAATGAGACACGATGGCAAAATGCTTCCCCCTTGCCCTCGAAGGGATCACACTTCAGTGGTTCTGGTCATTGAGGCCAAACATCGTGAAGTCTTAGGAGAACTTAAAGAAAAAATTCACCAATAACTTCTAGGGGACCTTCGTCACTTCGATGTCTACCGGGAGACTTTTTCAAGTCAAGCAATAGCTAGGGGAGATGTTGCGACAATATTCGCAGCGCTTCGCCTATACGAAGTCCCATATAAAGGGGCTTTCCATGTCCTCGGTCATCGATGTTCCCCGTGAAGGCATCATCAACCCCGGCCTCCTTGAAAAGATCCATCGGAAGCCCATCTCTTGGGTGGCACAACTCATGACATACTTCAAAGAGTATGACAGATTAGAAGAAGGGCAACTTCGAAGAACTACGGCCATCACCCAAGTCTAGCCCCTCGAAGCCAAGGCCCTAAGCCTCCTAAGTTGGCCCCGCTGGAGTAGTGACCATCAGAATGTAGGCGGAATTGTAAGCACTTTTGCTCAAAAGTGTTGAACATCATCACAACAAAGGCCCCGAAGTACCAACAAAACCAGGATGGAGGCTGAGGGGTGGATCGAGGCCTCCCGTAGGACCCTCTGCCCCAAGCTGGACCTTCTTTGACAACGTCCAAGAAGAAAACCAAAGTCATAACACTAACACATGCAAATATATACTAGGCCTAAGGGTTGAGTATCTTGAGTAGGCCAATGTCCAAGGAACTACCGACTGAGCACCCTAGGTTGCCTGCCCCGAGCCGGTTCAGACCATCGGGCGGTCTAAAGCAACTGAAGCCCCTCCACGGATCCCGGTGGCAAATTTAATGACACCACTAAAGCTCGAAGATGGACTGAGCCACTATAAGAAGGTGGTGCTAGACATCACCAACGACAGTGCCATGGGTAGCATGTACAACCACCAACACCAAGACTACATGCATGAGGATGGCCACATCGGGACTTCGGCCTCTACATTAACAATGCCGGAGTGGTCCTGTGTGCCCATATCTTTCACATCCTATGATGCTATAGGAATCAAGTTCCCACATGCTGACCCCCTCATCATCTCCGTCGACATTGTTGGTACCTACGTCCATCACATGCTCATCGATGGAGGAAGTTCGATGGACATAATATTTGTGCATGCCTACGAGCAACTCTGCATCCCTAGTGCCCCTTGAAGCATTGGGCCAGATCATCCTATAAGTCACATTCGGCGAGGGCAACCTCGCAAGATCTGGGAAGGTCATCTTTGATGTTGTCAATGCCTCATATGCCTACAATGCCATCTTTGGGTGGGGGATGTTGAACCAGTTTAGGGCCATCGTGTTTCACAATTATTTGTGCCTAAAAATGCCCATGCAGAGAGGCATGCTCACCATCCTTGGTGACCAGGGCATGGCACGAAGTGTCGAATATGGCAACGCCGCCCCACTCAAAGCTTAGTAGGTAAACAACATGAAGAATGCACCATGAAACGACGAAGCAACTAACTAACCCCGTGAGAGGGCCGGTCCTCAAGCCTCGCCCTGACAAAGAATTCGTGACCAAGGTACTCGTTGAAGGGGGCCTTGAGTACCCTATTCAGTTTGGCAGAGGATTGGCTCCGGAAGACATGGCTCCACTCGAAGAAACAATTAAGAGCAACCTAGACATATTTGCATGGTCTGGCGAAGACATTTCAGGGTCAACTGGAGTATCATAAAGCATGACCTGCTCATCAATCCAAGTGCAAGACCAGTGTGCTCGCACTAGGGGCTACAGAAGTTATCCACTAAGAGGATGGGCCTCACAAAGACATATATGGACAAACTACTTCGGGCGGGAGTCATTAGAAAAGTAAGCCACACTGAGTCGCTATCAAACCCCGTCTTTGTGAAGAAGAATGCATGCAACTGGCACATGTGTATTGATTTCACCTCATTCAATAAAGCATGCACCCATGACCCGTACCACATGAGGAGCCATTGTGAACACTATGGGCCTCATGGCTCCCAGATGATGAGTGAGTATCAATGAAGAAGAGATGATGAGGAAGCCCTCTAAGGGAAGAAACTTCAAAGGGGCGCTCTGAAGAGATGCACTTCAGAGGAAGAGAATACCTATCGTGTCTTGGACGTGTGACTCAAGTACACGGACATGCGATTGCTGGACTGAGGGAGTCATGAGGTCATGCTGGTCCACTCCGGGTACATGGTTGAGAACGGTAGGGGACTTGCCATGGCATTGGCCAATGTGACTCAAGTAGATGGAGGGAGATACGGGATCGTGGTGGTCCAATCTGGGTACACGGTGCAAGGGTGGCAAGTGCTTTGGCAGTTTCAGCGTAAAACTATCAACCACATCAATCATAGACATGAAGATCGACATACCTGATGTGAAGTCGTATAATCCACACAAGCGAAACATCGGGAAAAATAAATAGTTTAGGTAGTTTATGTTTTTTCCTATTTTTGGTGGGCTATATAAAGTCATCATGTCCTTAGGTAATTGAAAAATCGAACTTTATCTTCTTCCTCTTGGAAACCACCGTTGCCCCCCTATTCAGAGTCATCCTTGACGCGTGGCACGCGAGCGCAATGCTCGGTCAAGTGGCAAGAATTCACGCGGTTTTTCCCTCGCGCCTGTGACTTCCTGCGCGCGTGCGTTCTCATCGCCAGCACCTGGTTTTCTAAAAACCGACGACCGTTCGCCGAGCGCATCGGATCTCTGTCTCCGTTTTTCTTTGTCCAAGCGCTTCACTCGGCGCGAGTGCGTATGGATCGACGTAGTAGAAGAAGCCCCCGGCCTGGAGCAGCACGACACCATCATCGCCTGTGCTTTGATATCTCCGCCGAACCAGTGCAGGGTCTTTTCCGTGACATTTTCTAGGTAAGTGAAGGTAATTGCATATTTCTCCCATATTTACTTTATTTTTATTTAATTAAATGCCCATGAATATCTTGTTCTTTTGACGAGCTGATGGTGAATGCGTGATTATCGTTTCGAATCAACTGTGAGAGATTATTCTTTTGGCTTGTTCACAATCCCCATACTCTGTTGAACCTTTCCCAACTCCCGACCAATTTAATTCGCCATTCTTTTTCAGTCGGAGTTGGGGCACCCAAAATCTTCTCCGAAGCCCTTACAATTTGCTCTGAAGTAATAGGGGCTGAAGAAGCTAAAAAATAATTCAAGTTAGTCTTTCTTCGAAGTAAATATGTACAATGCATGTTGGTTTCGAAGTTACCTGCAGGGCTCGAAGTAAAGTTAATCTTGCGAAGACCGCCTTCTGAATCATCCTCGAAGACGATAGGCCAGTTGGCCATCAGCGGAGGAATTTGCAGTCCGAGGAATTCTTCGGCTAAGTCCCGCATGCTTAACCTTCGGCTAATTTTCTGAAGCAGGTTAAGACGAGCTTCGAGCTGGCCTTCGTTGGGCTGCACTAAGGCTTCTTTCCGGAATTGAATTTCTTTAAGGGGCCCAGCCAGAGGACTGCTCGCTCCAACTTCGGCATAGAACCATCTCAGAACCCAATCAGTGTACCATCTAGCATTGATGGCCTTGGCAGGAAACTGAAGGGCATATTCGTCCCGAAGCCTAAAGTTGATAGAGCCGAAGGATACTACCACTTTTTCACCTCCGGAGCCTACGAAGGTCTTCGGCTGGCAAGTTGCTCTATGAAGTGCAGCGAAGATTTCTGCCCTCCCCTCACAACCTTCAGCTCTCAGCGCCCATTCGAAGATAGCTAACCTAGCTACTGCATTCGGAGATAATTGGGGGAGGGTTACATGAAACAGATCCAATACCTCCGCCAGGAAGTCCACAGCAGGAAGGCCCAAGCCAGCTTCGAAGAAAGCTTCGAATACTACTACTTCTCCGGGTCTTGGTGATGGAATCGATTCTTTGCCCGGCTTCCGAATCATAACTCCATTACTAATTTTTCCCCCCGCTGTGATTGCCAAAGACTCTCTCTTGCAGGTAGAAGGCCCCAACTCAAAAGATTGATCCAAATACTTGGTCGATGGCGGGCACAGACCTTGGTCATCGGCGATTTGGGGATTTCTCCCCCCTGCCGCCATGGATGTCGCCGCCGGCATCGGAAGTGTCGCCACCAACGCTGCCGCCGCTGCTGCTGCGGCCGCCTGCTGCCGAGCCAAGGCCGACGGAGGTGCAGATCCCTTAGTCTTCACCATCGCGATCGCCGGATTGCTCTGAGGAAATGGAGGCTAGGGCTCAAGAACTCAACAGGCTAAAAAGTTTTTGGTTGCTAGAATGCGGTGAAAAGGTAACCGGGTAACTTCTAGGCCCTCTATTTATAGCCTAGACTTCATTTTCTTACCGTTAATCCATGTCGTTTTGCATTCCTGCCGTTATTTCTTTTACGAAATTAACGCCTGTTACAGTTTCCGTTGGAAACAGAAACTTAACGGCTATTTTCTCTAAGTCAAAAAGACTTTCGAACTTCTTGAGTCGGTTCTAAGATAGTTCGAAAAGTAATTACCTTAAGACTGATTCGAAGCTCATATCTTCGTGCATTTCGGAGATAAAATAAAAACCAATAACCCCTATGTTTGGTTATCTTTTCCTTCCGTATACTGCTCTCCTAACGTTACAGGTCAAACGGAGAAGCATATTCGAGGGGCTACTGTTGGGGGAAAATATCTCATCTTCGGGTTTATTGCCGAAGCAACATAAAGGCAGTCACCTGGTTCGAAGGTTCCCCGAAGATCATCTTCGAAGATACCCGGAATCAAGTTCGAAGTACGAAGATAGGCATTGGTTCGGAGTACATCTTCGAACTAAAGCCCTCCAAGATCTTTTCTGCCAGCTAAGATGGAAGACTTATCTTCTTTCTCATTAGATTAGTCTTTTACCATTTTAGCCCTATTAAGGGAACCGAATAGTTTCCACTATGACGGTTGTAATAGAGGGGTAAATAGGTCTTTTCCTTAATGTTTGGGCCTATAAATACCCCCATTTCACCATGTAATAGGGACGGAATACAAGTTATTCAATACACACTTTCGAACTATTCTAAGTTATTATCCTTTCGGAGGCTTAGAACAGTTTGCTTCACAAACACTTCGTTTGTTAGTTTCTTTTTTACAGAAACCTGTTAGCGTAATCTTTTATGCCAACAGTTGGCGCCGTCCGTGGGGAACCTAGTCCGAAAAACTTCGTTCTCTACCAATTTCTTACATCATGCCTCCTAGGCGGAGCGCACCTCGCAACCCCACTCGGAGGTCCTCTCGGATCTCCGGAGAAATACCCTTCGACACAGTTGAAGTCGGAGGGTCTTCGGCTTTCCCTCCGCAAACTTCGGAAGGGGCTTCTATCCGTCGAACATACGAAGCCTCTCCGCCAACCCCTTCCATACTCCGACAGCCCGGAGTCACTTCTCCACCCTCCATCCCGATTCGAACTGATCCTACCAGTTCTCAAGACCCGGAAGGTCCTTCCGGAGGAGATGAAGATAACCTTGGGGATATGGCCACTCAAATGGCCAACCTTCAAGCTGAAGTAGCAAGGTGGCGACAAGAAGCTACGAACAGGCTTCGCTCTCAAGCCACCCCAACTATCCCAGAAGTGCCCGAA
The DNA here is from genome assembly GCA_019279435.1 of Zizania palustris. Lineage (NCBI taxonomy): Eukaryota > Viridiplantae > Streptophyta > Magnoliopsida > Poales > Poaceae > Zizania > Zizania palustris. The sequence goes on along the minus strand of JAAALK010000283.1, from coordinate 14,050,132 downwards.
GACGACGATCTTGGTTATCCTGAAGCCCCAGAGAACGCCTCCTACGACAATGAATCTCTGTTGCATCCTGAGCTACAGAAGGTTCGCTTTGATCCAAAGTTTAAAACTTCGAAGCTCTGTAAGTATGCCGGAGATGAAGATCCCAGAGAGTTCGTTCGTTCTTATGCCCTAGCGATTGAGGCTAGCGGCGGAGTTAGAGACACTATGGCGAAGTGCTTCCCGTTAGCTCTTCAAGGAGTGGCATTGAGATGGTTCTGGTCTTTGAAACCAGGGTCAATCAATTCATGGTCACAGTTGAAGAGGAAGTTTATAAGTAACTTTCAAGGCACCTTCGTGCCTCCCATGTCAACAGGAAGCCTTTTCCAGGTGAAACAGCTCCCCGGAGAAACATTGAGGTGGTACTTTAAGCGCTTCGCTCATACGAAGTCGCAAATTCGGGGGCTGTCCACATCTTCAGTGGTTGATGCGGCTCGGGAAGGCGTCAGTCATCAAGGCCTTCTGGATAAACTGCATCGGAAGAGCATCTCCTCAGTCTCACAGTTGATGTCATACTTCGAGGAGTATGCGAGGTCAGAAGAGGGTTGGCTTCGGAGGACTGCTGCTACTTCGACTGTATTGCAAGAAGTCAAAGCAGAAGTGAAGACTTCGGCACAGCCGGAGGAACCAGTCTTCGAAGTGCAACATGATCGGAGAAGAGGGCAAAAGCACCCTCGCTCTGAAGTCTTGAATATTGCACCCCCACAGAAGTTTGCACCAAGAGCTCCACAGTCTATGGGGAACAAGGCCAGCGGCTGGAGGCCGCCAGGGAAAACGGCTGGCAAAGGCCAGACCCTTTTTTGCTGTATTCATGGAGAAAATCGAAGCCATGCAACTGACACTTGCAAGGCTATCCTTATCCTAAGGGGAGAGTACTTGGAGAGAACTTCGGGTCGAGGCAGTACCGACCGAAGTTCAGCAGCAGCGTGCCCAGACCCGGTCCAGGCTGTGGCGCGGATAGAAAATTTTGATGCTGCAAGGCACCCTCCGGTGGCCAATGTTATGCCACCTCCGAAGCAAGAGGAAGGGCAAGATAGAGGAAAAAGAGTAGTTCTCCCTATCTCCGGAGGAGGTACCCTCGGAAGCATGTCCAAGAGACAGCGAAGAGAGTACGTTCGAGAAGTAGGTCATATTGGGACTTCGTCATCTGCAGCTGCAATGCCGGAGTGGTCTCATGTTCCGATATCTTTCTCTGCGGAGGATGCAGCTGGTATTAAGTTCCCGCACGCAGATCCATTAGTTATCACTGCTGATATTGCAGGGACTGAAGTCCGAAGGGTGCTAATTGACGGAGGTAGTTCGGCAGATATCATTTTTGTGCAAGCCTTCGATCAATTATGCATGTCCAGGAAGCATCTCCTCCCAGCGGCTCGTCCTCTGCAAGGCTTCGCAGGACCTCCGCTTGATGCACTTGGCCAGATAGGCCTGGAAGTTACCTTCGGAGAAGGTTTATTAGCCCGAACTGAAGAAGTTATCTTTGATGTGATAGATGCCCCGTATGCTTATAATGTCATCTTCGGAGCTAAGGCTGGAAAGTTGTTAGGGTATTTAGTTTCAAGCAGGGGAATTGAAGCTAGCCCTACTCAAATAACTGCGCTGCAGAAGATGGCTCCTCCGGAGAATTTAAAGCAAGTGCAAAAGCTGACTGGACGTCTGGCCGCACTTAGCAGATTTTTATCAAGGTCTGCGGAGAGAAGCTTGCCAATATTCAAAGCTTTGAAAGGGTCCGAAGATTTTGCATGGACACCGGAGTGTCAGAGAAGCTTCGAAGATATTAAAGATTATCTCAGTAATCTTGCTACACTCACGGTGCCTATTGCGGACGAAACCCTACTCCTGTATCTTGCAGCTACAGGTTCAGCTGTCAGCGCAGTCCTTGTCAGAGAAGTGAATTTCAATGGGAAGTTGGTCCAAAATCCTGTCTATTTTGTATCCGAAGCATTGTCAGGAGCGAAGACAAGATACTCCGAACTTGAGAAGTTCGTTTATGCTCTGATAATGGCTTCGAGGAAGCTAAGGCATTATTTTTGGCTCACAATGTAATTGTACCAACTTCGTATCCTTTAGGAGATATGCTCCGAAGCAAAGATTCCACTGGAAGAATTGGAAAGTGGGCAGTCGAGCTAGCACCCTTCGGCATATCTTTCTTGGCAAGGACAGCTATCAAATCCCAAGTCCTAGCAGACTTCGTAGCAGAGTGGACTCCACCTGCGAATTTGATTCCGGAAAAATCAAGTGACGGAGTTTGGACTGTTTACTCCGATGGGGCTTTCCAAGCATCCGGAGCAGGCATTGGGGCAGTGTTGATTTCACCGTCAGGGCAAAGAGCAATGTACTCCGCAAGACTCAACTTTAAGTCTACCAATAATATAGCGGAGTACGAAGGGATTTTATTGGGACTCCGGAAAGCACGTGCTCTAGGGGCTACAAGAATAATTATAAAGACAGATTCTCAGATAGTAGCAGGGCACGTAGACAAAAGTTTTCAAGTTCGGCATCCACAGCTTGCCAAGTACTTAGAAGAAATTCGTAAGATCGAAGCACACTTACAGGGTATTTCCATTCGGAGTATACCAAGAGCTGAAAACGTGCAAGCGGACATTTTAGCGAAGGCTGCAGCCGGAGCTGTGGATGTGCCTGAAGAAGCTTTCTATGAGGAGCTCAATATACCTTCGGTGCCACAAATTGCCTCTGCGGAGATTCTTTGCATTCCTAGTGCAGATTGAAAGATTCGATCATAGAACTCTTGCAAGGAGGAACAAATTTGCCCGAAGAGCCCCAGTTGTCAAGATTAAAGCTCAGAGCAAGAAACTATCAGTTAATCAACGGTATATTATACAAGGTCGGAGTATGTTCCCCTCTACCCCGATGTATATCTCAAGCCAAAGGCCAAGAAATTCTTTGAGAAATTCACGAAGGCCTTTGTGGAAGCCATTTAGCCCCTAGAGCTCTGGCAGGAAAAACACTTCGCCAGGGGCTTTATTGGCCCACAATAACAGCTGATGCGGAGAGCTTGGTCCGCACTTGTCAAGGATGCCAGTGGATGGGTCGACGGAGTCATCGCCCACCAACAGCTCTTCAAGTCATTGCTCCGGTATGGCCCATGGCCAGATGGGGTATGGATCTAATTGGTCCCTTTCCGTTAGCAAAGGGAAATTTGAAGTTCGTAGTGGTAGCTATTGAATATTTTTCTAAGTGGGTGGAAGCAGAACCCTTAACAGCTATCACTTCGAACAATGTACAGAAATTCTTCTGGAAGAACATTATTTGCCGGTTCGGAGTGCCTAGATATCTCACAGTTGATAATGGAACACAGTTCGACGCAGAACCCTTCAAGAAGTTTTGCGAAGACCTAGGCATTCAGCTTTGTTTTGCTGCAGTGAGGCATCCTCAGTCAAATGGAGCCGTAGAGCGAGCCAACGGAAATATTTTATCAGGGCTAAATCGAAGAATAGTAGGATTAGCAAAGGGACTGTGGACCGAAGAGCTTCCGAAGATTCTATGGTCCATTCGGACTACGCAAACAAGGTCCACAGGTTTTACTCCGTTCAGACTACTATTCAGAGATGAAGCTATGACTCCAACGGAGCTCAAAGGGGGATCATTTCGCAGCACCGAACCGGATATTGAAGAAGAAAGACAAGCTTCGTTAGATTTGTCAGAAGAAACAAGACTTCGAGCTGTAGCTAATTTATCAAAGTATCATCAGCAGACGAAGACTTGGTATGACCCGAAGGTTAAGCTCAACGAGTTAAGGCCGGGTCATCTTGTTCTACGAAGCATTATAGCACCAGGGAAGTTAGGCAATAAATGAGAAGGTCCATATCTAATTGTCCGCTCAGGGCGCCCTGGTTCATTTAAATTAGCTAATTTAGAAGGTGAAGAGTTAGCACATACTTGGCATGCGGAGCACCTAAAGCGATACTTCGCATAAGGGCTCCTTGTAATTCGCTTGTAATCACCTCTAAATTAATAAAGCATATGACCCTGATAGTTGCCTTCCCCTCATAGACTTCCAGCTTCCGAGTGGACGCACTGGAACCGCGGGGTCGACCGAGAGGGAAGTGTCATTAAGCTGGGTTATATTTTCGGACTTCGAACCCATAAAGTTCAAAGCCTCCGACGTGGGGGCTAACATAATCCGGAGCCCAGGCCACTGGCTTGTAGGCATCCGTAAAAGAGCCCAAAACCACACTCTACGGAGTCCAAGCCATTGGCTGGTAGACTTCCGTAAAAAGAGCCGAAGGTGGCCAAAATCTACGGAGTCCAAGCTGCAGCTTGCAGACTTCCGTAAAAAGAGCCGAAGGTGGCCAAAATCTGCGAAGTCCAAGCCATTGGCTGGTAGACTTCTGCAAAAACAGCCGAAGGTGGCTAAATTATATGGAGTCCAAGCCATTGGCTGGTAGACATCCGTAAAAAGAGTCCAAAGAGACCATTGCAAACTCCGAACCATTGGTTCGTTAGAGATTGCAAAGACAAGCCGAAGGTGGCTAAAGCAAAACAGCATTTGAGCCATGAGCTTCGAATGTCTGTTAACATAGTCCAAAGTGACAAATTTTTTAAGACACTAAAGTGTCCTGAAAGTTATCTCAAGTGATTTCTTTCATAAAACAAAGGTACTAAGCTACCATTCTTCCGACTGCAAAAAGTCGAAGACATTTCATAAGATTTCAAAAGATCTTTAAATGACAGAGGGGCTCCGAACCCCCAAAAAATTGTACTCCGAAGTTTTTTCTTTGCGCATAACCATCTTTGAATACATTTCGAAGTTGCTTATACCCAAAGAGGGGCTGGTAAATATGGAGACAATTTTAAATCAGCATTCATTATTGAAATAAATGTGTTTACAGATTACACTATGAAAAATTGGTATCTATACCAAGAAGGAATCGGAGACCTCTTCGGTCCCGAGAGCTAGGGGTTGAACGACTAGTTCCAACATCAGAAGTTCTAAGAACTTTACGTTTAACTTTATTCCTCCCCTTCGAAGCTCTAAAATCCTTCTGCTCTTGTTGAAGCTCGGCCCAAGTTCGAAGCCGCTCGAGGCTTCTTTCCCAGCTTCTAAGATCTTCAGATCTTTTATTTCGAGCTTCACCTTCGTCTTCAGACCAATTAGTGTCTTCAGAAGACGAGGTGTTTGCGTCAACTTCTTTATCTTCCTCTTTAATATAAGACAATACGTCTTTGATTACTTCGGGCGCAATTACGCCGGAGTCATCTCGAGGAATAAGAAATCGAGGACGCTTATAACTCTTTAGAAGTTCGAAGGTGTTCCACAATGAGCGAAGTTCGTTGTTAAGCTCTAACACTTCGATATCTTCCATAAGAGGCAAAGCCTAAAAATATGACAAACAAGACTTTCATTGATAAATGTTTACAAGCATGAGCTTTACATAATCAAAAATCCTAAATGATTCCTAAACCTGCGGGTTCGGAGGAGGCTGACTGCTCGAAGCTTGGCTCCGAACTTGCTTCTGGCGTTGGCCTTCATCGATCCAAGCCTTGATCGCAGAACGACCTTCGACTCTCCATGAGGTTTGAAAGGCTCGCCAGGCGGCAGCCACGCCTTCGGAAGGATTCAAAAGTCGCTCGTCGTCGAAGGTAATGGAGCCCTCTGCGCTCGGAATGATTGTTCGGCCCAAATCCTCGTAGTAACGAAGTAATCCGAGGGCAGACACTTGTCCGGAGAGTTCTCCATAACGCATGCCTGCCGTCTTCATTTGCTTCGCTGCTCCTTGGATCCTCTTTAACCGGCGCAGCAGAGTCACATTGTCATCCGAAGGAAGTGATCCAGTAGTACCGAAGTACTCCAGAACACCTAGCATCTGTTCGATGACCTCCGTAGCCACCTTCTCCGACTTGAGCTTTTCTTCAATTAGTGCATCCTTGCTCGAAGTCGTTTCTGCCAAAACTCCGGAAATCCTAGCATTCTCCGTAATTAGATCTTTCTTCTGGTTTAGGAGTTGGCTAGCTTCCTCTTGGAGCCTTACAAGTTCGGACCCAGCATTAGCATGCTCCAACCGCATCTTTTAAATTTCAGCCCGAAGCACAATTCTTTCTGCTTCGAACTCCTTATTAACAACCTCCAAGCCCTGTCTGGCCCTACGCTCCGCCGAAATCACATTATCCATTTGAAGTACTCTAGCTTCGGAGAAAGATAAGTTGCGTTTAAGAGCTTCATTTTCTTCTCGAAGCTGAGCAATTTCATTTTCGTTCGATAAAGCTGCAGCGCGGGCCAAGACCGCTTGCTAAGAAGAGAAAAAACTGAAGTAAGAAATTATTCATTTATAATTTGCTGCTGGTTCGAAGATGTACTTCGAACCCAATATAATTCGCTAAAAGATATTGGTTCGAAGGTGCTCCGTACCTGGTAGGCTGCTCGTTCTAAAGCAACGTTGAGCTCCGAATTCTTCACCTTGCTTAATTTTGCTACCAGCTCTGTCTCCCCAACTTCCCGACTCACTCGACCTAAAGGTTTGAGCAAAGTCCGAAGCCCTTTTCTTTGCTCCAAAAAAGGAGTTAAAAGAGGGAGCAGAGCCGAAGCCTTTTGGTCTTCTCTGCTTGGCGAAGCTCCGGAGTGTTCTCCTGAGGTCCTTGGAACTTCCGAAGATGGCCCCCCCTCAGTTGATTCACTTTCATCTGTTGACTCAGATGAAGTTGATCCTTGAGTAGGGAGAGGCTCTATGTGTCTTTTACCCCTTCCAGGCCCCTGTTGAGTAACCTCCGGGTGTGCCTCCGAAGTTGTCGAAGGCCTTTGAATTGTGTCTTCGTGATGTACTTCTACAGCAGGAGGCTCTGCAAAAACAAAAATATTATACATTGTATAATTTTGCAGAAAATGATAAAGAATTATGCGAAATTTACCTTCGACATTCTGCGGGAGATCGAGCACTGTACTGCTCGGAGGATCGAAGGTGAAGTCATCATCTGAATCCACAGTTAAATTTTCTGCTGTCGGAGTATCTCCATGAGCAGTCCTCCCTTCCTCCACAACTGAAGTTGTAGGAACTTCAACTTCATCTTCGCACATAGAGGCTTCGATTTGCTCTTCTTGAGTATCCGGAGCTCTCACTTCTTCAATGTTAGCTTGGGGCTCCGGCATACCTGCAGTATCTTCAATGTGAATATTTCGTTGAGCTGCATCTTCATCAATCAATCTCACTAATAATATACCTTCATCTTCATTAGAACCAGAGATTGAGGTTCTTGAGCTCGAAGGCGCAGGATTCAAAGGTGCGAGATTTTTTGGCTTCCGAGCCACCTTCTTCACCGGAGTCCTTGCAGAGCTCGAAGCTCCGGCTTCAGCCATTCTTTTCTTGGGTCCTTTCTCCAGAGGCACCCAGTCCATCAGAGGGGGCGGAGTCAACTCCAACATTCCCCATACTCTGTTGAACCTTTCCCAACTCCCGACCAATTTAATTTGCCATTCTTTTTCAGTCGGAGTTGGGGCACCCAAAATCTTCTCCGAAGCCCTTACAATTTGCTCTGAAGTAATAGGGGCTGAAGAAGCTAAAAAATAATTCAAGTTAGTCTTTCTTCGAAGTAAATATGTACAATGCATGTTGGTTTCGAAGTTACCTGCAGGGCTCGAAGTAAAGTTAATCTTGCGAAGACCGCCTTCTGAATCATCCTCGAAGACGATAGGCCAGTTGGCCATCAGCGGAGGAATTTGCAGTCCGAGGAATTCTTCGGCTAAGTCCCGCATGCTTAACCTTCGGCTAATTTTCCGAAGCAGGTTAAGACGAGCTTCGAGCTGGCCTTCGTTGGGCTGCACTAAGGCTTCTTTCCGGAATTGAATTTCTTTAAGGGGCCCAGCCAGAGGACTGCTCGCTCCAACTTCGGCATAGAACCATCTCAGAACCCAATCAGTGTACCATCTAGCATTGATGGCCTTGGCAGGAAACTGAAGGGCATATTCGTCCCGAAGCCTAAAGTTGATAGAGCCGAAGGATACTACCACTTTTTCACCTCCGGAGCCTACGAAGGTCTTCGGCTGGCAAGTTGCTCTATGAAGTGCAGCGAAGATTTCTGCCCTCCCCTCACAACCTTCAGCTCTCAGCGCCCATTCGAAGATAGCTAACCTAGCTACTGCATTCGGAGATAATTGGGGGAGGGTTACATGAAACAGATCCAATACCTCCGCCAGGAAGTCCACAGCAGGAAGGCCCAAGCCAGCTTCGAAGAAAGCTTCGAATACTACTACTTCTCCGGGTCTTGGTGATGGAATCGATTCTTTGCCCGGCTTCCGAATCATAACTCCATTACTAATTTTTCCCCCCGCTGTGATTGCCAAAGACTCTCTCTTGCAGGTAGAAGGCCCCAACTCAAAAGATTGATCCAAATACTTGGTCGATGGCGGGCACAGACCTTGGTCATCGGCGATTTGGGGATTTCTCCCCCCTGCCGCCATGGATGTCGCCGCCGGCATCGGAAGTGTCGCCACCAACGCTGCCGCCGCTGCTGCTGCGGCCACCTGCTGCCGAGCCAAGGCCGACGGAGGTGCAGATCCCTTAGTCTTCACCACCGCGATCGCCGGATTGCTCTGAGGAAATGGAGGCTAGGGCTCAAGAACTCAAAAGGCTAAAAAGTTTTTGGTTGCTAGAATGCGGTGAAAAGGTAACCGGGTAACTTCTAGGCCCTCTATTTATAGCCTAGACTTCATTTTCTTACCGTTAATCCATGTCGTTTCGCATTCCTGCCGTTATTTCTTTTACGAAATTAACGCCTGTTACAGTTTCCGTTGGAAACAGAAACTTAACGGCTATTTTCTCTAAGTCTAAAAGACTTTCGAACTTCTTGAGTCGGTTCTAAGATAGTTCGAAAAGTAATTACCTTAAGACTGATTCGAAGCTCATATCTTCGTGCATTTCGGAGATAAAATAAAAACCAATAACCCCTATGTTTGGTTATCTTTTCCTTCCGTATACTGCTCTCCTAACGTTACAGGTCAAACGGAGAAGCGTATTCGAGGGGCTACTGTTGGGGGAAAATATCTCATCTTTGGGGTTATTGCCGAAGCAACATAAAGGCAGTCACCTGGTTCGAAGGTTCCCCGAAGATCATATTCGAAGATACCCGGAATCAAGTTCGAAGTACGAAGATAGGCATTGGTTCGGAGTACATCTTCGAACTAAAGCCCTCCAAGATCTTTTCTGCCAGCTAAGATGGAAGACTTATCTTCTTTCTCATTAGATTAGTCTTTTACCATTTTAGCCCTATTAAGGGAACCGAATAGTTTCCACTATGACGGTTGTAATAGAGGGGTAAATAGGTCTTTTCCTTAATGTTTGGGCCTATAAATACCCCCATTTCACCCTGTAATAGGGATGGAATACAAGTTATTCAATACACACTTTCGAACTATTCTAAGTTATTATCCTTTCGGAGGCTTAGAACAGTTTGCTTCACAAACACTTCGTTTGTTAGTTTCTTTTTTACAGAAACCTGTTAGCGTAATCTTTTACGCCAACAATAAATACTTGCCATTTCCACTGTAATAGGGACCTAGAACTCAGCATAAGAATATACTTCGAACTGGACATAAGGTTATTATCTCTTTTGTAGGCATGAACTAATGTGTAGTTTACCATGTCTCTGAGTTAGCCCTTCGAGGCTATTTGAACTTATAGGCGTAATCTTTTACGCCAATAGTTGGCGCCGTCCATAGGGAGCTTAGTACTAAATTAGCCTCTCTACCATCCACTCTTTGAAGCCACGCCTCCAAATAAAAGATATAGCATGACGCCCTTCGAAGGTCCACTCGGACTTCCAAGATTGGGGCCACTGGTGCCACAAAGGGAGCTACGGAGCCCTCCGTGGTGCCCCCACCAATAAACACCACTCACAAAACTATTGTTCTCGCAACACCTAGCACCATACCAAGGACCGAAGATCACACTTTGATTCCCCCATTGATGGAAGGTGCGTCCGTAGGCCCTGCTATGGTCCCTCTAGTATCCATACCACAAGGAGCTATAGGATGTTGCCACGAAGGTCCCTTCTGCCCTCAACTATACTTCAAACCGACTTCGGCTGATCACAAGACCTAGAGGAATATTCTAGAGGGAGAGGGAGCTTTAGTGATGCCATGGCTTCCGAGCTGGCTTAGCTCAAAGCAGAGCTCCTATGATGGCGCCAAGGGGTTGTTAATCAGTTTCAGGCTAGGGAGTCTCTAGAAGAACCTCTGAAGTCACTCAAAGTTGTCTCCATGACCGACCCCCAAGATTACGAACCCAAAGAGAAGAGGCAAAATGCCTCTTTTGATGAAGGCTCGCTGCTGCACCCAGACCTTCAAAGGGTGTGTTGCCAATCAAAATTCCAAGCGGTGAAGCTGCCAAAGTACTCTAGAGACATAGACCCTGATAAATTTTCCTGCTCTTATGCCCTCGTGATAAAGGATAGTAGAGGCGAATGAGACACGATGGCAAAATGCTTCCCCCTTGCCCTCGAAGGGATCACACTTCAGTGGTTCTGGTCATTGAGGCCAAACATCGTGAAGTCTTAGGAGAACTTAAAGAAAAAATTCACCAATAACTTCTAGGGGACCTTCGTCACTTCGATGTCTACCGGGAGACTTTTTCAAGTCAAGCAATAGCTAGGGGAGATGTTGCGACAATATTCGCAGCGCTTCGCCTATACGAAGTCCCATATAAAGGGGCTTTCCATGTCCTCGGTCATCGATGTTCCCCGTGAAGGCATCATCAACCCCGGCCTCCTTGAAAAGATCCATCGGAAGCCCATCTCTTGGGTGGCACAACTCATGACATACTTCAAAGAGTATGACAGATTAGAAGAAGGGCAACTTCGAAGAACTACGGCCATCACCCAAGTCTAGCCCCTCGAAGCCAAGGCCCTAAGCCTCCTAAGTTGGCCCCGCTGGAGTAGTGACCATCAGAATGTAGGCGGAATTGTAAGCACTTTTGCTCAAAAGTGTTGAACATCATCACAACAAAGGCCCCGAAGTACCAACAAAACCAGGATGGAGGCTGAGGGGTGGATCGAGGCCTCCCGTAGGACCCTCTGCCCCAAGCTGGACCTTCTTTGACAACGTCCAAGAAGAAAACCAAAGTCATAACACTAACACATGCAAATATATACTAGGCCTAAGGGTTGAGTATCTTGAGTAGGCCAATGTCCAAGGAACTACCGACTGAGCACCCTAGGTTGCCTGCCCCGAGCCGGTTCAGACCATCGGGCGGTCTAAAGCAACCGAAGCCCCTCCACGGATCCCGGTGGCAAATTTAATGACACCACTAAAGCTCGAAGATGGACTGAGCCACTATAAGAAGGTGGTGCTAGACATCACCAACGACAGTGCCATGGGTAGCATGTACAACCACCAACACCAAGACTACATGCATGAGGATGGCCACATCGGGACTTCGGCCTCTACATTAACAATGCCGGAGTGGTCCTGTGTGCCCATATCTTTCACATCCTATGATGCTATAGGAATCAAGTTCCCACATGCTGACCCCCTCATCATCTCCGTCGACATTGTTGGTACCTACGTCCATCACATGCTCATCGATGGAGGAAGTTCGATGGACATAATATTTGTGCATGCCTACGAGCAACTCTGCATCCCTAGTGCCCCTTGAAGCATTGGGCCATATCATCCTATAAGTCACATTCGGCGAGGGCAACCTCGCAAGATCTGGGAAGGTCATCTTTGATGTTGTCAATGCCTCATATGCCTACAATGCCATCTTTGGGTGGGGGATGTTGAACCAGTTTAGGGCCATCGTGTTTCACAATTATTTGTGCCTAAAAATGCCCATGCAGAGAGGCATGCTCACCATCCTTGGTGACCAGGGCATGGCACGAAGTGTCGAATATGGCAACGCCGCCCCACTCAAAGCTTAGTAGGTAAACAACATGAAGAATGCACCATGAAACGACGAAGCAACTAACTAACCCCGTGAGAGGGCCGGTCCTCAAGCCTCGCCCTGACAAAGAATTCGTGACCAAGGTACTCGTTGAAGGGGGCCTTGAGTACCCTATTTAGTTTGGCAGAGGATTGGCTCCGGAAGACATGGCTCCACTCGAAGAAACAATTAAGAGCAACCTAGACATATTTGCATAGTCTGGCGAAGACATTTCAGGGTCAACTGGAGTATCATAAAGCATGACCTGCTCATCAATCCAAGTGCAAGACCAGTGTGCTCGCACTAGGGGCTATAGAAGTTATCCACTAAGAGGATGGGCCTCACAAAGACATATATGGACAAACTACTTCGGGCGGGAGTCATTAGAAAAGTAAGCCACACTGAGTCGCTATCAAACCCCGTCTTTGTGAAGAAGAATGCATGCAATTGGCACATGTGTATTGATTTCACCTCATTCAATAAAGCATGCACCCATGACCCGTACCACATGAGGAGCCATTGTGAACACTATGGGCCTCATGGCTCCCAGATGATGAGTGAGTATCAATGAAGAAGAGATGATGAGGAAGCCCTCTAAGGGAAGAAACTTCAAAGGGGCGCTCTGAAGAGATGCACTTCAGAGGAAGAGAATACCTATCGTGTCTTGGACGTGTGACTCAAGTACACGGACATGCGATTGCTGGACTGAGGGAGTCATGAGGTCATGCTGGTCCACTCCGGGTACATGGTTGAGAATGGTAGGGGACTTTCCATGGCATTGGCCAATGTGACTCAAGTAGATGGAGGGAGATACGGGATCGTGGTGGTCCAATCTGGGTACACGGTGCAAGGGTGGCAAGTGCTTTGGCAGTTTCGGCGTAAAACTATCAACCACATCAATCATAGACATGAAGATCGACATACCTGATGTGAAGCCGTATAATCCACACAAGCGAAACATCGGGAAAAATAAATAGTTTAGGTAGTTTATGTTTTTTCCTATTTTTGGTGGGCTATATAAAGTCATCATGTCCTTAGGTAATTGAAAAATCGAACTTTATCTTCTTCCTCTTGGAAACCACCGCTGCCCCCCTTTTCAGAGTCGTCCTTGACGCGTGGCACGCGAGCGCAAGGCTCGGTCAAGTGGCAAGAATTCACGCGGTTTTTCCCTCGCGCCTGTGACTTCCTGCGCGCGTGCGTTCTCATCGCCAGCACCCGGTTTTCTAAAAACCGACGACCATTCGCCGGGCGCATCAGATCTCTGTCTCCGTTTTTCTTTGGCCAAGCGCTTCACTCGGCGCGAGTGCGTATGGATCGACGTAGTAGAAGAAGCCCCCGGCCTGGAGCAGCACGACACCATCATCGCCTGTGCTTTGATATCTCCGCCGAACCAGTGCAGGGTCTTTTCCGTGACATTTTCTAGGTAAGTGAAGGTAATTGCATATTTCTCCCATATTTACTTTATTTTTATTTAATTAAATGCCCATGAATATCTTGTTCTTTTGACGAGCTGATGGTGAATGCGTGATTATCGTTTCGAATCAACTGTGAGAGATTATTCTTTTGGCATGTTCACAATCTGTTACTAATTAGATATATGTGAAATCGGTGTGATTGCCGTGTGCTTGATGAAATGACAAAGTATTGTACATCAAAATAATTGATGATCTTCTGTCTAATTAATTAGTAAGTTTATCCACAGTTCTTGTGATTTATTGTCAGCCTTTAAGCACTGTGCGAGTGCGAGTGTCTTTTCAATTAGGACATTGTTTGTTTTTATGTTAGATTATTTTTAGTATTTGTGATCTCTCATACTATCATTTCACATCATATCTGACAGGAGAGTCATAGCATTAATTTCATTTGTGTTTTAATAAATCTGTTTTCTTTCGCTAGTCATTTTTTAGGAGCATTGGGAGTTAAGGTAAGGCCATCTATTTGAAACAATTTGTTGAGGCACCCATTCACCCCCTCTGGTCGCTACTCTCGATCCTACAAGTGATATCAGAGCTTGGTTAGGGTTTTTCCATACCTTAACCAGTTCTAACCTAAGGTAGCGATAATGACTTCCTCTAGAAAGGTCTTGTCACTTGAGGTTTTTGGCTATAATTATTGGAAGACTCGCATGCGGACCTATCTATTGAGTCACAGCTCAGGTATCTGGGATATGTGTGTTCATGCTTCTTTCATTGTGTGTTTGTCTGCTGAGCATACTACCCCTGAGTTAGTCATTGAGCATGACCTCAACAACCAAGCAATGAACATTTTTTCTCTAGTTTAGGTCCCAGTGAGTTTGACCGTGTTAGCCATCTTGACACTGCTCGAGAGATATGAGCTATACTCCAAGCACACCATGAGGGCACACCTTAGGTAAAGGCTAGGCTCTATCAGACCTATCGGTGAGAATACGAAAATTTCACATAGAAGTCAAGTGAGACTGTTGAGGCTTTGTTTGGTCGCTTTCAGTCGATAATTAACAAGCTTCGGGCCAACAAGGCTAAGCGAGATCAGATTTTCTCAGACCATGAACAGGCGCTTAAGGTTCTTCATACCTTGGACCATACGGTCTAGGAGATCAAAGTATCTTCTATTGTTGAGAGTCATCTTATGATACCTTAACTGTCGCAAAGCTTTTCAGTAAGCTCAAGGACTCAAAGGTTGATATCTAGTTGAGATCAAATCTCACTAGTTCTGGTTTGAAAACCTGGCCCTTGTGACTACTGTTGATGCTCCTTCATTGAGTTGTGCTTTTTCATGTTTGATGTCTATCACTGAGGATCAGTTGGATCTTTTAGGAGATGACGATTTATGCTTGTTCAATAGTCGGGTTCGTTGTGTTTATGATAGAAGAATGCTTAAATGACATGGCACAAAACCTTGTTGAATTGAGTGTGGTGATCTAGATCATTTCATCGTCGACTGCCCCTTGCGGAACAATCACAAGAAGGGCACCGGCGGTGGCTCCTACGACTCCAACAAGCACAATAGCTCCGATAAGAACACATTCACCAAGGGCAAGCCCAAGACGAAGTTCTTCCGAAAGGCCCTAAAGGACTACCAGTGTGAGAACAAGAAGCGAGACAAGACCTTCGCCGAGATGGAGAGGAATGTAACACCCTGAATTTTTGCCAAATATTATTTTTGAGAAAACTAAAAATTGAGAAAACAATTATTTAAATTGTGAAAAGAATGAAAAGAATTAAAAATCTTAATAAATAATTAACATTTTGAGTTGGATTTTTTGTTAAATTCTCGAGGTCAAAAGAATATTTTAGAATTTTTTTCCAAATTTTTAGGACCTTTGCAACTAGCATAGAAATTACAAATGAATTTCAGAAATTATTTTAATTGAAAAATGAATTTAATTTCCTGTTGGGCCGCCTCCCTCCAATCTCTCTCTATGGCCCAGCCCATCTGCGCCATCTCACTGACAGTTGGGCCCCACTTGTCGATGCCATCCCTCTCCCACACGCGTGCCCCGCCCTCTCCGCCACATCCCACCACCATTACCACCGTGACTACCACCACCTCCCCGTCCTCGGCATCGACCCCACTCAGCCTCCCCGTGGCTGGATCTCTCTGGAGTCGTTCACCCGAGGGTTGATCTTCGCCTCCACTCATCGTCATCTGCCATCCATCATCGCCGGTGACCATCTCAAGTACCATTGTGACCGCCCAGTTAGTCCGGTCTCGTTTATGCCTTTACTTTTCCATACCGGTGCTCGCCATCGCCGGTAGCCTCGCCGCCATGCTCGGTTGCCACTGGCAATGAGCCCGCATGCCGGATCATTTCTTGGCCCTCCGATCTGTGGCGTGCGGTCCTGATTAAATCGTGACATTGCCTAATCTGGTGTGTTCCCACGTACCGGTTCGCTACGTTTTAATCTGGGCCGCCAATCTTCATTTAAGCCTCCTCCCTCGCCCTGCGCCATCCGATCATGATCTGATGGTCCTTTGCTGCTCGGTTCATAGCACACATGCGCGAGTTCACCGTGGACTTTTTCTATTTTTTAGTTCAAAAATAATTCTAGAATTGATTCAAACTACAAAAATTCATATCTTTCACATCCTAACTCCAAATTCATCCATTCAAATTCCATTTCAACCCTCATAATTTTATCTACAGCATGAACTAATTTAATTTCATGAATTATACTGTTTATTTTCTCCCTTTTAATTGTGCTTTCCTCGTTTTGCGCGCTTTTAGAGTTTGAAGCTATTGAGGAGCCTAAGTCTTTTGTCGAGGAGCCATCTTCGACTTTTGTTGAGCAAGGAAAGTCACACTCCATACCTTGAACATATTGAACCCATTCTTTATTAAAACCTACAATTATATTTATTTAGATCCCTTGACCTTGTTGTGCAAACACAAGCCATGCTTTTGATCCATTTTCCATTGTCGCATGAATACTACAATATTAGTTAGTACCAAAGTGTTGGCACACTTGCTTAGTATTGCTATAACTGAGTCGTATACTAGAATGGCTACTTTATTCTTCTACATGTCCCCAGATATGTCTCTTCTCATGGTTCTAAAAGATGGAAGAAATGTTTAGAAAATGTCTAAGCTAATGGTTAAGGTGGGTTTTCGGGTGCAAGCAAGTGTAATAGTTGGTAGCACCCGAGGCACTATAAGGACCAGTCTACAGGATCTTTTGCAAAGCATTTCTGTGCAAGCCCCAAGTCTAGTGGGTAAGGTCTAACTTGGCATTTAGGTCAGTTCAGTAGGATGCACCGAGCAGCGAGTCAAGAGTGTCGAGAAGAAAGGATGCCTTGTTCCTTTTTATTGACTATACGCAATGACACAAAAAGGGTCTATGTAATCCAAGTGTTGAAGCATCAGCGAAACCTAGTGTGGTTGTCCTTCTGCTTAGACGATCTATGTCAAAGGGTTTTGGCATGAATTTGGTAAAGATTTGTTGAATTCTTGCATTGTGGTTAAATTTGCACACCTCTAAAAGTACAATCTTTTTGAAAAGTCGTGCCTACGGTTATGAGTGAGCCAAGTGATGTTCTCCGTAGTTAGTCTAATTAACTTGAATGTGAATGGTGATTAGTATTCTAAGAACTAATGTGCGAGTGAGTACTGTTGTGCTACTCAAGGTAGTGAATGTTTTTCATATCATTTACTTTATGTTCATTAAACCCGCTCATCATAATTTCTTAACTACTAAAAATGTTCTTTTATGCAAAACAAACCATATGCATATCCTTTGATATTACCTTTGCATGTATGTTGCATTTGGTGGCTTTTTGAGTATGTTTTGTACTCCTCCTTGTTGAATAATACTTTTTAGATGTTGAGTTTGTCGAAGAAGAATGTCTGGAGTAATCTGTCCTAGTCAAGGCACTATTCTAGGAGCAAGATGTTCGTCGTTTTGGAGTCTTTCACTTTGTTAGATTATTTTTAGTGCAATAAAATAGTCTCTGAGCTAAATTTTGTTTATCGTAAGACGTTGTCACTTGATGAACATTTTGTAAGTTGATTTTCTTAAGGAAATTCAATAGACTCTAAATTGTGAAATTTCGGGGCGTTACAAGATGGTATCAGAGCTGACTTGATTGTAGGAAGCCAAACAGACCTTATATTTAGGATTTATCTAGATAAAAATCTCTATTTGCGGAAACCCTTATTCTCTTTGTTTTTTATTTCCCTTGACTCCCCTTTCCTCATTTGATGAAGACTTCTCTAAAATTCTTTTTAGAATGTCGACCACTCTACACAGCTTCCGCTAGGATCTCGACTGTTCTGTCAAAGAGCTTCGTCTACTGACCAAGTTCCTTGGATTCAAGATGGAGCCTGAGTTTCAAGGAGAGTTCACTAAGGAAGGAGACAACACCCGTGAAGTCTTCATTTTCCTCTATGGAATGAAGTTGAGTTCTTCACTATCACTTCTACTGCTAGAGGATTTGGGACTGCCTGTCAAGAAGCAGCACTCTAGATGCTTATAGAATTGAAGTTCGTCTATGAGGATCATCTTCACACTTCAGCACTTCTTCCTTTGTCATCTAGGGATAGATACTATATGACTTGCATTTATGCTGGTTGTGAAGGCTCTAGTGACCTTGTGCATGCCAGAGTTGTCCGTCTTCTCAAGGTGATGGATATTGTTGACACGGACGCCTATCTGGCGATCCAAAAGCATACGGATACTTAGGAGTAAACCCCTAAGCATAACACAACGCCGACGCCGCGTTCCGATGATCCTTAAACAGTGGTAAGAAAATAACGGAGTCACCAAGAAATCAAATAATATCATAGAATAATATTCAATGAACCGATGTGTGAGAAAATAACTAAAAATAATTAAACCTAATTTACTAACTAAAACCGATTAAACGAAACAAGGACTATGCGATCGGGCCAGCCTAGGGTTGTCGGTCAGACCGACTGGGAGATTGCGGTCAGACCGGCCTACAAGCGATGGTCTGACCGGTAGTACAGGGAGACGACGCTCAAGAAAACCCGAGAGGAAATCAGGCCGGCTAGGGGCTGGCGGTCAGACCGGCCTTGTGCCATCGGTCGGACCGACTGTAGTTGGCCAGTCAGACCAACCGGCGATGCAACAAGTAGATTAGATCGCCAATGATCTCGCCAATGATGATAACTCAGTATGAAAATACTTGGCGATGAAGAAGAAGATGAAACACTTCAAGAAACACCAAAAACACAGAAGCAATTCGGCCAAGAGACCGAATTACCGATAAAACCGATAAAATGATATAAACCCATTACATGGATGAAATTTACGATTCACGAGCGAACCGACAAGGACTTACCATGATTATGATGCGGCAGACGAATGGTTTACAACGCAAACCAACAAAGATGGACGTTACTTGGCTAATCCTGTGGCAAGGAAAGTAAATTGAATGTAAATGCGATTCAAGGTAGATAATAGATTGGATCTATTAGGGCTTTTTTGGGGGGTCTCCTTGAATCGGCCTTGCCTCTATTTATTGAGGTTGGTCATGAGTGCCTAGGCTCTATTCTGAGTTGGACACGGGTTCTAAGTCGTCAATAATTAATTACAGATAAAATAGACCAAAAATCAGCTAATCCGAATCAGATTCCAGTTGGGCCGGTCTGACCGGGCCTACATGGCCGGTTGGACTGGCATGTGCCAGGTCTCGGCATATTTCGGTAAAACTACCAAAAAGTGATATTTTGATAATTTTGACGATTAATGCTATTTTTTGCTATCAACACATGCCCCCTGCATTTTGGCAAACTTTAGTGAGCCAAAAGCATAACGATCTAAAGGCGATATGTTCCATATTGGCTTTTCGACACTTCAACCGTTTTGCCACACACTTGAGAAGTACTTTTTCAAATACCTACTATTCAAAGCCCTACGAAATCAATCTCCTTGAAGTGACTCTATCAAATATGCATTTCCTGGAGCGATTTCAACGACTCTAAAAGGACCTTCTCAACTAGGCGACCATTTACCAACTTTTGGGCTCTTAGTGCCTAAAGACAAAATCGTCTTCCAAACCAAGTCATCAACTGGGCGATAATTTTAGTCCATCCTGCTCCTAGAATCCGAGTTGAATACGAATTGTAGTTAGATTGGACTCTCAAATTGGCTTGGACGTCCTTCCTGGTTCTTCTCTAACTCTTTGTTTATCTCCAAGTAATTTTCATCATCTCCATGGTTCCTAACAATAATAATAATATTAGGTAGTAATTTATTCCCAAGATAATATACTAAGATACTTAGAAACGAGTTGACCTGGAGATTTAATCGTCGTGCTCGAACTCGAATAATTGGATCTTGGTATTCATGTATGGTTGCATCATTGGTAGGGATGTCCTCATCATCCTCCCCTTCTTGATTTGGAGTCATCCTCGACTCAACGTCTATTGGTCCTCAATCAACTTCCATGATAATACAAGAGTTCCATATACACGCATCTCTTCAATTGATCCAAGAAAGTATTTCTGAAATTGAAAATGAACGAATCTTTTGCTCCCATGGTTGGTTTCAATTCTGCAACGTTAAATGTGGAACTATCCCAAAACTTAGGAGGCAAGACAAGTTTATAGTTATGTAACTCAACAGAAGATAAAATCTCGGGAGGCATATCAAAATTACACTTATGTAGCTCAATATGAGATAAATACTTGGTGATAACTGGGGGCAAAGTATAAAGTATATTAGTAAGAGAATAATAAGCAGTTTCACAAATCACAACAAAGCACACATCTTGACTATGAATTTCAGTTTGATCAGTTTTTTGTGCAAGGATAGAAGAATCTTTTAATTTATTTCATGCTGAATTTCAAATCTACTATAAGGTTGTTTGCTCTCATTAGTTTCCGTTTCAATATCATCTTTAATAATTTCATCAGAAGTTGAAACTAAAAAAGTAGATTTCACATTCTCATGCACAACGATATAGTTATTAGTCCTATCATGGTGAAGTGCATCATCATCAAATTGCAAAGGGTGTTCTATAATTTCAACTAATGAAGCAACCTCAACGGGTACATGTAAGGACTTTTTACCTGACACCTCAACTTGTGTAGAGATGGAAGGCCATATGCTTGTCGATGTTGGTGCAGGTACATGTGCAGGTGCATGACCAACACTTGAAGAAGAGAAAGGCTTGGTTAGTATCGGTGTGCTCATCACTTGTGGTGGATAGGAGTTTATTGCCTTGTATTGTCGTTCCTGCGATTCTTTCTCTGCAATGATGGTAAGATCGAACAAAAGACTAAGAGTATTAAATTCTTTATAATAAATGATATCTTGAATCTCATGTCTCAATCCATCATAGAAGCGCCACATCGTGTCCTCCGAGTGCTCCACAACACCACAACGGGTCATGCTCTCTCGAAGTTCAACATAATACTCTCTCACAGACATGTTACCTTGAACTAAGCATTGTAGTTTCTTACATAATTCACGATGATAAGAAGGAGAGACAAATTTACAATGCATAGGTCTTTTTAAATGCCTCCATGTATTAGGTTGTAATTGAAGTTCACTTATATCTTCCCACCAGATTAAAGCACGATTTTTAAACATACTAGTTGCTTCTTTAACTCTATGTTGTTCAGGAACTAGATATAAGTTAAATTTATGCTCTACGGTCATCTCCCAATCTAGGTATTCTTCAGCATCATATTCAACATAAAAAGATGGGATGGTAAACTTACTTTTGATAGAAGAAACATTGTTACCATGATTATGATTTGTTGTACCTCCCATACCTGCCATGGTTAGTAGAAAAGGAAAAATTCTAGGAAAAAATATTACACCTATCAACAATTAGGTAGTGGAAGGTGCTCTCGCTCACACTCAAGCGTCTTACCACAATCTTATAAGGTTCTTACCATCACAAGGTAGTGGATGGCACAATCTTGGTCGTGGCACAATTCTTGACTGGTTGGTGACTTCCAAAGAGAGTGGTATACGATTACAAAGACTTAAGTTGCACCGATCAGAAGTATATATGTGGAGTCTAGGCGGTTAAACAAGAGTATTCTACATGGTGGAACACGATTCAGAAACATAAAGTAATATTAAATAAGTGTCCAGAGTAATCGTACTAATTGCTGGTCTGAATGTGATCCCTATGACAACAAGGCTTATATGAGAGAGTGATTGAGGATCAAAGGATGGCTTATAGATTGATAAAATCAGCACAAAACAGTACCAAAAATAGCACCGCACAAAACTAATATCTTCCAAGCTTATCCCTAAGTGCTCCTCCTTTTTTCGATATTCTTTTTTTTTTGATATTTTTAACACTTTTTTCGCCTTCCATGCATGCGAGCGACAGCGGGCGATGATTAATGGGGGGAAACGGTTGGCGCGTCGTGGGGGTTTTAATGCCGGTGACGAATTAAAGCGAGGGTGCCGGCGGGGACAGATCTGAGGCGGGATCGGTGGCCGACGGAGTTAGGGGGTGGCGCGAGGTGGACGACGGGTCCAATAGGTGGGCCAAGGCGGTCAGCGGGCGTGAGCGTACGGGCGTGGTCGCTGATGGGTGGGGCCGAGGCGTCGGGCGTACGGGGACGTTAGCGCCGATAGGTGGGGCCAAGACGTCGGGCGTGCGCGCGCGGGGGAGAGGGTCACTGACTAGTGGGGCCCACCTGTCAGTCCGGGGCATGGGGAGGGAGTGGGCTGGGCCGGCCGGTTGGGGAGATTGGGGGAAAGGGGCCTGTTATTGTTTGAATTCTTTTCTGGATAAAAATAATTGCTGAAATTAATTTAAAATATTTGGGCTACTTCCAAGGGTGATAAAAATCTGTAAAAACTCTCAAAAATATTTCTTGGCCTTGGGATCATATACAAAATTTTCTAGCTTCTGGTTTGGACATCTCCTCTAGGTTTTAGTGCATTTAAGCCTAGAAGGGTATTAAAGGTATTTCAAAATAAATCATTTCCAGAAAAATATAATAATTGGTATCTTTATTTCTCTGAAAATTTGGGGTGCTACAGTCTCCGTCCTCCGGCCTTCAGTTGGTCAGACTGAAGGGTAACCTCCGGTCAAACCAGACAGTGGCCGTATGAGAACTCCGAAGGGTACTCCGACGCCGGTGCGAGGCGTTCCCGAAGCCTGTTGCCAAGCCCATTCAGACTGGCAGTATGCCACCTTTTAGACCGACGGCCTCTAGAATTTGGTCTCCAGGGTTCCAGCGACCTTCTTGTCGTGGATAATTTTCAACCAAAGTTCTTGGCGAAGAAGATGAGGTAAAAACACTGTAATAACTCCAAAAGATCAAAGGCAATTCGTCCAAGAGAATGAATCATTGGTAAAAATTGATAAAATGGTAGAAATATGTTACGTGCATGAAACGGACGATTCACAAGTGAACCGACAAGGACTTACCATGATTACGACGTGGAGGAAGCAGAGCTTCCAGTGCAAACTCACGAATATGTACGTTAAAGCTAATCCTAGGGCAAGGAAAGTATATTGAAATAAAAGTGTGATTCAAAACTAAGGTTTTGAGTTGATATGTGGATATACCCTTTGAATCAGCCTTCCTTCTATATTTATAGGGGGTGGTCTTGTGGTTACCTGGTGTTTTAATTCGACTAGAAGTCGTCCAAAGTGTTTAAGATTTAATTGGAGATCAAAACAACCAGAAAATAGATTTTTTTCCCTTCGGACTCGGGTTAGGCCAGTCTGACTGGGTCTTCATGACCGGTTGGACCAGGCCTACATGGCTGGTTGGACCGGCCTACTATGGCCGGTTGGACCGGCCTATGCCAGGAAACACCATATTTTCGGCCCAAATTACCAAAATTGACTTTTTGACAATTTCAACCATTAATGCCATTTTTTGCTATCAACACATGCCCCCTGCCTTTTGGCAAACTGAGTGAGCCAAAAAGAACAATGGGCTAAGGGAGATATACTCCATATAGGCCTTTTAACACTTTAAGTGTTTTTCCACACACTTGGGAAGTACTTTTTCAAATACCTACCATTCAAAGCTCTTCGAAATCGCTCTCTTTCAAAGACTCTTGTAAATAGGCATTACCTGGAGCGATTTCAACTACCTTAAAAGGACCTTCCAAACTAGGCGACCATTTACCAAACTTTGGGCTCTTAGTGCCTCAAGGCAAAATCGTCTTCTAAACCAAGTCACCAACTTGAAATGATTTTGCTCTCACCTTCTTGTTATAAGCTCTAGCCACTCTTCTTTTGTCTCTTTCTATAGACTCTAGAGCCCTTAACCTCTTATCGGTCACCTCTTCCAAATTATCCTTCAAAAGAGTTTCATACTCATTGACCGATAAGCCATCCTGCTTAAGCAACCTTAAAGAGCTAAGATTCACCTCTACGGGTAAAACGGCTTCTTGTCCATATACTAACTCATATGGTCTTACCTTGGTGGCACCATGCTTTGCAATTCTACATGCCCATAATGCATAAGAAAGTACTCCATGCCACCTTGTAGGAAACTCTTCAATCTTTTTCTTAATGAGCTTAATCACAGTTTTATTACTAGATTCGGCCTGACCATTGGCCTAAGCATAGTATGGTGAAGAGTTTATCAACTTTATACCATAAGATTCTGCAAAATCACATACTTCTTTAGAAATAAATGAAGCACCCTAATATGTAGTAAGAGTTTGGGGAATACCGAATGTAACACCCCAAGATTTAAAAAGAAATAAAATAAAAGAAAATATTATTAAAGAAATTTCTGAATTTTATTATTAAAGAAAATCCTAAAAGAGCCCTATTAAAGCCAAACAGGGAGAAATATTCAAAATTTGGACTTGAAAAATTTATGGGATAAACTAGAGGCCAAAACATAATTTCAGGAATTTTTACAAATTTTTATCAACAGTGATTCAACCCTTAATCAAATAAATGAATTACTGGAAATATTTTAAATCAGAAAACATTTATAATTCTAAATGGGCCTCAACCCTCAAAGTACCCCAAGCCCGGCCCAGTCCAGCTGTGTTTCACTGACAAGCGGGACCCGCCTATCGGCGCACTCCCCCTCTCTCCTCTCCCGCTCGCGCCCGCCTCGGTCCCACATGGCAGCCACCCTCTTTCCTCCTCTTCTCTCTGACCGACGGGGCCCGCCTGTCTAGCTTTCCTTTCTCGCTCACCCACCGATAGGTGGGGGCCACCTGTCGGATCCATCGTCTCCGATGGAATCCCGGTGATCCCCTTCCATTTTATCGCCGCCGGCCGCCCGTTTTCACCAATCCGATCCCGGATTCAGTTCCCTCGAACGCCGGTGACTCCATTCCATCCATAGCCCACGCGGATTCGTGATTATGGAAGTAGATCCGTAGGTTTGGAAACCTCGCCGGAGATGGAAAGGAACCTCTCAGGTTTCCTCCGGTTACCTTGCCATAACCACACCTGCGACCCCCTATATATACCCCTACGGTCGCCGCCCTCTGCCCACACCTCCTTAGTGCAAGCCATCGCTTTCCAGAGCACTGCCGCAAGGTTTTTTGGCCTTTAGCTCTGTTCCGCCTCTAGCCACCGCTCGCCGATGATCCAAGCCACCACTGCCCTCGCCGTCGCCACCTTCGTGACCGCAGAGATCCGCCCGTCCTCGGCCACGCCTCCGTTGGTCGAAAGGACCGCCGGGTCGCCTCGCCGCCGATGAACCCGAGAAGCTTCATCGCCCCTCATCGTCGCCAGTCACCGTCAGTTCACCGATGCCCCCACCGCCGGTACGCCCGAGTTCTCCTCATGTCACTGGTTCCATTTTTGGCCTTAGCTTCGCCGTTCAACCCACGTCGTCGCCGGAATTCCTCGCCGTCGCATCGCCGGAGCCGGGAACGAAGGGGGTAATTGCCCCTTTGCTCGTGCCGTGCCGGACGGCATCTGTGTCGTATGTTCTCATTTGTGCGGTCCAGCCACAGGATCTAATCTGAGCCCTCAGATCTAGTCAAACCGGTATCAAGGCATCTGGGCCGTCGATGGTTATTTAAAATCTTGAATCAATCTGGTGCGTCCACGTCATAACCCTTCGCACGTTTTAATCATAGCCCTCCGTTTTCACTTAACCCACCCGCCTCGCATCTGGCCACTGGATCCAGATCCAACAGTCCAGATCGCTCGGGTCCACTCACAAAGTCGCTGGTCCACCGTGGGCCTGGCTCACCGTGGACCAGAGCTCATTTTCTGGTTTAAATAAAATTCAAAAAATAGTTTAAACTTCAAAAATTCATAACTTGCTCATTTCAACTCCAAATTTCACCATTCAAATTTTGTTAAATTAAGCATTTTATTCTCTACACACTAATGCCATAAAACAGTATGCTACTATTGCCCAAAATAATCTTATTAATTAAATGAATAAAAACCCCTTAGGATCAAAATTGTTAAATCATTAAATAAATTGGGAAAAGCCTCAAAATTTAATTTTTAATGTTTTCCACCAAACTTCAGAATATTAAAACTTTATTTCACATAATAAAACCCATGAACTTGTATGTTTATTATTTGTGGAGTTTTATCTGTTTATTGAATGTACTGTTTAATTTTTCCGTATCGAGAAGACTACGAGTTCGTCGAGGAGCCGGAGTTTTATCTAGAGGTTCCACCTTCCCATTTCCTGATCAAGGCAAGTCATCAACCCACTCTTGTGGAAATAGTTGATCATCATTGAGCCCATGTTTTAATAAATTATCGCTATAACTCATAGGATAATATTGCATTAGTCAAATATCAAGCCCTACACTATATTTTAGATCCCTGTCCTTGTGTGCTAACCCAAGCCATGTTTATTGAGTCATAACTCCTTGTCACTCTACTATAAAATTATTAGCTAGTGCCCAATGTACCGGCACAACTGCTATAGGATAAAAAGAATGAGTCGTAGATAGTTGGAATCTGTTATATGAATTTCCCCGTTATTCTCGTCTCTAGACTCTGTTGGAGTTGGCTATGTTATAAGTATGGTGGGTTCCGGGTGCAAGCTAGGGCATTGGTTGGTCGCGCCCGGGGCACTATAAGGACCGGTCTGTGGGATCTGTTGCAAAGCACTTTCGTACCAACCACAAGTCTAATGGGTAAGTCCTAACTGAAAGTATGGAACAACCCGACTCGATGCACCATAGTGGAGGGGGCAAGGGGCAACCTGCGGGTGACTTGTATCGACGTGTCTCAAGGGGGGGTATGGTGAGGCTCGACGCGTCGGGACACTATACGAAACCCATAAGAGGGTGCTGTCGGGTCGAGGAGGACCATATGGAAGGTTTTGGCACGAGTTCCCGTGGTATGGGTCATCTCGTTACACTTTGGTGTAAGTGATGAGTGTGTGCCTTGTGGGTACAGTGGTACATCTCTGATCAGAGTATTTAATCTTTTCGAAAAGCCGAGCCCACGGTCAAGGGCGGGTTGTGTAACTACTCGCAGTTAGTTTACTATTGTGTGAATGGTTGAGTTATTCATGGCATGTAAGGACTGTTGAGCGAGGTGGGGCTGACTGTACCCCTCGAGTTAGAGGATGATGATGCATACACATGTTTACATTTCAGTATTAATAACTTGCTCACATTTAATTGCTTTACAATTATGCATTTCCGCAAAATTAGCCATTATCCCCCTTGTTATTACTCTGCATTATATTTGCATTCGGTGGCTTGCTGAGTACGTTTGTACTCACCCCCATTGACTTACACCACCAGAGTCCGTCTACTACGAGGAGGATGAAGATCTGGAGTAGCGACCCAGTCAAGGCGAGATGGAAGGAGGCGTTCATCTAGGACCCTTTGTTTTATTAGTTTCTCTTCCCCTTTATTCACTTTTGTATTAATACGGTCTACGAATCGTGAATGATTGCTCGTATTTGTACGTGGTCGCATGATGAACGTCTTGGTTTATTGACTTTCTATGGAATTTCAATAAAGGTCCTGATTTATTAAATCGGGGCGCGACAAGATGGTATCAGAGCCGACTTGACTGTAGGAAGCCAAACAGACCTGACCCTAGGACTTATATTAAACAAATTTTCTTACAAAATTACTTATCCTCTCATCTTCCGAGGTTTTCACAAAAAAATTTCTCTCTTTTGTAGATGCCGGTCCATACCATGAGCGGGACTCTCCGTGACGAGGCTGGATTCATCCGCGAGCTTCGCGTGCTCGTCGACTTCTTGGGGTTTCCCCATGAGCTCCCGTTCCATGAGATCTTTCCCGATGCGAGCGAGAGCTACTGCGAGGTCACAGTTGTTATCTGCTCCTCGTCCACGCAGCCTCCTTTCTACACCCATGGAGTTGGAGGACCCTCGTTCGTGGTGGCCAGCCAGCGCGCCGCACTTCAGGCCCTCGCCGAGCTTCGACTGGTCTACGACTGCCACCTCCGCGACACCGTCTACCGCTTCATGCCCATGCGCACGCCCGGGAGTCACCGCAGCATCTACATCAGCCCCCTCACACAGAGCAACTCCGCCATCGCCCGCACCATGAGACTTTTGGAGGCCATGGACAACCTCCACACGGAGGCCGTTCTCGACGCAGACAGCCAGCATGACACCATCGACTTCTACCGCCACACCTCTGAGAACTTGAACTGTGAGAATGCTGAGCTTCGTCGATAGGTCCAGCAGAACCCCTAGTTGACCCTCGAGGTAGAGGAGTTGAGGCATCAGAACGAGCTTCTACGCCAAGGCGCCATAGTCAACACCCAGCTCCGACACCAGCTCAAGGAACTAAAGAAGGATATCAAGGAGATCGCACCCCTTCCGCCTCGCAAGCGCACCTCCCACCGGACTTACGAGTTCCACTTCCCCGACCGTCTCCATCGAGCCCGTGGTCGAGCCATCCCCTGAGCTGCCATAGACGTAGTCTTTATGATTGATTGTTTCCTTTCTATTGTTTTGAATTGTATTGTCACTCATGTCGAATATAAGGCATGAGTGAAGATTAAAATAAAAGACAATAAATGTAATCGCAAGAACGACATTTGGAAATAAAGCTTAGTATCATTCCCCCTAAGAAGATGTTATCTAATTTGGAAACATCAGGATGACTAAAACGCAAGGTTCCGACGCTCCCCAAAATAGAGGGGACAACGGCAACCTGCCCCAATGGGGAGCAACCGGGCAAAGGCAAGCCCCGGTCGCCAACCACCCCACCCTGGCCGAGATGATGGCCAATCAAAACCAGTTGGTCGCTGCACTGTTGAACCAGATGCAACAGCAGCAGCAGCAGCAGCAGATGCAAGAGCAGCAGGCTCAGTTCTTTCGCCTCCACCAACAGCCTGAGCTGCCTCGCCCCGCCACTCCCGCTCCAGCTCCCGCCTCTCAGCTCTCGGAGTTCCTCTGAGTTCGCCCATCCACATTCTCAAGCACGAAAAACCCCATGGAGGCTGGTGATTGGTTGAGAACCATAGGAAAGAAGCTGGACCTCCTGACCTGTACTGAGCAGGAGAGGGTGGCTTTCGCCGCCCATCAGCTCCAGGGTCCCGCCGCAGAATGGTGGGACAATCTGCACAAGACCTTGCCCGAGGGACACGTCCACACTTGGGCGGAGTTCTCTGCTGCCTTCCGCGCAGCCCATGTCCCAGACGACATTATTGCCCAGAAACAGTAGGAGTTTCGGGACCTGCAACAAGGGAGCAGGACCGTCACCGAGTACCTGCACGAATTCAACAGGTTGGCCCGGTACGCACTTGAGGAGGTCCGTACCAATACGGCCAGACAGTCCAAGTTCCTCCGGGGACTGAAGGATGAGCTGTCCCTCCAGCTCATTTCTGGAGATTATGCCAACTTCCAAAAGTTGGTAAACAAAGCTATCATTTAGGAGACCCAGCAAAACAAGGTCGACCTGAAGAAGAAGAGAATGATTGCCTTCAGGCAGAATCAAGGCATGGCACAGAGGCCTCATTTCACCCCTCCTCCACCGGCGCCACAATACCACCCCCGCCCGGTGTATCGTCCGGCGCCACCCGCCGCCAACGCCAGAGCCGGACAGTCTCGCCGCGCTCCCGCCGCACCCGCCGCTCCACCCACCCCGGCAAAGAAGGCAGAAGTTCTGCGTGATAAGCAAGGCAAGCCCGTGATATGCTTCAACTACCGCCAGGAGGGGAATTATTCCCACCAGTGCCCCCACACCAAGCGCGCACAAGGAGGCGCGAAGAACCCGGCCATCCACGCCCGCGTCAACCACGTCACCGCTGAAGAGGCCCAGGCCGCACCCGAGATCGTCATGGGTAAGTTCATGGTACATTCAGCCCTTGCAGTGGTTTTATTTGACACTGGAGTACGCACTCCTTCATATCAACGGCTTTTGTGGAAAAGAACAATCTAAACATAAGAGAACTACCAAGAGTCGTGCTAATAGTCACACCTGGAAAACAAACTCTAGCCCAATCCTATAGTCCAAGGGTATGGGTAGATATCTAAGGCACGATATTTTGGGCCGACCCCATCCTAATAGAATGCCAAGGCTTGGATCTCATTCTAGGAATGGATTGGCTCAATAAACATCAAGGAGTGATAAGATGTGCCCAGAGACAAGTGACCGTGACCAGTGAAGAAGGGACTGCCGTCACATTTCAGATGCCAAGCCTGAAGTTTGGAAGACCAAGGCTACACCAGATTGACTTAGTACCCGGAACCACTCCCATTTACAAGCGACCATACCGGATGGCCGCCAATGAGTTAGCTGAGATGAAGCAGCAGTTGGAGGATCTTGAGAAGAAAGGCTATATCAGACCTAGCACTTCTCTGTGGGGAGCACCCGTCATCTTCGTTGAAAAGAAAGAGGACAAGGCTAAGCGTATGTGTGTGGATTATCGAGCCTTGAATGAGGTAACCATCAAGAACAAGTACCCATTACCCAGGATCGATGATCTGTTTGACCAGCTGAAAGGAGCTACGGTATTTTCCAAGATCGACCTGCGGTCTGGATATCATCAGCTGAGGATTCGAGAGGAGGATATACCCAAGACGGCTTTTACCACTCGCTATGGATTATATGAGTGCACGGTTATGTCTTTTGGATTGACCAATGCCCCGGCCTTCTTTATGAATATGATGAATAAGGTGTTCATGGAATATTTGGACAAATTTATTGTGGTTTTTATAGATGACATCCTCATCTATTCCAAGGATCAGAAGGAGCACGAGACTCACATCCGGTTGACCTTGGGAAAGCTAAGGGAACACCAGTTATACGCCAAGTACAGCATGTGTAAATTTTGGACGGCGGAAGTAAAGTTCCTTGGACACATCATTTCTGCACAAGGTATCACAGTAGACCCTGCCACCGTAGAAGCAGTTACGGGTTGGCTGCCACCCATAAACATATCTGAGATACGAAGTTTTCTGGGTTTGGCCGGATATTATCGAAGGTTTATCGAGAATTTTTCCAAGATAGCCAAGCCTATGACCAAGTTATTGCAGAAGGGATAAAAGTTTGAATGGACTTCCGAGTGCGAGGAAAGCTTTCGCACCCTCAAGACCTGGCTGGTGTCAGCACCCATACTGACCCTACCAGATATTCAGAAGGACTTCCATGTTTATTGCGACGCATCTCGCCAGGGATTGGGATGTGTTCTCATGCAAGATGGGAAGGTTATTTCATATGCCTCTCGAAAGTTGAGACCCCATGAGTTGAATTACCCGACCCATGATTTGGAATTGGCCGTCGTTGTGCACGCCCTTAAGATATGGAGGCATTATTTGGTCGGAAATCACTGCGAGGTCTTTACGGATCACAAGAGTTTGAAGTACATCTTCACGCAGCCGGACCTCAATCTGAGGCAAAGACGATGGTTGTAATTAATAAAGGACTACGACTTAGGTATTCACTACAACCCCGGAAAAGCAAATGTGGTAGCCGATGCATTGAGTCGTAAAGGATACTGCACCACCATCGTAATTTAGGATCACGCACCTTTGCTCTATAAGGAGATGGAAAAGTTGAATCTCGAGTTGACCACAGGAGCGTATCTAGCCACCTTGGAGACCCAACCGGTCCTATTCGAGCAAATCCGAGAAGCTCAGTTAGAAGACCCGGATATAGCAGCCATAAAGAAGAACATGAGACAAGGTAAAGCCCTAGGATTTTCAGAGGACGAGAATGGCACCATATGGTTTGGAACTAGGATCTGTGTGCCGGATAAACCGGAGATAAAAACCCTTATCCTAAGGGAGGCCCACGACACTTTATACTCCATCCATCCCGGAAGTAACAAGATGTACCAGGACCTGAAGGAACGCTATTGGTGGGTTAGCATGAAGAAAGAGATTGCTCAGTTCGTCGCCGAATGTGACACCTGCAGACGAGTGAAGGCAGAACATCAAAGACCTGCAGGACTGTTACAGCCACTTAAAGTACCTGAATGGAAATGGGAAGAGATCGGAATGGACTTCATCACCGGACTCCCAAAGACCTAGCTTGGGTATGATTCTATTTGGGTAATCATTGACCGACTAACGAAAGTAGCACACTTCATAGCCGTCAAGACAACCTTCAGTGGCCCGAAACTCATAGAGTTGTATATGGCCCGCATTGTGTGTCTTCATGGAGTGCCCAAGAAGATAGTGTCCGACAGAGGAAGTAAGTTTACCTCTCGTTTTTGGAAGAACCTTCAGGAGGAGATGGGAACTAGATTGAACTTCAGCACCGCTTACCACCCTCAGACGGATGGACAAACGGAAAGGGTGAATCAGATATTGGAAGATATGCTACGGGCATGCGTCTTGGATTTTGGAGCAACTTGGGACAAGAGTTTACCGTACGTTGAGTTTTCGTACAACAACAGTTATCAAGCCAGCCTACAGATGTCCCCGTTCGAAGCCCCATACGGACGTAAGTGTAGGACGCCTCTACTTTGGGATCAAACCGGTTAATCCCAAGTATTTGGAACACACATACCTCGAGAAGCCGAAGAGAAGGTACGGATTATCAGAGACTGGCTCAAGAGAGCCCAATCATGACAGAAGAGCTATGCGGACAATCGACGTCGAGACCTAGCCTTTGAAGAGGGAGACCACGTCTACCTTCGAGTTACCCCTCTCCGTGGTACTCAACGGTTTAACATGAGAGGGAAGTTGGCCCCTCAATATGTTGGATCATTTCCCATTATTCGACGCCAAGGCGAAGTCGTATATCAGTTGGAACTACCACCCTCACTGGCCGGGGTACATGACGTGTTCCATGTGTCCCAACTAAAGAAGTGTCTCCGAGTCCCAACAGAGCAAGTGGACCTACAGCAGTTGGATGTTCAAGAAGATCTGACCTATGTGGAGAAGCCTATCAAGATCTTGGAAGTGAGGAAAGGACCACCCGAAGTCGCGTCATCCGCTTCTGTAAGGTTCAGTGGAGCAATCATCCCGTAGAGGAAGCTACATGGGAAAAAGAGGAAGAACTCAAGGCACAGCATCCTGAGCTATTCGAGGATTGATCCGAATCTCGAGGACGAGATTCTCTGTAAGGGGGATAGGATTGTAACACCCCAAGATTTAAAAAGAAATAAAAGAAAAGAAAAATATTATTAAAGAAATTTCTGAATTTTATTATTAAAGAAAATCCTAAAAGAGCCCTATTAAAGCCAAACAGGGAGAAATATTCAAAATTTGGACTTGAAAATTTTATGGGATAAACTAGAGGCCAAAACATAATTTCAGGAATTTTTACAAATTTTTATCAACAGTGATTCAACCCTTAATAAAATAAATGAATTACTGGAAATATTTTAAATCAGAAAACATTTATAATTCTAAATGGGCCTCAACCCTCAAAGTACCCCAAGCCCGACCCCGTCCAGCTGCGTTTCACTGACAAGCAGGACCCACCTGTCGGCGCACTCCCCCTCTCTCCTCTCCCGCTCACGCCCGCCTGGGTCCTACATGGCAGCCACCCTCTTTCTTCCTCTTCTCCCTGACCGACGGGGCCCGCCTGTCTGGCTTTCCTTTCTCGCTCACCCACCGACAGGTGGGGGCCACCTGTTGGATCCATCGTCTCCGATGGATACCCGGTGATTCCCTTCCATTTTATCGCCACCGGCCGCCCGTTTTCACCGATCCGATCCCGGATTCAGTTCCCCCGAATGCCGGTGACTCCATTCCATCCATAGCCCACGCGGATTCGTGATTATGGAAGTAGATCCGTAGGTTTGGAAACCTCGCCGGAGATGGAAAGGAACCTCTCGGGTTTCCTCCGGTTACCTTGCCATAACCACACCGGCGACCCCCTATATATACCCCTCCGGTCGCCGCCCTCTGCCCACACCTCCTTAGTGCAAGCCATCGCTTTCCAGAGCACTGCCGCAAGGTTTTTCGGCCTTTAGCTCTATTCTGCCTCCAGCCACCGCTCGCCGACGATCCAAGCCACCGCTGCCCTCGCCGTCTTCACCTTCGTGACCACAGAGATCCGCCCGTCCTCGGCCACACCTCCGTTGGTCGAAAGGACTGCCGGATCGCCTCGCCGCCGATGAATCCGAGAAGCTTCATCGCCCCTCATCGTCGCCGGTCACCGTCAGTTCACAGCTGCCCCCACCGCCGGTGCGCCCGAGTTCCCCTCATCTCACTGGTTCCATTTTTGGCCTTAGCATCGCCGTTCAACCCACGCCATCACCAGAATTCCTCGCCGTCGCATCGCTGGAGCCGAGAACGAAGGGGGTAATTGCCCCTTCGCTCGTGCCGTGCCGAACGGCATCTGTGCCGTACGTTCACATCTGTGCGGCCTAGATTAGATTCTGTGGGGATCTAATCTGAGCCCTCAGATCCGGTCAAACCGGTATCAAGGCATCTGGGTCATCAATCGTTATTTAAAAGCTTGAATATATCTGGTGCGTCCACGTCATAACCCTTCGCACGTTTTAATCATAGCCCTCCGTTTTCACTTAACCCACCCGCCTCGCATCTGGCCGCTGGATCCAGATCCAACGGTCCAGATCGCTCAGGTCCACGCGCACAGTCACTGGTCCACCGTGGGCCTGGCTCACCGTGGACCAGAGCTCATTTTCTAGTTTAAATAAAATTCAGAAAATAGTTTAAACTTCAAAAATTCATAACTTGCTCATTTCAACTCCAAATTTCACCATTCAAATTTTGTTAAATTCAGCATTTTATTCTCTACACACTAATGACATAAAAACAGTATGCTACTATTGCCCAAAATAATCTTATTAATTAAATGAATAAAAACCCCTTAGGATCAAAATTGTTAAATCATTAAATAAATTGGGAAAAGCCTCAAAATCTAATTTTTAATGTTTTCCACCAAACTTCAGAATATTAAAACTTTATTTCACATAATAAAACCCATGAACTTGTATGTTTAGTATTTGTGGAGTTTTATCTGTTTATTGAATGTACTGTTTACTTTTTCCGTATCGAGAAGACTACGAGTTCATCGAGGAGCCGGAGTTTTATCCCGAGGTTCCACCTTCCCCATTTGCTGATCAAGGCAAGTCATCGACCCACTCCTGTGGAAATAGTTGATCATCATTGAGCCCATGTTTTAATAAATTATCGCTATAACTCATAGGATAATATTGCATTAGTCAAATATCAAGCCCTACACTATATTTTAGATCCATGTCCTTGTGTGCTAACCTAAGCCATGCTTATTGAGTCATAACTCCTTGTCACTCTACTATAAAATTATTAGCTAGTGCCCAATGTACCGGCACAACTTCTATAGGATAAAAAGAATGAGTCGTAGATAGTTGGAATCTGTTATATGAATTTCCCCGTTATTCTCGTCTCTGGACTCTGTTGGAGTTGGCTATGTTATAAGTATGGTGGGTTCCGGGTGCAAGCTAGGGCATTGGTTGGTCGCGCCCGGGGCACTATAACGACCGGTCTGCGGGATCTGTTGCAAAGCACTTCCATACCAACCACAAGTCTAATGGGTAAGTCCTAACTGAAAGTATGGAACAATCCGACTCGATGCACCACAGTGGAGGTGATGGGAGAATAGGATTGGCCCAATCTTTCGGTGAGTTGATAGAGAGATAAGGTAACTTCGATTGGTGGGAGATGACGTTGACGACCCGACTACAACCGTACGAGACGTTCGTGTTGCGCCTTAGCGATCGATACACCAACTCCAAGGGTTGTTGATCTTATCGGTGATCAAGCTTGTTCCTGCAAGCAATCGAAGAACAAGCAAGAACAAGATAAAGGAGCAACTAGAATTGCTGGATATGAAAGACGCACAGGGATAGTAGGGGTTCTGAAACGTGAAACCGGCGATCTAACCGATCACGGGTTTACACGGACAAGTAGCATTGGCTAAACTTTTATCTAATCAAAACCCGCATTACAACTGAAGTCTCTAGGGGTATTTATAGCCCTAGGGACGTCCCCAAAGTTTGGAAACTTATTACATATAGAAACTACTAATTATTTCCAAAATAGAATTACTAGAAAAGAGAAACTTAGATCCTTAAGCCTTGGCCGTGATTCTTTCGGTGGAATAAATATATTATCTTCCATTTAGACATCCTCAACTTTCCAAAAAGTCCAAGATCATCTAAATCGGAGCTTCCATGTGAAAGATATGCATGTGTGAATCTCGTGCTCTCCTTGAAGTCCGAGTCTGAGTAACACGCATTGTTTTGGTTATTGCAATCTCCTCGGATCGAATCTGGAAGTGTAGCTGCATTCGTTGGAAAGAGGACGTCTCAATCTTTCCAAAAAGTCCACGATCATCCAAATCGGAGCTGCCATGTAAAAGTTGTGCATGTTTGAATTTGTTGCTGTCCATGCAGTCCGAATCCGTGTCGAAAATGTGTAGATGTTAATCTCCACTTTCCCTTGGCACATAAATAACGTCCCAAAATTGTATATTATGTTTTCATGCCCTTGACTTGGTCCCCAATCAACTTCCATGATGTTCCATGCCCTTTTTGCGCTCTCAACGTGTTGCTTGATCCATGTGAGAATTTCTGTAATTGAAATTAAAAGTACCTCATGGTGTAGCATCCATGGTTCAAATAAATAAAATTTAAATCTAACGTAGAAAGCATGCACCTTAGTTTGTTTGCTCACAATCATGGTCATATCCAAGCTAGTGATGTCCTCATCATTCTCTCCTTCTTGGCTACAAACCGTCCTCGGTTTGTTCTTGTATTGGCACTCATTGTAGCTCCTAGCAAAATAGATATCATTGTGCAATATCACTTGTCCTTTTGTTACATTGTGAGTAGAAGGAAACCAACTCACGTTGACATTCGGTTTCGCATGTGTCGGTGAAGAACCATCCTTGATGAAAGGAGACGAAAATGTGAGGTTGTTGAACAACTTAACATGCTCTCCTTCTTGAAAGCAAACATGTGTTTTTAAATCAAAACAAGAGACTCTCGAGGCAGTAGGATTAATTAACATGACTTGCTCGAGGTCATTATTTTCAGGATTTACATGCAATTTCAAATCTGAACATATGTAAATTCTATGCAAAAAGTATATGTCTTGCTTATGGTATGTGCCAAATATATGAAAAATAACATTGGCAGGACATGGCAAATTAAACCTTGCAAATAATTTTTCTTTTAAATAAGTGAGCTCACAAAGATCCATAATTTCAATACATCCCCATGTATTTAAAGATGATAACAATTTAATTTCTTCATTCTCATTAGTAATGTGGAAAACATGTTTAACATCAGCGCTTGAGGAATTAACAATAGAAACAACACTTTCTTCCACTAGTTTTGGAAGGTATATAAGTGAAGCATTAACACACAACTCTTCTTTGTCATGAGGAATTTCAAGCAAATCATCTGTTAACAAAGAAATTTCAGAAAATGATTCCACTAATGGTTGCTCTATAATAGCATGAATATCTGATGATTGTGTTTGATGAGGAGCACACTCACCTTGATTAATTTAAGCACATATATTACCTTGCAAAACCTTCTCTGATGATGTAAGTGCATACTTGCTCTCTTTTTCCTGTTCAAAGTTAGTAGAACTAGAAGGCAAACTGATTGGCGTCTTCTCTAAATCAATAGCAATCTGAATTTCAGCTCGACATGCAAGTTCAAACAATTGAAAGAGAGAATTATATGTTTCATGAAGAAGCATTTCCCGAATTTCCTTGTTAAGCCCACGTAAAAACCTTTGTTCCATAGCTTCTTCACATTCATCTGTAGCACAACGTAATAAACAAGCATGCATATCATGATAGTATGAGGCAACGCTTTTGCTATCTTGTTTTAAACATTGTAGTTTCTTTAACAGAATATCGGCATAATATGGAGGAACAAAAGCATCTCTCAAATATTTCTTTAAGTCTTTCCAAGATTGAGGTATTTTATCATGTCTACAAAGATGTTTCCAATGATATGCAGCATCTTTAACTAACACTTTAGAGGCAACCATAACCTTTTCTCTTTCAGACAAGTTATACTTTTTAAATTCATTATCAACAGCTAGCTCCCAATGAATATATGCATGAGGATCATAATTTCCTTCAAAATAAGGTAGTGTACATTTGAACCTAGCTAGAATTTCATCACATACCTCATATTTATCGTGTTGATCTCTCATGTGTCGATGAAGATGTCGATATTGAGCTTCACTATATCCTATCTCCTTGTGTATCCCTGCCATGATTAGTAGTAGACAAGAAACATACAAATAATATGTACGCTCCTATTGACTACAAGATTGTGAAGGCACAACGTCACACGCGCTCAATCCTGTATCAAGCTCTTACAAGTTCTTACCAATGCAAGCATGAAGGTGTTGTACACCGACTTAATCACAAACACCACGGAGATTAGATGTATCGATGCTTTGGAAAACACTTGGTTGTACAAGTTGTAGTCAAATCTGTGGAGCTCTAGGTAGGCTGAAATATGTAGCAAGGAAAACTAGAACCACATTAGCATAAGCAAATTGAGTAATTGTTCAACGTCGGTATTGTGCTGATCCTAGGCTTGAACGTACTAGAGACGCGAGCCTAGACACAAACGATACCACCAAACCGCAAAAGGTAGAACTAGCTTTCCTCCTCTTTTGTCACAAGTTTTTTTTCTTCACTTTTTTTCTCTTTTCTCTTTTTTTTTGGTGCAGCTTTTTTTTTCTTCTTTTTTTTGAGCACCTTTCTGTCTTTTTTTTTTCCTTTTTTCTCTCTTTTTTTAAAGAACAGCAAATGACAAGGTGACTCTTAGTATAGAACTCCTGAACCTTGTACGTCCCAAAACAGAACGCAAACGACCGAATATGAAGATGACTCTAAAAGGGAAAACACAGATCTGGTTGTAAGCTTTCCAAAATATATCAAAACTCTCCAATCTGAATAGGAAGGTGCGAGATATGATAGTTTTAGTGACACCTGCACGGTCTGCCCGAATTATTCTCGAATTTCCAACAAACAAACCGACTCCAATTTGATTTGAACTCAAAAACTATGGGATAAAAATACCCTAAACACTTGATAGACAGACAAAAACACGGTGGTAAAAAACGTGACAAGAACTCGAAACTCTAAACGAACTAAACACTAAGACCAGCAACTTCACAAGACGATGCAACCAAAAACTCAAAAAGCCGATACTAAGCAGAACTAGTAATAGGCTCAAAGAGGCTTGGATCTCAGGTAATTTTTTTTTGTGTGGCTTTTTCTAGACTGTAGGAAAAAAATAAAAAACTCACCGATCAACGAAAGCTCTGATACCACTTGATGGGAGAATAGGATTGGCCCGATCTTTCGGTGAGTTGATAGAGAGATAAGGTAACTTCGATTGGTGGGAGACGACGTTGACGACCCGACTACAACCGTACGAGACGTTCGTGTTGCGCCTTAGCGATCGATACACCAACTCCAAGGGTTGTTGATCTTATCGGTGATCAACCTTATTCCTGCAAGCAATCGAAGAACAAGCAAGAACAAGATAAAGGAGCAACTAGAATTGCTGGATATGAAAGACGCACAGGGATAGTTGGGGTTTTGAAACGTGAAACCGACGATCTAACCGATCACGGGTTTACACGGACAAGTAGCATTGGCTAAACTTTTATCTAATCAAAACCCGCATTACAACTGAAGTCTCTAGGGGTATTTATAGCCCTAGGGACGTCCCCAAAGTTTGGAAACTTATTACATATAGAAACTACTAATTATT
The DNA here is from genome assembly GCA_019279435.1 of Zizania palustris. Classification (NCBI taxonomy): domain Eukaryota; kingdom Viridiplantae; phylum Streptophyta; class Magnoliopsida; order Poales; family Poaceae; genus Zizania; species Zizania palustris. The sequence continues at coordinate 14,010,698 of JAAALK010000283.1, read as the reverse complement.
TCCAAAACAGAATTACTAGAAAAGAGAAACTTAGATCCTTAAGCCTTGGCCGTGATTCTTTCGGTGGAATAAATATATTATCTTCCATTTAGACATCCTCAGCTTTCCAAAAGTCCAAGATCATCTAAATCGGAGCTTCCATGTGAAAGATATGCATGTGTGAATCTCGTGCTCTCCTTGAAGTCCGAGTCTGAGTAACACGCATTGTTTTGGTTATTGCAATCTCCTCGGATCGAATCTGGAAGTGTAGCTGCATCCGTTGGAAAGAGGACGTCTCAATCTTTCCAAAAAGTCCACGATCATCCAAATCGGAGCTGCCATGTAAAAGTTGTGCATGTTTGAATTTGTTGCTGTCCATGCAGTCCGAATCCGTGTCGAAAATGTGTAGATGTTAATCTCCACTTTCCCTTGGCACATAAATAACGTCCCAAAATTGTATATTATGTTTTCATGCCCTTGACTTGGTCCCCAATCAACTTCCATGATGTTCCATGCCCTTTTTGCGCTCTCAACGTGTTGCTTGATCCATGTGAGAATTTCTGTAATTGAAATTAAAAGTACCTCATGGTGTAGCATCCATGGTTCAAATAAATAAAATTTAAATCTAACGTAGAAAGCATGCACCTTAGTTTGTTTGCTCACAATCATGGTCATATCCAAGCTAGTGATGTCCTCATCAGGAGGGGGCATGGGGCAACCTATGGGTGACTTATACCGACGTGGCTCAAGGGTGTAGGACCGAAAGTAGCGACTAGAGGGGGGGTGAATGGGCGCCTTAAAAATTCTTTCGAATATATGGCCTGTTCCCAACACCCAACGCACCTCAAAAGACTAAGCAGCAGAAAATGAACAGATAGCCTAAGTCTAAAGGTATCTAGTCTAGAAGTAACTGATGTTAAACAGAGAACTACCAAAGCAGTGCAACTAGGCAGATAAACAAAGTATACTATACATGTTAGGCCAAACTTCTCAATGAAATGATCTAAGTATATATAAAGTGAGATGAGAAGTTACTGTTCAGATTTGTCTCCTGTTTGGAACTTGGCGAAGCCTGCTTCGCCCGTCGAGGTCTGCTTCGCTGGTCGAAGCCTGCTTCGGAGGCTAGTTGCGAAGCCTGCCAAAGGCTGTTGTGAAAACACCGAAGGTGTTTTGGTCTAGCCTAGTTCGATGTGGCAAGGAGCGAAGTATGCTTCGAAGCGAAATACGGAAGTATCGAAGCTAGCTTCGAACCGAGTGCTTCGAAGCCTATTCTTCGAAAAGATTGCTTCGAACACAACGCACAGACAAACAACCTTCAAACAGACCTTCAAACATGTCACACACAAAGACTACCTTCGAAGGAGAAGCGAAGACTGACACGCGACAGAGAACCAAAATCGAAGCCTATGTTCTACCTTCGAACAAAAACATCAAGACCTTCGGAACAGACAGCAGCAAACTCTGAGCGAAGTCTATCAGTGAAAATAGCTTCGAAGCTAACATCGAAGCCTGACAAAGTAGTGACTTCGAACAGCTCAATACTAAGAACACCTTCGCAAAGCCTATCGAAGTATGTAAAGCTGACAGAGTGTAACGTGTACTGCGAAGCAAGAGACACAGCACAAAAATGAAGCCGAAGTTTAAACGAAGCCTTCAGGGATATCAGATCGAAGCCGGCCTCACGAAGCTGAGGGACTTCGAACAAGGTGAAGGGGCTTCGCCAGAAACAGCCAGAAAAGGTACTCAGCCCAGTCTACTTCGATCAAAAAGGCTACGTAGAAAAAGCAAAGATAGTACTAGAGCATTGTTGCTACAGTGAAGTAGTACTACTTGCAATAGCAAGAACTAGTACTACTTGCGTGAAGAAAAAATGCAAACCGAAGCACTCAAGAGCCAGGAATAAAATCGCTGTAAACAAATTGATTACTGCAGACCCATTAAATGAGAAGCTGCACGAAGCAGAAGGAATAGAAACATCCAAAAACAGAGAACAAAATAGATGAACTGCAGCTATTAGCCTGGCGGCGCACACAGCAGGAGAGAGACAAACGCAGGAAACAAAGAGATGACCCAATGAATGATTCAAAAAGTGATTTCTAGAAGGGTAGTCCAACCCTAGGGATTGGGGCCATATTTATAGGCTGCCCAATGGCCTAGAATATTCCACCAGCCCCTTAGGGTTTTTTACAGACGCAGGAATAAAAGGAAAAGACTAAACTACCCTTAGGTATTTTTACAGACACAACTGACTGACTGTGGGCCTAGAGATACAGATGACTTATCTGGAAGCTGAGCTTTCGTAGCGACTACGGCTTCTCTTCTGGACAGTCGGATACAAGATCAACGGTTGTAAGTTTTGCGCTGAAACTGACAAAGCCTCCACTGGCTTTGCACCAGGTACCCGGATTGGGCCGGCCCGACTCCGCAGCTCTCTCAGCCTGGTAATCGCTCACCGCCCGTGTACCTGAGTCAGTCCTGGTCAACAGCCCAGTGGGTCTTCTACTGCTTCTGGCCCATGTACCCGGATAGGGCCAGCCCGACTTCGCAGCCTCCTCTACCCGACAGTCGCTTGCTACCCGTGTACCTGAGTCACACGAGGCCCATGAAACAGCAGATCTTCACTCTTCTCAAGTCCTCTTTGACTATCGTTGACAATGACTCATCACATCTGGAGCCATGAGGCCCACGCTATTCAGCATGGCTCCTCAATCTCCCCCTTGATGAGTGCATTGTCAACACTTCAACTCTTCAGTTCTTTAGTACATGCGAACAACTGTGGAAACAAGAAAAACAAAGCACAAGAAAAACAAAGAAGAAGAAAATAAGGTAAAAGTTTAACCTTAATGACCAAAAGCCAAACAAAAGCAAGAAGTGGTCATTATGGTTAACCAAAATGTAAAAGCTCAAAATGAGTGCTATTTCAGAACAATAAGGATATCAACAGAGTAAGAACAAGCGAGATAAAAAAAATCCCCCCTTAAACTCTGATCCCAAATTTTCTCCCCCTTGTTGACAAGTGAACTCATCAAGCACTCAAAAGAGACACATACTCCCCCTGAAATACAACTCCCCCTTAAACTATGCAATGAATGTAACTGGAGTGCAGGTGGAGTGAATAAAGCATGCTTCTCAGATATGATTGACTGTAATCACAACATCTAACAGATACAGCAAAAGACATACTGTTAACGATACATGGCATGATCAGTGCAACAAATGATATCTAAAGAAATTCATTAGCACGCATTTTTCAATTTTGCAAACAAAAGCATCACCACATTTTCCAGTAAACAAGCAAGGTAAAGCATGAGATGCAAAAGCTGACTGATATCTACCAAGATAAGCATTGTCCAAAACAAAATGCTTCAGCAAACTTGTTATCATTTCAATTTTCAAGCTTTTTCTTTTCTCTTTTTCATTTATGCCAGGGGTTATTTGCGTGTCAAACCTTATGCTGACCGACCAAGTCAAGCCTAGGCCAGAACTGGACCATCATAAGCTTAAGACATTGGTCTTGGCATACACTACATTGTCCCAGTTATACCAAAGTGCTATGGTACGTAGTCCAGAACAATGCAATGTGACAAAGCAAACCCACCTAGATCTTTTGCAAGTTATGCATAAAGAGGCATGGAATTTTCATTTTTCTTGATTTTTATAGCACATTTCCATGTTTTAAAGCAGAAGGATGTCCATGTTGCATGTTTGCATCTAAATCAGGAACTAGCTACAAGGCATGTAATAGATAGCAAAAGCAGTCAGTCTACACATGCTAGTTACCAGAAGCAATGGTGATCATTTTTCCAAGTTTAAAACATAAAAGCCATGCATATGACAGATATCAGACATATCAAGCGAACTGAAACAAGGCATGATCATTGACAAGTATTCAAAACCATGTACCAGCTAGATTAAGTAAAGCAGTTCAATCATATAACAGAAGCAGCTCTAAAGTGTGATATGTGAATATGCAAGTTATGAACACACACAAAAAAGAGACTCAAGAAAAGAGTAAGGAAGAAGGAAAAACTGACGCAAAATATCCTAGAAAGGATACACAACACCCAAATCCCCTCGTAAATGCTCAAAGGTAGACTGATCTAGGGGTTTGGTGAAAATGTCAGCCAACTGATGATGGGTATCAACATGAACAAGGTCAATGACACCTTTCTCATATTGATCCCTCAGAAAGTGAAAGCGCACATCAATGTGTTTGGTTTTTGAATGGAGACATGGGTTTTTCCCTACACTAATTGCACTGGTGCTGTCGCAAAACAAAGGAACTCTGGTAGGAAAGAACAACCCAAAATCTCGCAGAGTGGAAATCATCCAAACGAACTATGAGCAGCAGCTACGTACTCAGCCTCTGTGGTCGAAAGAGCAACTCCAGATTGCTTTCGAGAAGACCAAGAGACAAGAGAAGAACCAAGAAACTGGCAAGTACCGGAAGTCGAATAGAAAAGACCAAGATCGGGCGCATAAGTGAGATACCTGAAGATGCGCTTGACAGCCTGCCGGTGAGACGCGCGTGGTGAAGACTGAAAACGCGCGCAAAGTCCCACGGCGAACTGAATGTCCGGTTTGGTCGCCGTCAAGTACAACAGCGAACTGATCATCCCTCGAAACTCTCTCTCGTTGACCTTGACGCCGCTCTCGTCCTTGTCCAATCCTCCAGACGTGCCCATTGGGGTCATCTGCGGCTTTAATTCACCACCAAAGTCAAATTTCTTAAGCATGTCGCGGTTGTACTTACCTTGGTGGATGAAGGTGCCGTCCTTGGTCTTCTTGATCTGGAGCCCTAAGAAGTACTTGAGCTCACCCATGAGGCTCATCTCAAACTCACTGTGCATCTGCTCAGAAAACTTGGACACAAGAGAGTCAGTAGTACCGCCAAAGATAATATCGTCCACGTAAATCTGAGGGACTAAGAAATCTGAAGCATCTCTGAGCAAGAAAAGAGTTTTGTCCACAGAACCCATCACAAAGCCCTTCCCCAACAAAAATTGCTTTAACCGGTCATACCAAGCCCTGGGGGCTTGCTTCAACCCGTATAAAGCTTTGTGCAACTTAAAAACATGTCGAGGAAACTTAGGGTTCTCAAAACCGGGGGGCTGCCTAACATAAACTTCCTCCTCTATGAACCCGTTCAGAAAAGCACTCTTAACGTCCATTTGAAAAAGCTTAAAACCCTTCGAAGCGGCAAAGGCTAAGAGAATACGAATGGACTCAAGACGGGCAATAGGGGCGAAAGTTTCTTCAAAATCAATTCCCTCTTTCTGGCAAAAACCCTGGGCAACTAGTCAAGCTTTGTTGCGCACCACAACCCCATCTTCACCTTGTTTGTTCTTAAATACCCACTTGGTGCCTATGGGGTTGCATCCTGGTGGCGGCTCAAGTAAAATCCAAACCCGATTGCGGACAAAATTCTCAAGCTCTTCTTGCATAGCATTAATCCAATTAGAGTCAGAAAGAGCATGAGAAACATCTCTGGGTTCAAACGATGCAACAAAAGCAGATTCAGCAAACACAGCAAGAGAGGTAGATGAACGCAAGGTTCTCTCAGTCAAATCACCGATGATGAGCTCTGAGGGGTGATCACGCTGAACTTCTCGGGATCCTTGGTGATCTGAAGTCACCTCACCGGAGTCAGCAGCTGGCACCTCTGGACTCGACTGAGGGGGCTCAATCGTAGTGGAAGAAGTGATCAGAGGTCCACCCTCATCCTCAGTTGAAGTCTCAGAAGGTGTGGGCTCTGCAGGGGGTGCAGAAGGCCCACCCTCATCAGCAGCTGGAGTATCCTCATCTTCCTCGAAGATGGACTCTCCGAGCTCATCATCACCAGAAAGCTCAAAAGAAGGAGTTAAAGAAGGCAAGGACTCATCAAATGAAACTTCGCAAGTCTCGACAAGCTGCTGGGTTTCGAGTTTCCAAACATGGAAACCTTGAGAATGCAATGCATAACCAAGAAAAACACCATCCCAGCAACGAGACTCAAACTTGTCCAAATGCCCTCCCTTCTTGAGCACAAAGCACTTGCAGCCGAACGCTCGCAAGTGGCTCACCTTGGGCTGTCTGTCAAACCGCAACTCATATGAGGTCTTACCTAGGTAAGCTCTAAGAAAAATGCGGTTGGCCAGATAGCAAGCCGTGTTCATGGCTTCAGCCCAAAAACGCCTAGGAGTCCTGTGCTCATCGAGCATCGTCCTGGCCATCTCGACTAGCGTGCGGTTCTTTCGTTCCACAACGCCGTTCTCTGGGGGAGTGTAAGGAGAAGAAAACTGATGATCAAGACCCTGATCACTACAGAAGCTGACGAACTGAGAATTCTTGAACTCAGAACCGTTGTCGGAGCGAATTGCTCGCATCCGACCATTGTTCTCATTCTTCAGCTTCAAAATCAGGTCATGAACAAACTGAAAAGTTTCATCCTTAGACTCCAAAAAGAAAACCCACGAGAATCGAGAAAAGTCGTCAACAATGACAAGTGCATACCACTTCCCACCGACTGAACGTATCCGAGCTGGACCAACAGTGTCCAAGTGTAAAAGCTCGCCTAGATACGAAGTCATCACCTGAGTCACAGGTGAGTGAGAAGCGGCAACCATTTTCCCATGACGACAGGGATGACAAACTAGATCTTTCTCCATTTTAAGCTTGGGCAATCCTCGGATGAGGCCCATAGAGCTTAACCTGACTAGCAGATCAAAACTCAAATGGCCTAACCTCCTATGCCACTTCCAGAGCTCAGAAGAAGATCCAGCTATCAAACAACAAGAAGGGCCAAAAGAACTAGAAAAGTCAATTCGAAAAACTTTACCAAATGGTAAGATCTGACAAATCAAAGACCCTCTAGAATCAAATAAAGAAGAATTGCCCTTCTTAAAACGCACTTCCAAACCATCCTCAAGAAGTTGCGAGACAGATATCAAATTGAAGTTCAAATTTTTAACCAAAGCAACATTCTTCAAAGAGAAATGATCTTAAATGCGAATTGAGCCAATGCCACTTACTTTCCCTTGACCACTGTTCCCGAAGGTGATGTATTCCTTGGAGATCGGGGGAGTGAGACTGGAAAACCATCTGCGATGTCCTGTCATGTGGCGAGAGCATCCTGAGTCCATGATCCAAACGTCCTCCAGTCCCCGATCCTGCACAATCAGTGGCTGTAAGTGGGAGCAAATGGTCCGGCACCAGGTTTAGCAAAGGAGCTAAACCAGTGTCGAGCCATCTGCTCAAAAGACGGAAAGCAGAAATCATCACGAAAGTTCGGACCAAAACGCGGCTCAAAGCGCGGTCCTCGGTTCTGCCTAAAGCCTCGGCTACGAGGTCCAGGACCATAGCCAACATGACCTGAAGCTCTGCCGGAACGACCACCACCAACTGGAGCACGGGCAAGAAAGTCGTCTCCTCTACCACCACCTACACGACGCGGCCTGGCCTCCAGCCTCTCCCCGCGTCGAGGAACACGCAGTCTACCACCTTGCTGGTAGAACTGCTTCTGATCACCACGAGCTCTCTCTGCTCTCTCAACCTGCTTCCTCCTGAAGCAAAACTCCACAAGATGACCGTCTCTCTAGCAATACTCACAATGATAGGTGGGCTTCTTGGGATGTGGTTGAGGCTTGGGGTTCTTGGGCTTAGTGGTGTTAGGTGTTGTCTTCTTGGGCTGAGAGGGTCCAGGAAGAGAGCCTAGAGGAGTGTGGAGGTGTTTGGGCTTTGGAACCCAGATAGGTTTCTTGGGTGGAGCTTTTGGTGGTTCATTGATCACTCCATCCTTGGGCTGACAAGCCTGGAAAGACTCAGTGGAGTGAGTCTTGGGATACCTCTGCTCTGGAGTCATTTTACTCCACACCACTGCCCGGCTAATGGCACTCTCAAAGTCAGCCTTGGTGTAGGTGTAACCTACCCCAAACCCATCCTGCCTCTTGAACTGCTGGATCATCATGCCGAGCTATGGCTCTCTGGCACTGATCCAACTCAGGATAGAACGGAGGTAAAAGTTCTCATTCTGAGAATCAGCTAGCTCATCTCTCAAGGAAGCTAGTACCTCCACCTGAGACAAGCAGTTCTCACATTCGCTATCTATCTGGACAGACTTCTCGGCTTTTAGCTTAATCAACTCAAGTCTAAGAGACAGACAGTTCTCACAGACAGTGGGCGGAATTGATAGTGTCTCAAGCTCTAGCCTAGTCTGCGCAAGCTCAGCTCTCAACCTCTCCAAATCACCCAAATGCTCATCGCCCTTGGATTTCAGCTCAGCTAAGGCAGCTAGATGAGATGGGCAATCAACACAGGGTGCGACGACAGTGGCTTGAGCATTTTTCAGCTCCAGCTGAGTGCTTTCAAGCTCAGTGGCCAAAGCGTCCCTCTCATCAACCCTTTCTGTGTACTTGTACTTCAGAGTCGACAAGTCACACAGAAGCACCTCACACTTCGGGCACTCACTGCTATCACCCAAGCAAGGGGAAGAAGATAGACTCTCAATTCTGCCATTGGCTATGGCAAGCTCACTCTCTAACTCATCTATCCTCTTCTTGGCCCCCATAAGCAGTTTTTCCCGATATTTCAACTCCTGATGATTTCTCTCAAGTAAATCAACGATTTCGCGCTCATAGGATGATACCTTTTCATTGTCGTCATCGTCGGAGTCGTCGGAGGAGCTCTTTTCTCCCTTATCCCCAAGAGCCATTGAGCAGAAGCTCTTGCGGGATCTTCGACGCTGGTGTGATCGGCTCTTCGGCTTGTCCCCGAAAGCCATGAAGCAGAAGCCCGCCGGATCGTCCTTGTCCTTCCCCTTCCTTATGGCGATCTCCTCATCGCTTGAACTCGATGAAGAGGAAGAAGACGTGGACCGCTTGGAGTAGCTCTTCTCCATCTCGGCGAAGAAGGCCTTGTCGCGCTTCTTGGTCTCTCGCCGGTAGTCCTTCAGGGCCTTCTTGAAGAATCGGGTCTTCGGCTTGCCCTTGTTGAAGGATGAGCTCTCATGCTTGCCGGAGTCGTGGAAGCCACCACCAGTGCCCTTCTTGTGACCATTGCGCTTGGGGCAGTCGGCGATGAAGTGTCCGGGATCACCACACTCAAAGCACCCGGATTTTGTGCCGTGTCTTTTGAACATTCTCTTTTCATAGACACGACGCACTCGGTTGTTAAAGAGACACAAATCATCATCTCCCAACAACTCAAGCTGGTCCTCAGTGATAGACATCAAAGAGAACCCAGCACAGCTCACAGAAGAAGGATCAACAGAAGGTGTAGCAAGGGCCAGAGATTTTGATCCAGAACCAGTGAGATTTGATCTCAGCTGGAGATCAACCTCAGTAGCCTTCAGCTTGCTAAACAACTCAGAAATGGTCAAGGTATCATAAGAAGTACTCTCAATGATAGAAGATACCTTGATCTCCCAGATCTTTGGGTCCAAGGTATGGAGAACCTTGAGCGCCTGCTCATGATCTGAGACTAACTGAGCACCCTCAGCCTTGTTGTCCCGAAGCTTGTTTATGATCGACTGAAAATGACCAAACAAAGCCTCAACAGATTCACCCGGCTTCTGTGTGAAATTTTCATATTCACGCCGGTAGGTCTAATAGAGCCGAGCCTTGACCTGGGCTGTTCCCTCATGGTGTGCCTTGAGGGTAGCCCAGATCTCTCTTGCAGTGGAGAGATGGCTCACACGCTCAAACTCAGTGGGACCTAAACCAGAGAAAAGAATGTTCATAGCCTTACTGTTGCTCAGATGCTGAGCAATGATACCAGCAGTACCATGCTCAGCGACTGGCAATATGACAAACGTGGTGTGAACGCAAATGTCCCAAATGTCCGAACCCTAGCTCATGAGATAGGCTTGCATGCGAGTCTTCCAATAGTTATAGCCATAGGCTTCCAAGGACGGGACCTTGCCAGGAGAAGTCATGATCACTACTGGGGTTTAGAACCGGTTAAGGTATGGAAAAACCCTAACCTCGCTCTGATACCACTTGTAGGACCGAAAGTAGCGACCAGAGGGGGGGTGAATGGGCGCCTTAAAAATTCTTTCGAATATATGGCCTGTTCCCAACACCCAACGCACCTCAAAAGACTAAGCAGCAGAAAATGAACAGATAGCCTAAGTCTAAAGGTATCTAGCCTAGAAGTAACTGATGTTAAACAGAGAACTACCAAAGCAGTGCAACTAGGCAGATAAACAACGTATACTATACATGTTAGGCCAAACTTCTCAATGAAATGATCTAAGTATATATAAAGTGAGATGAGAAGTTACTGTTCAGATTTGTCTCCTGTTCGGAACTTGGCGAAGCCTGCTTCGCCCGTCGAGGCCTGCTTCGCTGGTCGAAGCCTGCTTCGCTGGTCGAAGCCTGCTTCACTGGTCGAAGCCTGCTTCGGAGGCTAGTTGCGAAGCCTGCCGAAGGCTGTTGTGAAAACACCGAAGGTGTTTTGGTCTAGCCTAGTTCGAAGTGGCAAGGAGCGAAGTATGCTTCAAAGCGAAATACGGAAGTATCGAAGCTAGCTTCGAACCGAGTGCTTCGAAGCCTATTCTTCGAAAAGATTGCTTCGAACACAACGCACAGACAAACAACCTTCGAACAGACCTTCGAACATGTCACACACAAAGACTACCTTCGAAGGAGAAGCGAAGGCTGACACACGACAGAGAACCAAAATCGAAGCCTACGTTCTACCTTCGAACAAAAACATCAAGACCTTCGGAACAGACAGCAGCAAACTTTGAGCGAAGTCTATCAGTGAAAATAGCTTCGAAGCTAACTTCGAAGCCTGACGAAGTAGTGACTTCGAACAGCTCAATACTTAGAACACCTTAGCAAAGCCTATCAAAGTATGTGAAGCTGACAGAGTGTAACGTGTACTGCGAAGCAAGAGACACAGCACAAAAATGAAGCCGAAGTTTAAACGAAGCCTTCAGGGATATCAGATCGAAGCCGGCCTCACGAAGTTGAGGGACTTCGAACAAGGTGAAGGGGCTTCGCCAGAAACAGCCAGAAAAGGTACTCAGCCCAGTCTACTTCGATCAAAAAGGCTACGTAGAAAAAGCAAAGCTAGTACTAGAGCACTGTTGCTACAGTGAAGTAGTACTACTTGCAACAGCAAGAACTAGTACTACTTGCGTGAAGAACAAATGCAAACCGAAGCACTCAAGAGCCAGGAATAAAATCGCTGTAAACAAATTGATTACTGCAGACCCATTAAATGAGAAGTTGCATGAAGCAGAAGGAATAGAAACATCCAAAAAACAGAGAACAAGATAGATGAACTGCAGCTATCAGCCTAGCGGCGCACACAGCAGGAGAGAGACAAACGCAGGAAACAAAGAGATGACCCAATGAATGATTCAAAAAGTGATTTCTAGAAGGGTAGTCCAACCCTAGGGATTGGGGCCCTATTTATAGGCTGCCTAATGGCCTAGAATATTCCACCAGCCCCTTAGGGTTTTTTACAGACGCAGGAATAAAAGGAAAAGACTAAACTGCCCTTAGGTATTTTTACAGACACAACTGACTGACTGTGGGCCTAGAGATACAGATGACTTATCCGGAAGGTGAGCTTTCGTAGCGACTATGGCTTCACTTCTGGACAGTCGGATACAAGGTCAACGGTTGTCAGTTTTGCGCCGAAACTGACAAAGCCTCCATCGGCTTTGCACCAGGTACCCGGATTGGGCCGGCCCGACTCCACAGCTCTCTCAGCCCGGCAATCGCTCACCGCCCGTGTACCTGAGTCAGTCCTGGTCAATAGCCCAGTGGGTCTTCTACTGCTTCTGGCCCATGTACCCAGATTGGGCCAGCCCGACTTCGCAGCCTCCTCTGCCCGACAGTCGCTTGCTGCCCGTGTACCTGAGTCACACGAGGCCCATGAAACAGCAGATCTTCACTCTTCTCAAGTCCTCTTTGACTATCGTTGACAATGACTCATCACATCTGGAGCCATGAGGCCCACGTTATTCAGCATGGCTCCTCAAAGGGGGGGTATGGTGAGGCTCGACGCGTCGAGACACTATACGAAACCCATAAGAGGGTGCTGTCGGGTCGAGGAGGACCATATGGAAGGTTTTGGCACGAGTTCCCGTGGTATGGGTCATCTCGTTACACTTTGGTGTAAGTGATGAGTGCGTGCCTTGTGGGTACAGTGGTACATCTCTGATCAGAGTATTTAATCTTTTCGAAAAGCCGAGCCCACGGTCAAGGGCGGGTTGTGTAACTACTCACAGTTAGTTTACTATTGTGTGAATGGTTGAGTTATTCATGGCATGTAAGGACTGTTGAGCGAGGTGGGGCTGACTGTACCCCTCGAGTTAGAGGATGATGATGCATACACATGTTTACATTTCAGTATTAATAACTTACTCACATTTAATTGCTTTGCAATTATGCTTTTCCGCAAAATTAGCCACTATCCCCCTTGTTATTACTCTGCATTATATTTGCATTCGGTGGCTTGCTGAGTACGTTTGTACTCACCCCCATTGACTTACACCACCAGAGCCCGTCTACTACGAGGAGGATGAAGGTCTGGAGTAGCGACCTAGTCAAGGCGAGACTGGAAGGAGGCGTTCATCTAGGACCCTTTGTTTTATTAGTTTCTCTTCCCCTTTATTCACTTTTGTATTAATATGGTCTACGAACCATGAATGATTGCTCGTATTTGTACCTGGTCGCATGATGAACTTCTTGGTTTATTGACTTTCTATGGAATTTCAATAAAGGTCCTGATTTATTAAATCAGGGCGTGACACCGAATCTATGTATAATGTGCTTTAAGATGAAATCAATTACCTTGTTTTGCGACATGTTCTTGAGAGGCACGTCCTCGGTCCACTTGGTGAAGTAATCTGTAGCCATCTACACGAACCGATGCCCTTTTGAAGAGGAAGGATAAATTTGGCTGATGAAGTCCAGGGCCCAACCTCGGAATGGCCATGGTTTGATAATAGGCTTAAGTAAATATGCAGGAGCAAGGTGAACATTATCAAACCTTTGACAAGCCTCACATCCTCTATAATACTTAAAACAATCCTCAGTCATAATCGGCCAATAAAAAACCGCTCTTTTGAGCATCTAACTCATTTTCTGGGCCAACTAATGAGTACCACAAAGACCCTCATGTACTTCACCCACAGCAAGTCTAGACTGATCGACATTCAAACATCTCAAAAGTACTCCATCAATAGTTCGGTGATATAACTCATCGTCGAGTAATACAAATTTAAACAATTGCCGTCGAACTTTCCGATCAACCTGCTGACTAGGATCTCTCAAATACTGAATAATTGGAGTTCTCCAATCATCCTCATGATTAGCTGAAGTACTCGCCAAATCCTCACTTGAATTGGCGTTCAAATTATAAACTTCAACCTATCCCTCGTGCCCTAAAACCTCCTGACACGGAGTGGTCAGACCGGCCATGGAGGGCTGGTCAGGCCGACCGTTGCCGGATGGATGGCACAGAGCGGTCAGACTGGCCTAGCATGGCTGGTCAGACTGACCAGACACCTGCGGTCGGACCGGCCATGTCAAGCCGGTCAGACCAAAGTGCTCTTACTCGCATGGTAAAATAAAGTCAAGCATCGGTTTTTCTTGTGCGAAAAAATTACCTCTTGTAATTTGGTAACCAGATGCTTGCTGAGCCAAATCATTTGCTACTGAGTTGGCTTCTCTATACACATGTGAAATCTCAAAATCATCAAAAGTAGCAATTATGTCTAGACATTTATCCAAGTAGATATTTAGCAAAACATTAAAACATTGAGAATCCTTAGCTACTTGTTGAACAACTAATAGTGAATTACTATATGTATGAACATATTTAACACACATGGAGCTTAACAATTCAAGTCCTAGCAACAAGGCTTCATATTTGACTTGATTATTAGAAAAAGGAAATTCTAATCGGGCCGAGGTCTTGAAACTCATACCACTAGGTGATATGAGCACAACTCCAACACCTTAGCCATTCTTGCAAGCCGAACTATCAAAGTAAAGTTTCCATGGTATTACCTCAATTAAAGTAGTATCACTACTCTAATTGACATCTACATGGTGATCAACTATAAAATTTGTGACAACCTATCCTTTAATAGATTTCAAGGGTTCATAAGCCAAATCGTACTCAATCAAAGCATAAGCCCACTTTTCTGATTCTCCCACTCAGAATCGGCTTTTGCAACATGTATTTTATAACATTAGTTTGGCAAGTAACAATACATGTACCAGATAGAAGATAGTGGCAGAGTTTGGTACATGCATAATAAAGTGACAAACACAAACGCTCTAAGAACACGTACCTCATTTCGGCATCCAATAGGTGGCGACTCAAGAACGTGATTATGTACTCTTTTCCCTCCGCCTCCTGAGTCAACATAGCTCCTATCATGCTATCTTCTACAGCAACGTATAGCCGAAATGGAATCCCGGCTTTTGGTGCTCTTACCATAGGCGGTGATGACAAGCACTCTTCAATTTTCTCAAAAGCACGGTGCTGACTTGCCCCCCAAGTGAATTCGGCTTCATTCTTTAGCCTAAGTATAGGGACAAAAGCATCGATCTTGCTAGACAAGTTAGATATAAAGCGGCACAAATAATTCACCTTGCCTAGCAACTTTTGTACATCTCTTACATGTCGGCACTTCAAAGTTCTTAATATTATCAAGCCTCTTATGATCAATCTCAATACCTCTTTCATGAATCATGAATCCTAAGAACTTGCCCGCCAACATGCCAAAAAGCACACTTAAGCGGGTTCATCTTTAAGCCATAATGACGCATCCTATCAAAAGCAACTCTCAAATCGTCTAAATGGCTTCCCATAACATCCAATTTAACTACAACATCATCTATGTAGACCTTTAGCATAACTCCTAGCAAGTCATGAAAGATCTAGTTCATAGCACGTTGATACGTAGCGCCAGCATTCTTCAAACCAAAAGTCATCACAACCCCACTCAAACAAGCCAACAAAATCGTCGAAAGGTTGTCTTATAGATGTCCTCTTCGGCCATAAAGATTTGATTATAACCAGCGTTTGCATCAAGAAAACTTAGTACCTTATGTCCTGAAGCATCGTTGATCAACATGTCGGCTATCAGCATGGGGTACTCATCCTTCAGAGTAGCCTTGTTCAAATCCCTGATATCAACGCATACACGAATCTTGCCACTCCATTTCTTCTCCACAGGCACAATGTTAGCAACGCATTCAGCATACCTGCATGGCCTAATAAACTCAGCCTTGAGTAATCGTTCTATCTCCTCTTTAACTCAGTCATACACGACCGAATTAAAGCGACGAGGGGGTAGTTTGTAAGGCCTAAACCCGGGTTTGATAGGCAGTCGATGCTCCATGAGCTTGTGGCTTAGTCCGGGCATCTCACTGTACTCCCATGTGAAACAATTGACATACGACCGAAGCAACTTTATTACTTCGGCCTTTTCACCAGCTTGCAAATTTTTATTTACAAAAGTCAGCCTTGGAATACTACCATCTCCTATAATGACCTCTTCTAAAGGGTTGGGCGACACAAAACCTTGATCTAACTTTTCTACTTCGCTAAAATCTTCAATGGCTTTGGCAATACCATCTTTAGAAGACCGATATTGCTCTACACGAGACTTTGGCCAATCAAGATTACTTTTTCCTAGAGATGACTACTAATTTAGAGACAGTCGTGCTACACCAGCCGACTTTATAGACATTGGAACAAAACATCCCTCAGACACGCTAACAAAGTCGTAGTCCGAGAGATATCTACCCGATAAGCATTCTACTTTATCGTGGATGGCGTCGATAGACACATCGACCAAAGCAACCTGGGTTGAAGTGTTAGCTGGTACGACAACTACATCATCGTCTTCCCACTAAATCAAGCACTAGTGCAAAGTGGACAGAATACATAAATTTGTGTGAATCCAATCACGCCGAAGTAGTACACTGTAGTTACCTTGCACATTGACGATGAAGAACAAAGTCGGCAACATCTTGTTGCCCACCATCAGTTCCAAAGAAAGCACGCCCTTGGCCTCAGAGCACTCGCCGTTGAAGTCGTTGAGCGTCAAGTTGGTTCTCATCAAGTCATTTTCATTCTTGTCGAGCTTCTTCAGTAGAGAGTACGGCATCAAGTTGACGGTGGCACCTCCGTCTACAAGCATCCTCGAGATTAGCTTCCCGTCGATGTGCCCCTTGACGTAGAGAGGCTTTAGGTGATAATCTGTATCCTTGGGCTTCTCGAAAATATCCTCCTATGGACTGAGGCTCAACCGGGCGACCTCGGCCTCATCTTGTGGGAGAGCAAACTCAGCTGGAAGCATGACGACATTTATGTCCATCACCTAAGGAGAGCGCCCCTCAGAGACCGGCGTGTAGTCATCGTCCATAATGTCGTCCTCATCGTCACTTGGAGAAGGAATTGGGTTATTTATGGCAACCAGCTTCAGCTTCCAAACCTGCTTCGTTGCTGGTCGGGGACGGATCTCCTCGAAAATGGTGTCCCGCTCGTCCTCGGCCTTCTTCTCTCGCATCTCCTAGGCTCGAAGATGTTGTAACCGCCTCTTTTGGGACTTGGTCATACCTGAAGATGCCCACGAAGGTTGTGGCTTAGTGTCGGGCACCACAAACTTGATTTTGGAATTTTTGGCTGAACGGGAATTACCTAGATCAACCTCGACATTTTTGCGCTTGGTTGAATTCTACTCTTGTGTATTGTTGGTCAGACCAGCCTTATTGGGCTAGTATGACTGGGTTGTGTCGGTCAGACTGGCCATAGGGGGCCGGTCGGACTGACTGGTGCTAGGTTTCAGAAAGGATCTGGTCGGACCGGCCACAGTAGGCCGGTCAGACCGTAGTGGTGAAGTCGGTCTGACCGACCCTAAGGCTGTGGTCCGACCGGCTGTCTCTTCGGGTGATCTCTACAATTCACCTTCTTCTTGCTCCGCGGAGGTCCCCTTAGGGATTGGGACATCCTAGGACCCCACCTAGACGATGATGACCTCTTATGCCACCTCCGGACATCCTCGTGGCATGGCAGATAGTTTACCGAAAACATCACCTCTTGGCGCACTCATCTGATCCTGCATGTTATAAAATCTGGAGGGCACGAATGGAGCAATATAATATGGGTTAGGGTACTCGGGAGGCAAAAAGTAACACGGCGGTCACTGTGCCATGGACCAATGATATGGTAAAGGAAGCGGTGGCTCTAATGGTTTCACCCATCGTGGTTCGAGCCCACTCTTCTGAGGAGGGCTCAGCCTCGCTGGAGGTCTTGGCCGATGTAGGATTGAAAGTAGCGACCAGAGGGGGGTGAATGGGCGCCTAAAAAATTCTTTTGAATCAATGGCCTTCTCCGAACACCCAACGCACCTCAACAGACAATCAACAAAAACCAAAACAAATCACAGGCACTAAAATAATCTATCCTAAAAATGACCGGTGTCTAAAATGAATAGACATCACACCAGTGCTTAAAGGCAGTTTAAAACTCCTCACAGATTAGAAAAATGAAACAACAAATGTCTCACACAGACACATATTGAATCATCAAAAACCACTGATATTTAAATAAATGAAAGTGATCTAAAAGAGATCACAGATGATTCATCATGCACTAGAGATATAAAGATTCATCAATGAAAATAAACAGTGCAGTCTGAAAAATAAGATGATTGTAGTCATTTAATCTATCACAAAATGTCCAGGAACAAAATAGTAGATGCACACAAAACGAGTATAAGAAGTTATTGTTCATGCAGTGTCACCTGTTTGAGCACTTAGCCAAAGCATGTGCCTGAAGCCGCCGAAGCCTGCGCACCTTGTCACCGAAGTGTGCGCGCCTTGCAGTCGAAGCTTGCGCACCTGGTAGCCGAGGCCTATGTGCTCGAGTCTCCGAAGCACACAACTTGGACCCGAAGGCTGCGTTCTAGCGCCTGGTAGCCGAAGCCCACATGCGAGCGCTAGGACTTCGAAGATCGTGGCGTGTAAACTCGTACATCCCTCGCTGAGCACCGTGTGGAGACCACGATGCAGGCTTCATTTACAGTGCATTGGAGTGGCCAACCAAAACTCCTACAGCCGGCTCTCCGCCGAACTGGAGTGACACCGAGCTTTGCATGCACGAGGTCTGCAGCGCCTCCAATGCCTAGACCCACGTGTCACACACGGTTGGATTCCTGCTATTGTGTGGGACCCACAGCATAGAACTCTGTCCACAACTTTGAGCGAAAGACTCGTGGCAACTCCGCTGCCACGCATGCATCTCGGTGATCAAAGCAAGTGCCTGCTGCAGTGGCTGTGCCAAGGAACCTCACACACCAAGAACACCGCCGGACTTAAATAGGAATCACTGCTCCTCAAATCCAGTCGCTAGCAAGCTGCCTGTTACAATACAAGTAACTCGAATAGAACACCACTCCAGTCCAAGAAAACCAAGGCGATTCAGAAAATCGACCAGTGATTTCCCTCAAAAAAACAAGAGGATGACAAGAGCAGAGAGAACCAAAAAACACACAGTGCGACGGCAATAAATTGAATCATAAGCCAGCGATGAACAGATGACATGTTTGTGGCGGCTGATGAACAGTGGAAGAAGAAGCAAAAAGTGAACTATGATATTTCTTTTCAAAATAAGTTAAGAAACCCTAGGGAGATTGGGGCCCTATTTACAGGCAGCCTAATAAAATAGAAAAAACCTAATTACCCTTAGGGTTTTTTACAGACGCCGAAATAAACTAGAAAAGACCAAAATGCCCTTAGGATTTTTATAGACTTATCTAACACAATCCGTGGGCCTAAAAGGCAAAAAAGTAAAATCCTATCTAAAGGTAACTTGTGGGATCATAATGGCGACTAAAGGAGGTGAATAGGCGACTCAACAAATTCTCGCGAATATGATGGCCTGTTCAGAACATCCCAATGCTCCTCTAATTTTATAGAATCAGATTTGTGACTCTCTGTACACATCCAAAATAGAATTCAACCTCAATCAAGATTTTTGTCTAAAACGGAGTTTGAACGGTCGATCTATATTGTCGGTATTTGAAACTCCGAAAAACAGCTACAATTTCGGCAAATGAACAGTCGATAGGAAGGTGTCGATCATTGAAATTCCGATAGGTTTCAGAGAATCAGAAAAAACTCAGAAATTCAAATCAAGTTTCAGATTTCAGTTTTACTTCAAAACTATTCAAATGCCTAAAACAAGTTAATTCAAACATATCTCAATTTAAATTGCAACTTCTGAAAATTCAGGATGAAGAACAGTAGCTACTCAAAATTCAGAAACTAGATTTCAACTTAAACTAGAACTCAATTTAGAATTGCTGAATCAATTAAACTCAAAACTGAAAACAGAATTCAATTCTATAACTGAACTCAAAACAGAATTGCACACAAAAGAATTTTAATTCAATTCAGAGTTCAGATGTGCAAGTTTCAATTTCATATCAAAGTTCAATTCTGAAATTCAATTCAGTACAATCAGTTCACAGATAAAAAAGAACAGAGACAAATATGAAATCTGAAACAAAACTGAATTCAAATCAGAATATTCAGATTACTAAATTTCAGACAGTAGATTTCAGAATCTGAATTCAATTCAAACAGATTCACTTGTACTTACAACTTCTAAAATTATTCTTGATGAAAAACAGTGCATACACATATTCTGAATCAAGTTTCAGCAATTCAATTCATTTCAAGAGTTCTGAAATTTTACCACCAATACTCAGCTGCTGCAAATATTGTTAAAAAGGAGACTTGATCCAAACTAAAAGACAATATTGTTCCTCGTCTGAAAATAAAATAAAGAGACACTTCTGAAAATAACTTGATGAAGCACAATGATTACAAAGTGGTTAATACCCACATCAGTTTGAAAACAGACTTCAGATTTCAATATCAAAACAGATTACAGTTCTGAATTCCAATTTCATTCTTGAGGTTAGTTAAGATTTGCAATTGGACTTTGATTGAAAACAGCAGCCAAGACACTTTAGTTTACTTTGATTGAAAAAGCAGTGTGCTACTTAAATCAGTGAATGAACAAACCCTGAGCTAAAAAAGTTTGCTGACTGGATGAACAATTCCATGATCATGTATTCAGATTGCTCAAATAATCAGACCAAGTTGGAATAAACAGAACATAGAAGCAGTTTTAAAAAAAATTCAGATCGGTGTCAAATTTTTGTCCAAAAAAATCTAGATACTATTTACTCTTTTGATGTCATTGAGATGAACAAGAGTTGTATCTTAGATTTGATGAGGATGAACCAGACACAAAACATCAACCAAGTTCAACTTTAATCAAAAGAAATCAGCAAATGCAACTCTGTAGATCTGTTCTGTAAATTTCTCTGTCATCCATTTCAGTTGTGACATTGCACCTTAGATACACATAAATATCAAGAAGCAACAATTCAAATAGGGTGCAAACCTCAAAATGGAACCTTCAAATTATGCACAACAAAAGTTATATAGAACTCAACCACAGGTTCTGCAGTGAAATCACCAGAAAACAGCCTCACAAAAATCAATCCAGAACAATATACCTCAATGCGCCAGTCACTGTGCAGTTTCCAGATATTGAACAGGAGGTTATAAATCTGGATTAACAAGTGGAAAATGTAGAGGTAGCTACAAAAATAATCAGCCAATTCAACACAAAAATACTCAGGATGTTTTGGTTAACTCCTCAATCAACTATAAACAAACTTGACTATACTCATGTCAAAATCAAATGAGTTCTACCAAAATTTCAGAAACTTACAAAGTGAAGAACAGAATTTTCCTGAATCAGTAAAACTTGATTCTCACACTAAAATAATTTGTTCATCCTTCAACCATAATATCACTCAAGAAACACTCCAAGAATCAGCCAAGATGCTGATGAAAAGTATAAGCAACATTTCATCTAACATGTAGAGGGTTACACAAACACTAAACCATTTCAAGCAGAGTTAAATTCCAGAACTATGATGCCTTATTTGATCAACAAAAGAATTAAGAAAGAATCACAGAAACTAGTTGCAACTTTCGAAAATGGAACATTCAAAACATCCACAACAAAAGTTGTATAAACCTCAACATCAAGTTCTGCAGTCAATTCACCAGAAAATGCTTCACAAAATTGAATTTTGACACAATAAAAACCTACACTAGGAACTCACCTGGTAATAGCGTTGCATTGTTTCTCGTCCCAGATCATGAATAGTAACACGCAGAATTAATCCAAACAGCAAAAGCAGCAGAAATTTAATGGAATTGATATTTTGGTTCAGCAAAAAGAACAGCCACCTGCCCATGGATATGGTCCTCTATTTATAGGCCAATCATGGGGGGTATTTTCTTAAAAGAACCCTCTAGAATTAAAATATTACACAAAGGTCCTATTCCTTTTAATATATTTTCAGAATTAAGAAATTCTGAAAAATATACCAAAGGAGTACACTTGCTCTAGATTCTTACTAAAATTAAAACTCATTTATTACGCAAAGACTCAACACTAAAAAGGACTCAAAACTATTGAAATTAACAAAACTAGATTTGTGACGGTTTCCAGCAAAAACCGACAAAGCCTCTCAACCCTTCGACTCGTGACACCGCTTTGTGACTCTGAGCGCCAGCAAGCCACTTCCGCTCTCGATCCCCTCGAGCCGCCTGAATGCTTGCCCCGGCCTCTCTTTCGCAAACCCGATCGTCACGCCATCGCAATCCACTGTCCGTCCAAGTCTTGCTCGGTCTCTTCGTGAACTCTTGAGATCTTCTCCAACTTTGCCCACCCTCCTTGATCCATTGGCATCGAGCTCCCCACTTGACCCTTGATCACTCGTCGTCGACAGTCGGTCAGCATCACCACCCTGCACATCCAAGACAAGTCAAAACAAGAGCGCAACGCACCGCCGAAACCCTCGGCACACAATCACTCATTTTACATCGAACCCCTCGATGCACTCATCCTGACTCATAACCAATCTCTCAACCACTCGATCGCTCAAAAGCTCATCCTTGTCAATCAATCATCATCCAGACCAAAACCACCCTTGGTTTCACATAACTTGTCCTGATGCGGAGCATTCGTAGCAGTTACGGCTTCGCTCTAGGACTGTCGAATCCCCGATGGGCGGTCTTGGATGGTTGCATAGGTTTTATGCCGAAACCGACAATGCGTCTGCTGTCTTTGCACCGGGTACCTGGATTGGGCCAGCCCGATTTCGCGGCTCCCTCAGCCTGGCAATCACTTGCCACCCATTTACTTGGGTCAAACACAGTCAACAGACCAGCAGATCCTCTATCGTTCTTGGCCCATGTACCCGGATTGGGCCGACCCGACTCCGCAACCCTTCTGCCCGGCAGTCGCTCGCCGCCTGTGTACCTGAGTCAAATATGGCCCAAGAACCGACATGACTCGTCTCCTCTTCACATATCTCTATTGACTTCCGTTGATAATCACTAATCACTTCTGGAGCCATGAGCCCCATGATCTTCAACATGGCTCCTCAACCGAGCGTTCACCTTCTCAGACCTCTTCTTGTGCTTCTAGAACAGCATGTCGTTTGTCACCTTCGGCTTCTTGCGAGTCGCAACCGAAGATGATGCGTTAGTATTCACCTTTCACACTCCTACCTCGAGGTTCTTTGGCACGAGTGTGTGTGGGCGTGGTTCTCCGATCAGGACTTCCCCTTAGCGGACTCGGCCTGCTTAGGCGGAATCAGCACCTTCTTCTTGTCGAGATCGATAGTGTTCCCAGGGAAAGGGTCCTGATCAAGCTTCATCTTGGGATTTGTATCAATTTTCAACCATCCTTCTTCTATGGACGATTGAACCTGCTGACGAAAAACATTACAATCGTTAGTAGAATAGGAATGAGAATCGTGTCACTTACAATAAGCCTGTTTCTTCAAGTCATCGGCAGTCAAAATGACGTGACTCTTTGATAACCTGATAAGTTTGTTCTTCAACAAAAAGTCAAATATTCTATCACATTTGGTCACGTCAAAAGAATACTTCACCTCGTTGGGCAAACTCTTGGTAGGTGAGGAGCCATGCTGAATAGCGTGGGCCTCATGGCTCCAGATGTGATGAGTCATTGTCAACGATAGTCAAAGAGGACTTGAGAAGAGTGAAGATCTGTTGTTTCATGGGCTGCGTGTGACTCAGGTACACGGGCAGCAAGTGACTGTCGGGCAGAGAAGGCTGCGAAGTCGGGCTGGCCCAATCCAGGTACATGGGCTAGAAGCAGTAGAAGACCCACTGGGCTGTTGACCAAGACTGACTCAGGTACACGGGCGGTGAACGATTGCCGGGCTGAGAGAGCTGCGGAGTCGGGCCGGCCCAATCCGGGTACCTGGTGCAAAGCCAGTGGAGGCTTTGTCAGTTTCGACGCAAAACTGACAACCGTCGATCTTGTATCCGACTGTCCAGAAGAGAAGCCGTAGTCGCTACGAAAACTTAGCTTCCGGATAAGTCATCTGTATCTCTAGGCCCACAGTCAGTCAGTCGTGTCTGTAAAAATACCTAAGGATAGTAGAGTCTTTTCTTTTATTCCTGTGTCTGTAAAAAACCCTAGGGGGCTGGTGGAATATTCTAGGCCAATGGGCAGCCTATAAATAGGGCCCCAATCCCTAGGGTTGGACTACCCTTTTGGCTGAAATCAATACTACTCCTTTGGGTCATTTTGTCTCTTGCACCTGCTCCTTCCTTTCCTGTTCATGTGTGCACCGCCAGGCAATTGTTGTTGTTCATCTATTTTGTTCCCTGCAGTTGGATGATTCTATTCCTTCTGTTTCGTGTGTAGCATCCCATTTAATGGCTTTGCAGTTTTCGGTTTGCTCACAGCGATTTTATGCCTGGTTTTGAATGCTTCGGTTGCTTCTGTTGCGTGTGTTCATCACGCAAGTAGTACTAGTTCTTGCTGTTGCAAGTAGTACTACTACATTGTAGCAACAGTACACTAGTACCAGCTTTTTGCTTTTACTGCTCAACTTTTTGATCGAGTTGATAGGACTAAAGTCCCTTTTCTGGTTGTTCTCTGGCGAAGCCCCTTCTCTGTTCGAAGCCCCTCAGCTCCGTGAGGCAGGCTTCGATCTGAAATCTTCGAAGGCTTCGTTTGAACTTCGTTTTGTGTCCTGAGTTGCTAGCTTCGAAGTACTTTTTGAACGGTCAGCGTCTCATACTTCGAACGTTTGTGCGAAGGTACTCCGACTCGAGCTCTTCAGAGTCCATACTTCGACAGGTTTCGAAGTTGGCTTTGAAGCTTGTCTTTCTGTTAGACCTCGCTCAGTGTTTGCTTCCGTCTTCTTTGAAGGTCCTCGATGTGTTTGTTTGAAGGTAGAGTGTAGGCTTCGTTTTGGCTTTTTTTGTCGCGTGTCAGCCTTCGCTTCTCTTTTCGAAGGTTGTTTGTCTGTGCGTTGTGTTCGAAGAAATCTGTTCGAAGAATAGGCTTCAAAGCACTCGGTTCGAAGCTAGCTTCGATACTTCCGTACTTCGCTTCGAAGCATACTTCGCTCCCTGCCACTTCGAACTAGGCTAGACCAAAACACACCTTCGGCGTTTTCACAACAGCCTTCGGCAGGCTTCGCAACTAACCTCCGAAGCAGGCTTCGACCAGTGAAGCAGGCTTCGACCAGCGAAGCAGACCTCGACGGGCGAAGCAGGCTTCGCCATGTTCCGAACAGGAGACAAATCTGAACAGTAACTTCTCATCTCACTTTATATATATACTTTGATCATTTCATTGAGAAGTTTGGCCTGACATGTATAGTATACTTTGTTTATCTGCCTAGTTGCACTACTTTGGTAGTTCTCTGTTTAACATCAGTTACTTCTAGGGTAGATACCTTTAGACTTAGGCTATCTGTTCATTTTCTGCTGCTTAGTCTTTTGAGGTGCGTTGGGTGTTGGGAACAGGCCATATATTCGAAAGAATTTTTAAGGCGCCCATTCACCCCCCCTCTGGTCGCTACTTTCGGTCCTACAAGTGGTATCAGAGCGAGATTAGGTTTTTTCCATACCTTAACCGGTTCTAAACCCCAGTAGTGACTATGACGTCTCCTGGCAAGGCCCCGTCCTTGGAAGCCTATGGCTATAACTATTGGAAGACTCGCATGCGAGCCTATCTCATGAGCCAGGGTTCGGACATTTGGGACATTTGCGTTCACACCACATTTGTCATATTGCCAGTCGCTGAGCATGGTACTGCTGGTATCATTGCTCAGCATCTGAGCAACAGTAAGGCTGTGAACATTCTTTTCTCTAGTTTAGGTCCCACTGAGTTTGAGCGTGTGAGCCATCTCTCCACTGCGAGAGAGATCTGGGCTACCCTCAAGGCACACCATGAGGGAACAGCACAGGTCAAGGCTCGGCTCTATCAGACCTACCGGCGTGAATATGAGAATTTCACACAGAAGCCGGGTGAATCTGTTGAGGCTTTGTTTGGTCGTTTTCAGTCGATCATAAATAAGCTTCGGGACAACAAGGCTGAGGGTGCTCAGTTAGTCTCAGATCATGAGCTGGCGCTCAAGGTTCTCCATACCTTGGACCCAAAGATCTGGGAGATCAAGGTATCTTCTATCATTGAGAGTACTTATTATGATACCTTGACCATTTCTGAGTTGTTTAGCAAGCTGAAGGCTACTGAGGTTGATCTCTAGCTGAGATCAAATCTCACTGGTTCTGGATCAAAATCTCTGGCCCTTGCTACACCTTCTGTTGATCCTTCTTCTGTGAGCTGTGTTGGGTTCTCTTTGATGTCTATCACTGAGGACCAGCTTGAGTTGTTGGGAGATGATGGTTTGTGTGTTTTTAACAACCGGGTGCGTCGTGTCTATGACAAGAGAATGTTCAAAAGACAAGGCACAAAATCCGGATGCTTTGAGTGTGGTGATCCAGGACACTTCATCGCCGACTGCCCCAAGTGCAATGGACACAAGAAGGGCACCGGTGGCAGCTTCCACGACTCCGGCAAGCACGACAGCTCTTCCTTCAACAAGGGCAAGCCGAAGACTAGATTCTTCAAGAAGGCCCTGAAGGACTACCGGCGAGAGAACAAGAAGCGCGACAAGGCCTTCTTCGCCGAGATGGAGAAGAGCTACTCCAAGCGGTCCACGTCTTCTTCCTCTTCATCGAGCTCAAGCGATGAGGAGATCGCCATAAGGAAGGGGAAGGACAAGGATGATCCGGCGGGCCTCTGCTTCATGGCTTTTGGGGACAAGCCGAAGAGCCGATCACACCAGCGCCGAAGATCACGCAAGAGCTTCTGCTCAATGGCTCTTGGGGATAAGGGAGAAAAGAGCTCCTCCGACGACTCCGATGACGACGACAACGAAAAGGTATCATCCTATGAGCGCGAAATCGTTGATTTACTTGAGAGCAATCGTCAGGAGTTAAAGTATCGGGAAAAACTGCTTAGGGGGGCCAAGAAGAGGATAGATGAGTTAGAGAGTGAGCTTGCCATAGCCAATGGCAGAATTGAGAGTCTATCTTCTTCCC
The DNA here is from genome assembly GCA_019279435.1 of Zizania palustris. NCBI lineage: Eukaryota > Viridiplantae > Streptophyta > Magnoliopsida > Poales > Poaceae > Zizania > Zizania palustris. Next base: position 13,984,236 of record JAAALK010000283.1, on the reverse strand, counting down.
CTTGCTTGGGTGATAGCAGTGAGTGCCTAAAGTGTGAGGTGCTTCTGTGTGACCTGTCGACTCTGAAGTCCAGGTACACAGAAAGGGTTGAAGAGAGGGACGCTTTGGCCATTGAGCTTGAAAGCGCTCAGCTGGAGCTGAAAGATGCTCAAGCCACTGTCGTCGCACCCTGTGTTGATTGCCCATCTCTTCTAGCTGCCTTAGCTGAGCTGAAATCCAAGGGCGATGAACATTTGGGTGATTTGGAGAGGTTAAGAGCTGAGCTTGCGCAGACTAGGCTAGAGCTTGAGACACATTAGCCGGGCAGTGGAGTGGAGTAAAATGACTCCAGAACAGAGGTATCCCAAGACTCACTCCACTGAGTCTTCCCAGGCTTGTCAGCCCAAGGATGGAGTAATTCATGAACCACCCAAAGCTCCACCCAAGAAGCCTATCTGGGTTCCAAAGCCCAAACACCTCCACTCTTCTCTAGACTCTCTTCCTGGACCTTCTCAACCCAAGAAGACTACACTGAACACCACCAAGCCCAAACATCCCAAGCCTCAACCACATCCCAAGAAGCCCACCTATCATTGTGAGTACTGTCAGAGAGACGGGCATCTTGCGGAGTTTTGCTTCAGGAGGAAGCGGGTTGAGAGAGCAGAGAGAGCTCGTGGTGATCAGGAGCAGTTCTACCAGTAGGGTGGTAGACTGCGTGTTCCTCAACGCGGGGAGAGGCTGGAGGCCAGGCTGCGTCGTGTAGGTGGTGGTAGAGGAGACGGCTTTCTTGTCCGTGCTCTAGTTGGTGGTGTCCGTTCCAGCAGAGTTCCAGGCCGTGTTGGCTACGGTTCTGGACCTCGTAGCTGCAGGTTTAGGCAGAACCGAGGACCGCGTTTTGAGCCGCGTTTTGGTCCAAATTCTCATGATGATTTCTACTTTCCGTCTTTTGAGGAGATGGCTCGACACTGGTTTAGCTCTTTTGCTAAACCTGGTGCCGGACCATTTGCTCCCACTTATAGCCACTGATTGTGCAGGATCGGGGACTGGAGGATGTTTAAATCATGGACTCAGGATGCTCTCGCCACATGACGGGACATCGCAGATGGTTCTCCAGTCTCACTCCCCCGAGCTCCAAAGAGTACATCACGTTCGGGAACAGTGGTCAAGGGAAGGTAAGTGGCATAGGCTCTATTCGCATTTCAGATCACTTCTCTTTGAAGAATGTTGCTTTGGTTAAGAATTTGAACTTCAATTTGATTTCTGTTTCGCAACTTCTTGAGGATGGTTTGGAAGTGCGTTTTAAGAAGGGCAGTTCTTCTGTGTTTGATTCTAGAGGGTCTTTGATTTGCCAGATCTTACCATTCGGTAAAGTTTTTCGAATTGACTTCTCTAGTTCTTTTGGCCCTTCTCGCTGTTTGATTGTTGGATCCTCCTCTGAGCTCTGGAAGTGGCATAGGAGGTTAGGTCATTTGAGTTTTGATCTGCTAGTCAGGTTGAGCTCTATGGACCTCATCCGAGGATTGCCCAAGCTTAAGATGGAGAAGGATCTAGTTTGTCATCCCTGTCGTCATGGGAAAATGGTTGCCGCTTCTCACTCACCTATGACTCAGGTGATGACTTCGTATCCGGGCGAGCTTTTACACTTGGACACTGTTGGTCCAGCTCGGGTACGTTCAGTCGGTGGGAAGTGGTACGCACTTGTCATTGTTGACGACTTTTCTCGATTCTCGTGGGTTTTCTTTTTGGAGTCTAAGGATGAAACTTTTCAGTTTGTTCATGACCTGATTTTGAAGCTGAAGAATGAGAACAATGGTCAGATGCGAGCAATTCGCTCCGACAATGGCTCTGAGTTCAAAAATTCTCAGTTCGTCAGTTTCTGTAGTGATCAAGGTCTTGACCATCAGTTTTATTCTCCTTACACTCCCCCACAGAATGGCGTTGTGGAACGAAAGAACCGCACGCTAGTCGAGATGGCCAGGACGATGCTCGATGAGCACAGGACTCCTAGGCGGTTTTGGGCTGAAGCCATGAACACGGCTTGCTATCTGGCCAACCACATTTTTCTTCGAGCTTACTTATGTAAGACTTCGTATGAGTTGCGGTTTGGCAGACAGCCCAAGGTAAGCCACTTGCGAGCGTTTGGCTGCAAGTGCTTTGTGCTCAAGAAGGGAGGGCATTTGGACAAGTTTGAGTCTCGTTGCTGGGACGGTGTTTTTCTTGGATACGCTTTGCATTCTCGAGGCTTCCGTGTTTGGAACCTCGAATCCCAGCCGCTTGTAGAGACTTGTGAGGTTTCATTTGATGAGTCCTTACCTTCTTTAACTCCTTCTTTTGAGCCTTCTGATGGTGAGCTTGGAGAGTCCATCTTCGAGGAAGATGAGGATACTCCAGCCGCTAATGAGGGTTGGCCTTCTGCACCCCTGCAGAGCCCACACCTTCTGAGACTTCGACTGAGGATGAGGGTGGACCTCTGATCACTTCTTCCACTACGATCGAGCCCCCTCAGTCGAGTCCAGAGGTGCCAGCTGCTGACTCCGGTGAGGTGACTTCAGATCACCAGGGAACCCAAGCAGTTCAGCGTGACCATCCCTCAGAGCTCATCATCGGTGATTTGACTGAGAGAACTTTACGTTCTTCTACCTCTCTTGATGTGTTTGCTAAATCTGCTTTTGTTGCATCTTTTGAGCCCAGAGATGTTTCTCATGCTCTTTCTGATTCCAATTGGATTAATGCTATGCAAGAAGAGCTGAAAACTTTGTCCGTAATCAGGTCTGGACACTAGTTGAGCTGCCACCAGGATGAAACCCCATAGTCACCAAGTGGGTGTTCAAAAACAAACAAGGTATTGGTTTTGAAGAAACTTTCGCCCCTGTTGCCCGTCTTGAGTCCATTTCTAATTCTTTTAGCTTTTGCCGCTTCGAAGGGTTTTAAGCTTTTTCAAATGGACGTTAAGAGTGCTTTTCTGAACGGGTTCATAGAGGAGGAAGTTTATGTTAGGCAGCCCCCTGGTTTTGAGAACCCTAAGTTTCCTCGACATGTTTTTAAGCTGCAAAAGGCTTTATACGGGTTAAAGCAAGCCCTCAGGGCTTGGTATGACCGGTTGAAGCAGTTTTGATTGGGGAAAGGCTTTGTGATGGGTTCTGTGGATAAGACTCTTTTCTTGCTCAGAGATGCTTCAGATTTCTTAGTCGCTCAGATTTACGTGAACGATATTATCTTTGGCGGTACTACTGACTCTCTTGTGTCCAAGTTTTATGAGCAGATGCACAGTGAGTTTGAGATGATCCTCATGGGTGATCTCAAGTACTTCTTAGGGCTCCAGATCAAGCAGACCAAGAACGGCACCTTCATCCACCAAGGTAAGTACACTCGCGACATGCTTAAGAAATTTGACTTTGGTGGTGAATTGAAGCCACAGATGACCCCAATTGGCACGTCTGGAGGATTGGACAAGGACGAGAGCGGCGTCAAGGTCAATGAGAGAGAGTTTCGAGGGATGATCGGTTCGTTGTTGTACTTGACGGCGACTAGACCGGACATTCAGTTCGTCGTGGGACTTTGCGCGCGTTTTTAGTCTTCACCACGCGTGTCTCACCGGCAGGCTGTCAAGCGCATCTTCAGGTATCTCACTTATGCGCCTGATCTTGGTCTTTTCTATTCAGCTTCATCATCTCTCGATTTATCTGGCTTTTCGGATGCCGATTTTGGTGGGTGCCGGTTGGATCGCAAGTTGACTTCCGGTACTTGCCAGTTTCTTGGTTCTTCTCTTGTCTCTTGGTCTTCTCGAAAGCAATCTGGAGTTGCTCTTTCGACCACAGAGGCTGAGTACGTAGCTGCTGCTAGCTGCTGCTCACAGATGGTTTGGATGATTTCCACTCTGCGAGATTTTGGGTTATTCTTTCCTACTAGGGTTCCATTGTTTTGCGACAGCACCAGTGCTATTAGTGTAGGGAAAAACCCTTGTCTCCATTCAAAAACCAAACACATTGATGTGCGCTTTCACTTTCTGCGGGATCAATATGAGAAAGGTGTCATTGACCTTGTTCATGTTGATACCCATCATCAGTTGGCTGACATTTTCACCAAACCCCTGGATCAGTCTACTTTTGAGCGTTTACAAGGGGATTTGGGTGTTGTGTATCCTTTCTAGGATATTTTGCGTCAGTTTTCCTTCTTCTTTACTTTTTTCTTGAGTCTTTTTGTGTGTGTTCATAACTTGCATATTCACATATCACACTTTTGAGCTTGCTTCTGTTATATGATTGAACTACTTTACTTATTCTAGCCGGTACATGCTTTTGATTACATGTCAATGATCATGACTTGTCTCGGTTCGCTTGATAAGTCCGATATCTGTCATATGCATGGCTTTTATGCTTTAAAATTGAAAAATGATCACCATTGCTTCTAGTAACTAGCATGTGTAGGCCGAATGTTTTTGCTATCTGAGAAACCAAGGGTTGGTTTCGGTGTTTGTGATGAGTGATTGGCAGGCTTTTTACCTCTGTTCGAAGGGGTACCTCCGAAGGGTGTTCGGAGGTTGTACCTCCGAAGGGGTTTCGGAGGTTGTACCTCCAAAGGGTGTTCGGAGGTGGTTTCACCGAAGGGTGTTCGGTGGTTTGGTTGCTGCAGCTGTTGCAGCGGAGTGTGCCTGTCGGAGGGGTCCAACAGTACACGATGACTGGGTGTGTACCGATGGCTTCGGTACTTTGGGCGGTACACCAGAGTGTGTGCCGGAGGTTGCTAACCCGGAGAGGTCTCCGGAGTACTGGATACACTTGTCTGTTTGTCTGTGGTGCGCAGGGACTTCGGAGGCGACGAACGAACGTAGCAGGTGAACCTGGGTCAAGCGGGAGGCTTGATGCCAGGGGAGCGGGGAGCTCCGTCACGGTGGCTGCGAAGGTGGTCCGGGTCGGTCCTCGGGTCGAGGTGTGCCAGGTGAAGGCAGAGAGTGCGGAGCGTGGCTCCGGGTGAAGGTACTCCGAGACAAAGTCCTCGGAGGTGAGGCACTTCGAAGGTACTCCGGAAGGAGTGACTTCGGAGTTGGATGGATCAAGTCCTCTGCGGAGGCAAGGAGTTCGAAGTGTGCTCCGGAGGGAGACATTCGAAGGTACCCGACGAAGGTATCAGAAGTCGAGGCGCATCGAAGGCATGGTCCGGGTGAGTCTCGTCGAGGAGTGTGCTCGGGGAGAGACACTACAAACGAAGGGCTCGTGGAATGCTTCATGCGGAGGCCTTGGACGAAGGAGGGACTTCGAAGGGTGGTGCTCCGAAGGTGGGGCTTCGGAGTGAGGAAGACTTCGGAGCAAGGCTAGCTCCGGAGCGAGGTTGTCTTGTGGTGCTTTGGCCTGCATGGCTTCGGTACACAGACTGATGGAGTTCGAGCTGGGTGAAGCTGCGAAGCCGTGGTGGTCCACTCCGGAGGTGTTGGTGCGAAGGCCCAAGGGCTTTGACGGCTTCGGCTCAAAACCGTCACTGTATCGGAGACTGACTTCGGTGAAGCAAAGGCCACCAGGCTCAAGACTTCTCGCCGAAGCTACCGCACCCTCGCGTGCGAAGGGAGGCTGCAGAAGGTCAAAGACTGCAAAGGCTGACACTGTCTGCTCTACAAAAAGCTGACGTTGTCCCCTCTGCAATGCTGACAGAGAAGCCTCCAGAATAAAGGTGGACTACCTTTTGTACCCCTTAGTTCTGTAGAGACAAATCCTTTGTAAACCCTAGGGGTAAAGTAGTCATTTCCTTTGGGTGAGTTGTGGGCTATAAATATGGGGGCTCGGTAGGTAACATTTAACACTTTGAGCATTTACTGTTGAGCTCCTGTAGCCACATACCTCGCTGTATTCATCCAGAGTTCAAATATTTTTGTGTTCCTTGTTCAAGCGGCGAAGCCCTGCTTCTTTGTGCTTTTTGCTTGAGCTCGCGTTACATACCTCGCTAGTTATAGTGCACCGAAGCCTGTCTAGGCGAAGGGTGTTTTGTGCGAAGTGTGTTTTTCAGCGTGCGTTCGCTCTGTGTAACTTGAGGCCAGACCTCACAGTTTACTAGCGAAGCCCTGATCGAAGTCCGTTTGTGTGCGTGTAGACCTTCGTGTACGAAGCCCAGCACCAGTTGCTGCTGCCAAGTACTCGGTCGAAGTCCCCAGTAGGGTGTCCACTCTTGCGAAGGGTGAAGTGCGAAGCCTGCTCGAAGCACCCTATGTGCGGAGCCTGCACTGACTTAGCAGAGTAGATTTTCGAGGGTTGTAAGTGGAGCGAAGTCTTCTTGGGTTCGAACTTTTGCTCCTGCGAAGCCTGTGTTCAGAGCTGTCAAAGCACCTCCGAACCAGACCTTCTAAGGTTGTGTTCGAAGCCTGTTCCGCAGAAGACAGAACCAAACCGAAGGGTTATTTTTAGCCTGAATTTTTAAAAGCTCCCATTCACCCCCCCTCTGGTCGTCGTTTCCGGTCCAACAATTGGTATCAGAGCGGGTTAAGATCACTAGTTGACCTTAACCGGTTTTGTGATCTGTTGGCGACATGGATAGAAGCAGTAAAATTCCTTTGTTCGATGGGACAGACTTTGCATACTGGAAGGTGCGCATGGAGGCTTACTTGTTAATCCAAGGAAATGCAATTTGGGAGATTGTGGACTCACAATACTCCATCCCTGATACTCGCACCACTCAAACACAAAAAGATCAGTATAATGCCAACTCGAAGGCAAGAAACATATTGTTCATTGGTTTGAGTCGGAGTGAGTTTGATAGGGTGCAGCACCTTAGGACTGCTAGGGAGATTTGGACAACGCTCACTATTTTTCATGAGGGCTCTACTCAGATTAAGGCCAGGCGCCAAAGCACATACAACCAACAGTACCAGCTGTTTGTGCAGGCACCTGGTGAATCTATAGATGCCATGTTTTCTCGCTTTGATGTGATAGTGAGTAACTTGCGGTCCAACGGGACGCTTGCTTACGATGATCATGATAGGGCTATCAAGATTCTCTATGCTCTTGACCGTAGCATATGGGAAGTGAAGATATCCAGCATTGAGGAGTCCACAGGTTATGACACATTGACCTGTGATGAGCTCTTTAGCAAGCTAAAGTCCACGGAGATTGCCAAGGCATCTCTTGCAGTGCACAGAAGCTCTTTGCCACAGCCATTGGCATTGGTTTCTAGCACTAGCCGTGGCACCACTGCAGAACCAAGCACATCTGGCACTTGTGTTCTTGCAGATGGTTTTGCTTTGTCCTCTCTGGTCTCCGTCACAAAGGAGCAGGTGGACACTCTAGATGATGATGAGCTTGCTCTCATTGCCCGGAGGTTCACCCGCTTCCATCATGAGAGACGGGATCAGAGGAGAAGTGGTTTTAGTGGTTGCTATGAATGTGGCGACACCTCTCACATTAAGGCAAATTGCCCTAAGCTCAAGAAGAGAGATGAGAGTGAGCGCCCCAAATACCACAAAAAGGAGAGGAAGCCTTTTGTAAAGGGCAAGCGCGGCAAGATGGCTAAGAAAGTAGCCAAAGCCGCTTCTAGAGCATTTGTTGTTGCTCTCAGCGACATCGACACATCCTCAACTGAGGAGTCGAGCTCTGAGGAGGAGTCCCCAAGGAAGGAGGACAAGAAGGACAAGAAGGGACGAGACTTCACCGGCCTTTGCTTCATGGCCGACAGCAATCACAGCGGCGATGAGCTTGACTCATCTGAGGTAACACTATCATCTGACCAGCTACTAATTAAATTAGATGAGCTGAATGAAGTAGTTCTTGGTCAGGATAGATTACTTGTGCAAGCCGCTAGAGAAAGAAAAGACCTTAGACTTAGGCTAGAAACTATTTCTACTGAATATGCCATGCTTAAGTCTAAATTTAATGATGCTGAATGTGAATCTTGTTCTGTTGTCATGGGTGAGCTTGCTCAGTTGCGTTCTGTACATGCTCAAACTCTTTCTGAGCTTGAGACTGCACAGAAGCAGCTTTTGGAGGTGGATTCTAGACCTCATGATGTTATTGATTGCATGAACTGCTCTTTATTACGCGAAAGCATTAATTTACGTGATAAGCATGTTCATGATTTAGAGGCTAGATTGGAGAGGGCCAGTAGTTCTAAGGATGTGCAACCTGTTTGTGACACTTGCATCACCCTTAAGGACCAGCTAGGCACTGTTAGAGAGCGAGCTGAGAACCTCATGTCTGAAAATGAATACCTTCTTTCCGTGGTTAATAAATGCACTGAGGGAAAGGGTAGGATGAATTTGCTTTTGGCCAAAACCAAGTTATGTGCTGACAGAGCAGGGGTAGCTCTAGGTTTGGGTTTTGAGAGGTTAGCTTCAGACAGTAAGACCAAGACTGTTTTTACCTATCCCACTACCTTAGAGAAAGAAAGAGCTCTGTTAGACACCCCATCAGCCAAAAAGCCTACCCGACCACCAAAGAAAGCCACACCTCCTGCCAAGAAAAATCCTCCCAAGAAAACCACTCAGAAGAAACCCAAGGAGCCTGTGAGAGTTGCTCCTGTGACCCATGAGAGTGCCCCCAGGAGAGTTTTTCACTGTTCCTACTGTCAGCGGGCGGGTCATTTGGTTGGGTTCTATTTTCGTCGCATCAAGGATGAGCGACGCTCTCAGGCGATGAGTTACCGGGACATGCATTACCCATCTTTAGGTATGCATGAGTCTGAGTTGTACTATCGTCCTGCTTTTGAGGCTCCTCGCGCTTCTCGGAGAGGTTTTGCTCCTCGAGGTGTTCACCATGTCCCATATGGTGGTAGACCTCGAGCGAGTAGCTTTGTACCTCGTCAGAGTAGGAGACCTCGACATGTTGTTCGATCACAGCATGTAGGTAGACCTCGCACTTTGCATCATTTCGATTTTCCTGTGCGTAGACCGTCTACTTTTGCTGCGCCTACTACTCGTGTCACTCAGTGCTGGATGCCTCGTCATTATTTTACTCACCCCAGCACTGAGCGATCGAGATTTTCTTATCATGTGTAGGCGACAGATCGAGGCTTGGAGGGCACGTGGATCATGGACTCCGGTTGTTCGCGCCACATGACCGGAGATGCAGCATGGTTCTCCAGCCTCACCACAACCAAGCAAAGGGAACATATCACCTTCAGAAACAATCGAAGGAGTAGAGTGAAAGGTAAAGGTGTGGTAAAAATTAACTCGAATTTCACTCTCAAAGATGTTGCTTTGGTTGAAAACCTGGGATACAATTTACTGTCTGTATCTCAGTTGCTTGATGAGGGCTTCGAAGTGCGATTTCATCGCGATACTTCGCAAGTGCTCAATTCTGATGGCGTTGTGGTGTGTAAGATCTTTAGAGTAGGGAGAGTTTTTGGAGCTGATTTTTCAGAATCGTCTGGTTCTTCTCATTGTCTTGTTGCACATTCGACTTCTGAGCTTTAGAAGTGGCATAGGAGACTAGGGCATATGAGCTTTGAGTTGCTCGCTCGTCTGAGCGCCCTAGGTCTGATCCGAGGATTTCCCAAGCTCAAGTTTGAGAAGAATTTAGTTTGCGCTCCTTGTCGACATGGAAAAATGATTGCCGCTTCGCATTCGCCAGTCACCACAGTGATGACTGAACAACCCGGAGAACTTCTCCACATGGACACTGTAGGACCTTCTCGGGTTAGTTCTTTAGGCGGCAAGTGGTATGTATTAGTTATTGTCGACGATTTCTCTCGTTACTCTTGGGTCTTCTTTCTTGCCAGCAAGGATGAAGTGTTTTCACACTTTCGGAGCTTGGCTTTGAGACTTTTTACTGAACTCCCTGGTGCATTGAAATTCATTCGAAGTGATAATGGCACTGAGTTCAAAAATAGTCTCTTTGTTGACTTTTGCATGGAGCATGGCATAGAACATCAATTCTCTGCTCCGCGGGTTCCTCAACAAAACGGTGTTGTTGAGAGGAAGAACCGCACTTTGGTTGAGATGGCTAGGACGATGCTTGATGAGCATAGGACTCCTAGAAAATTCTGGGCTGAGGCCATGAACACTGCATGTTACATCTCAAACCGTATCTTCTTGCGCTCAATTTTAAACTTGACATCTTATGAGCTACGTTTTGGGAGACAGCCCAAGGTTACTCATCTTCGAGTTTTTGGCTGTCGCTGCTTTATCCTAAAACGTGGTAACTTGGATAAATTTGAGTCGTGATCTTCTGACGGGATCTTTTTGGGTTACACAACACATGGTCATTCATATCGTGTTTATAACTTGGAAACTAACACCGTCATCAAGTCATGTGATGTGACTTTTGATGAATCAACCCCCTCTGTTAGTTCTGCTTTTGAACAGGCAAATGAACACGACATGGAACAGACCTTATTTGAAGAAGAAGATCCCGGAGAATTCGAGGATGAACCCCTACTACCCTCGACATCAACCCCTGAAGCCGACCCCGCTTCGACCACTTCGGCACGAGGTCCCAAAGCGACTACCTCAACATCGGTCATCTTGGACCACTCCAACGCACAAGTTGAGGGGGAGACTGCATCCCGCCGCGAGGCACCACACCATGTTCAAAGGATGCACCCTCCCGAGCAGATCATTGCAAAGCAAACAAGGTACTTTCGTCCACCAGACGAAGTACACCAAGCACCTGCTCAAGAAGTTTGACATGTCCGATGCGAAGCCCCTCGCCACTCCAATGGCTACATCTGTAGCATTGGACCCTGACGAAGATGGAGAAGCCGTAGATCAGAAGGAGTTCCGGAGCATGATCGGCTCCCTCCTCTACTTGACTGCCACGAGGCCAGACATACACTTTGCAGTGTGTCTGTGCGCTCGTTTTCAGGCTTCACCACGAGCTTCGCACCGCCAAGCAGTAAAGCGCATCCTAAGGTATCTCAAACACACCCTTGAATTTGGCATATGGTATTCAGCGTCTTCATCTTTATGTCTTCGAGGTTATTCCGATGCGGATTTTGCTGGGTGTAGAATTGATAGGAAGAGTACCTCTGGTACTTGTCATTTTTTGGGTACATCTCTGGTTTGCTGGTCTTCCCGCAAACAGTCTAGTGTTGCACAATCAACGGCTGAGGCCGAATATGTTGCTGCAGCTAGTTGTTGCTCTCAGATTTTTGTGGATGGTTTCCACTTTGCGGGATTTCGGGTTAGAATATAACAGTGTTCCACTTTTCTGTGATAACACTAGCGCTATCTGTATTGCAAACAACCCGGTTCAGCACTCCAGAACCAAACACATTGATGTACGATATCATTTTCTCAGAGATCACAATGAGAAGGGTGATATTGAACTTCAATGTGTTGATACCCAACACCAGCTTGCCGACATTTTTACAAAACCCCTCGATGCTTCTCGATTTGCTTACTTGCGTGGGGAACTTGGCATTTGTCACCCTTACGGCATTTTGTGAGGGGGAGCAGTTTTAGATGGATGTGCATTTGCTAATTGTGTTGAAATTGCATTTACATCTTTTGCACTTATATGCCTGATTATAATCCATGACATCATGACAGCTCAGTTCTTTTTAATTTATCTGAAACATTCATGTGCATGATGTTTTCTTTTCAAAATCAAATCGTGCTCACCGCTTAGTCTTGAATCTAGCATGTTTAGGCAGGACTGCTTTAGCTATCTTTTATCTGCTTGATAGCAAGACACTGTTCATTGGAGGCTAAAAATTGCAACTTGAAAATGTGTTCTACATTTTCATGGATATTCATAAAGTGCCCATCAACTGGTTTACTTAGTTAAAATCAAAAAAAACTCCATGATTTACATGCTTTAAATGCAAAGATCCAGGTGGGTTTGTTTGTCGCACTACTCTATCCTAGACCGCTTACCATTGCACTTTGGTCTGAATTGGGATAGTGTAGTGTTTGCCAAAATCTTTGCCTTAAGCTTCTTATGGCTTTCATGCCTAGGCTTGGCCGGATTGGAAAGTATAAGGTGGACAAACAAATAACCTCTGGCACTAAGAAAAGAACATCAAAATTCATTGCTTATCAAGTTTGCTTTTCATGCTCCATTTGAACTGGACTTGTCTGTCTGGAGTAGAAATTGACTAGCTTTGCGCAGTCCTTGCTTTTACTTGTCTAGTTTCCTTGACTAAGTGGTGATGCTTTCTATTTCAAAAATGATCAAATCTCATGCTTCATCATGTTTTTAGAGAATGTTAATTTGAGCTGAGCCCATGATCATTGGTGTTATTGTTGGCATATTTTTGCTTCATATGTCTTTGCAATTTTGCTCATTTCAAAGCTTTGCATCTTTTACATGCTCCTTGATGCTTGCATTGCCAAAGGGGGAGAAATTCCTCAAGGGGGAGAGACTTTGCTTCGTTCTCTACCGCAAGGGGTATAATTTTCAAAGGGGGAGAACATTTGACATAAAGGGGGAGAAGGTTCTTTATTGCCAAAGGAAACTTAACTCAGGGGGAGTTTTTATTGCCGAAGGGGCTTTTAACTCTTTTGAGAAAGGGGGAGGAAAATTCTTTTGTCAAGTGACATGATTTGGCTCTTTTTTGAGTTTTTATGGTCACTTGTGTGTTGAAAGTTTTTAATTTTCTTGGATTTAAAGTTGGTTGTCAATGCACTCATCAAGGGGGAGATTGAGAAACCAAGGGTTGGTTTCGGTGTTTGTGATGAGTGATTGACAGGCTTTTTACCTCTGTTCGAAGGGGTACCTCCGAAGGGTGTTCGGAGGTTGTACCTCCGAAGGGGTTTCGGAGGTTGTACCTCCGAAGGGTGTTCGGAGGTGGTTTCACCGAAGGGTGTTTGGTGGTTTGGTTGCTGCAGCTGTTGCAGCGTAGTGTGCCTGTCGGAGGGGTCCAACAGTACACGATGACTGGGTGTGTACCGATGGCTTCGGTACTTTGGGCGGTACACCGGAGTGTGTGCCGGAGGTTGCTAACCCGGAGAGGTCTCCGGAGTACTGGATACACTTGTCTGTTTGTCTGTGGTGCGCAGGGACTTCGGAGGCGACGGACGAACGTAGCAGGTGAACCTGGGTCAAGCGGGAGGCTTGATGCCAGGGGAGCGGGGAGCTCCGTCACGGTGGCTGCGAAGGTGGTCCGGGTCGGTCCTCGGGTCGAGGTGTGCCAGGTGAAGGCAGAGAGTGCGGAGCGTGGCTCCGGGTGAAGGTACTCCGAGACAAAGTCCTCGGAGGTGAGGCACTTCGAAGGTACTCCGGAAGGAGTGACTTCGGAGTTGGATGGATCAAGTCCTCTGCGGAGGCAAGGAGTTCGAAGTGTGCTCCGGAGGGAGACATTCGAAGGTACCCGACGAAGGTCTCAAAAGTCGAGGCGCATCGAAGGCATGGTCCGGGTGAGGCTCGTCGAGGAGTGTGCTCGGGGAGAGACACTACGACGAAGGGCTCGTGGAATGCTTCATGCGGAGGCCTTGGACGAAGGAGGGACTTCGAAGGGTGGTGCTCCGAAGGTGGGGCTTCGGAGTGAGGAAGACTTCGGAGCAAGGCTAGCTCCGGAGCGAGGTTGTCTTGTGGTGCTTCGGCCTGCATGGCTTCGGTACACGGACTGACGGAGTTCGAGCTGGGTGAAGCTGCGAAGCCGTGGTGGTCCACTCCGGAGGTGTTGGTGCGAAGGCCCAAGGGCTTTGACGGCTTCGGTTCAAAACCGTCACTGTATCGGAGACTGACTTCGGTGAAGCGAAGGCCACCAGGCTCAAGACTTCTCGTCGAAGCTACCGCACCCTCGCGTGCGAAGGGAGGCTGCAGAAGGTCAAAGACTGCAAAGGCTGACACTGTCTGCTCTACAAAAAGCTGACGCTGTCCCCTCTGCAATGCTGACAGAGAAGCCTCCAGAATAAAGGTGGACTACCTTTTGTACCCCTTAGTTCTGTAGAGACAAATCCTTTGTAAACCCTAGGGGTAAAGTAGTCATTTCCTTTGGGTGAACTGTGGGCTATAAATATGGGGGCTCGGTAGGTAACATTTAACACTTTGAGCATTTACTGTTGAGCTCCTATAGCCACATACCTCGTTGTATTCATCCAGAGTTCAAATATTTTTGTGTTCCTTGTTCAAGCGGCGAAGCCCTGCTTCTTTGTGCTTTTTGCTTGAGCTCGCGTTACATACCTCGCTAGTTATAGTGCACCGAAGCCTGTCTAGGCGAAGGGTGTTTTGTGCGAAGTGTGTTTTTCAGCGTGCATTCGCTCTGTGTAACTTGAGGCCAGACCTCACAGTTTACTAGCGAAGCCTTGATCGAAGTCCGTTTGTGTGCGTGTAGACCTTCGTGTACGAAGCCCAGCACCAGTTGCTGCTGCCAAGTACTCGGTTGAAGTCCCCAGTAGGGTGTCCACTCTTGCGAAGGGTGAAGTGTGAAGCCTGCTCGAAGCACCCTGTGTGCGGAGCCTGCACTGACTTAGCAGAGTAGATTTTCGAGGGTTGTAAGTGGAGCGAAGTCTTTTTGGGTTCGAACTTTTGCTCCTGCGAAGCCTGTGTTCAGAGCTATCAAAGCACCTCCGAACCAGACTTTCTAAGGTTGTGTTCGAAGCCTGTTCCGCAGAAGACAGAACCAAACCGAAGGCTTATTTTTAGCCTGAATTTTTAAAAGCTCCCATTCACCCCCCCTCTGGTCGCCGTTTCCGGTCCAACACTTTCTGTTACATGCTTTGTAGCTAGTTCCTGACTTAGATGCAAACATGCAACTTGGACATCTTTCTGCTTTAAAACATGGAAATGTGCTATAAAAATAATGAAAAATCAAGCAAAATGAAAATTCCATGCCTTTTTATGCATAACTTGAAAAGATCCAGGTGGGTTTGCCTTGTCGCATTACATTTGTTCTGGACTGCATACCATAGCACTTTGGTATGAACCAGGACAGTGTAGTGTATGCCAAGAGCAATGTCTTGAGCATCTGATGGTCCAGATCTAGCCTAGGCTTGACTTGGTCGGTCAGCATAAGGTTTGACACGCAAATAACCCCTGGCATAAATGAAAAAGAGAAAAGAAAAAGCTTGAAAATTGAAATGATAACAAGTTTGCTGAAGCACTTTGATTTGGACAATGCTTATCTTGGTAGATATCAGTTAGCTTTTGCATCTCATGCTTTACCTTGCGTGTTTACTGGAAAATGTGGTGATGTTTTTGTTTTGCAAAAATTGAAAAATGCGTGCTAATGACTTTCCTTAGATATCATCTGTTGCACTGATCATGCCATGTGTCTTAGACAGTATGTCTTTTGCTATACTTGTTAGATGTTGTAATTGCAGTCAATCATATTTGAGAAGCATGCTTTATTCACTCCACCTGCACCCCAGTTGCATTCATCGCGTATTTTGAGGGGGAGTTACGTTTCAGGGGGAGTCTGTGTCTTTTTTGAGTGCTTGATGAGTTCACTTGTCAACAAGGGGGAGAAAATTTGGGATCAGAGTTTAAGGGGGAGTTCTTACTCTGTTGATATCCTTGTTGTTCTGAAATCGCACTCATTCTGAGCTTTTACCTTTGGTTAACCATAATGACCGTTTCTTGCTTTTGTTCGGCTTTTGGTCATTAGGGTTAAACTTTTACCTTATTTTCTTCTTCTTCGTTTTTTCTTGTGCTTTGTTTTCGTGTTTCCACAGTTGTTTGCAGGAACTGAAGAAGTTGAAGTGTTGACAATGCACTCATCAAGGGGGAGATTGAGGAGCCATGCTGAATAGCATGGGCCTCATGGCTCCAAATGTGATGAGTCATTGTCAACGATAGTCAAAGAGGACTTGAGAAGAGTGAAGATCTGCTGTTTCATGGGCCGCGTGTGACTCAGGTACACGGGCAGCAAGCGATTGTCGGGCAGAGGAGGCTGCGAAGTCGGGCTGGCCCAATCCAGGTACATGGGCCAGAGGCAGTAGAAGACCCACTAGGCTGTTGACCAGGACTGACTCAGGTACACGGGCGGTGAGCGATTGCCGGGCTGAGAGAGCTGCGGAGTCGGGCCGGCCCAATCCGGGTACCTGGTGCAAAGCCGGTGGAGGCTTTGTCAGTTTCGGCGCAAAACTGACAACCGTCGATCTTGTATCCGACTGTCCAGAAGAGAAGCCGTAGTCGCTATAAAACTTAGCTTCCGGATAAGTCATCTGTATCTCTAGGCCCACAGTCAGTCAGTCGTGTCTGTAAAAATACCTAAGGGCAGTAGAGTCTTTTCTTTTATTCATGTGTCTTTAAAAAACCCTAAGGGGCTGGTGGAATATTCTAGGCCAATGGGCAGCCTATAAATCGGGCCCTAATCCCTAGGGTTGGACTACCCTTTTGGCTGAAATCAATACTACTCCTTTGGGTCATTTTGTCTCTTGCACCTGCTCCTTCCTTTCCTGTTCATGTGTGCGTCGCCAGGCAATTGTTGCTGTTCATCTATTTTGTTCCCTGCAGTTGGATGATTCTATTCCTTCTGTTTCGTGTGTAGCATCCCATTTAATGGCTTTGCAGTTTTCGGTTTGCTCACAGCAATTTTATGCCTGGTTTTGAATGCTTCTGTTGCGTGTGTTCATCACGCAAGTAGTACTAGTTCTTGCTGTTGCAAGTAGTACTACTACACTGTAGCAACAGTACACTAGTACCAGCTTTTTGCTTTTACTGCTCAACTTTTTGATCAACTTGATAGGACTAAAGTCCCTTTTCTGGTTGTTCTCTGGCGAAGCCCCTTCTCTGTTCGAAGCCCCTCAGCTCCGTGAGGCAGGCTTCGATCTGAAATCTTCAAAGGCTTCGTTTGAACTTCGTTTTGTGTCCTGAGTTGCTAGCTTCGAAGTACTTTTTGAACGGTCAGCGTCTCATACTTCGAACGTCTGTGCGAAGGTACTCCGACTCGAGCTCTTCGGAGTCCATACTTCGACAGGTTTCGAAGTTGGCTTCGAAGCTTGTCTTTCTGTTAGACCTCGCTCAGTGTTTGCTTCCATCTTCTTTGAAGGTCCTCGATGTGTTTGTTCGAAGGTAGAGTGTAGGCTTCGTTTTGGCTTTTTTGTCGCGTGTCAGCCTTCGCTTCTCTTTTCGAAGGTTTTTTGTCTGTGCGTTGTGTTCGAATAAATCTGTTCAAAGAATAGGCTTTGAAGCACTCGGTTCGAAGCTAGCTTCGATACTTCCGTACTTCGCTTCGAAGCATACTTCGCTCCCTGCCACTTCGAACTAGGCTAGACCAAAACACACCTTCGGCATTTTCACAACAGCCTTCGGCAGGCTTCGCAACTAACCTCCGAAGCAGGCTTCGACCAGTGAAGCAGGCTTCGACCAGCGAAGCAGACCTCGACGGGCGAAGCAGGCTTCGCCAAGTTCTGAATAGGAGACAAATCTGAACAGTAACTTCTCATCTCACTTTATATATATACTTAGATCATTTCATTGAGAAGTTTGGCCTGACATGTATAGTATACTTTGTTTATTTGCCTAGTTGCACTACTTTGGTAGTTCTCTGTTTAACATCAGTTACTTCTAGGGTAGATACCTTTAGACTTAGGCTATCTGTTCATTTTCTGCTACTTAGTCTTTTGAGGTGCGTTGGGTGTTGGGAACAGGCCATATATTCGAAAGAATTTTTAAGGCGCCCATTCACCCCTCTTTGGTCGCTACTTTCGGTCCTACAGTAGGAGACGGCCGTAACTCAGTGCAAGTGACGGGCTTGGCCTTACTAGACCAAGTCCACTCTACGATGTACATGTCGGCCAGGTCATCCTCTCTCTCCAATGATTCCTCATCGGAGTGCTCCATGGCGTGCACCTTGGCCTAAGGCTTGTTGAATGTTTTAGTGAATTTTCCACTCTTGGCTCGACTTTCCTAAACCTAAGCCTTCTACAGAACCTGACTAACATCGAAGAAATCCTAGCCATCTAGTCTCTCCTTAAGTTTGGAGTGAAGACCGTTAAAAGCTAGGTCGGACAAGTCTCTATCGGAAATGTTTAAGGTAAAACATCGGTTTCTAGTGTCCCTAAAGCGCTTAATGTACTCGGAGACACTCTCAACAGCTTTCTGTCTAAACGGTGTCAAATGTGAAAGTCTAAGCTCGGTCTCCCTAGTATAAAAATAATCATGGAACTTTTGCTCTAACTGGGCCCAAGTATGAACGGAGTTCGGCGGTAACGCCGAAAACCAAGTAAAAGTGGTGCCGGATACTGATAGGGAAAATAGTTTGAGCTTCAATGCGTCTGACCCACTAGCTTCGCCACACCGTGCTAGGAACTAGTACATGTGCTCTAGGGTGGTCTTACTACCTTCGCTATCAAATTTCGTAAATTCAGGCATCCTAAAGTCGCGCGGGTATGTGATAATGTCCTAGTGGTCGGGGCACGGCTTATGATAAACCCTAACCCGACCCCTAGGTGTCTAACCCGCATACTCTCTAAATAGTGCACGAATCTGCTCCTCAATGTCATCTACGCCTCCTATCTACGCGTGTCTCTCATGCGGGGGTGCGACACGTGGTGGTATATCGTGGTGTCGGCCATGCGGCTCCTCCTCTTGTGCCGGCTCATGATACGGGACATATTTGGGCCTATGTCGGTGTGTAGGAGCATGAGGTGTGGGCAGCGTGGGAAAAGGCAGCGTTGGCACATGTGGCGTCGGTGCATAATATGTGGCAGGGGTGGTCTGACCGGCCATAGGGTCGGTCTGACCGAGGGTGATAGCCAGTTGGACCTGCCTGATGGTCGGTCTGACCGACAGGATCATATGTTGCCTCGGTCATGGATTATGTGGTCGTAGACGCTGTGGTCTTCCTGGTACTCCCGTCGGTCCTACTGTGTATGTGATGGACATGGGGTAAACTAGCTATTGGAGTGGGCGTGTGGCCTCGAAAAAGCCCCGGGAAGATCGGGGATTTCGACGTCGCGCTTGACGAAACCCCCATGGGTCTTGGTGAAGCTCCCAAGGAAAAGAGCGTGTAGATCCTTCGTCTTGGTCTCGATCTCCGCCCTATCCTCCTTGGAGAGATCGTTGAGGGTGGGGACAATAATGTTGATGTCGTCAATCTCTGCGCTCCCCACCGGATCCATCGGTGTCGAGGGTCCCGTTTATGTAGAAGTAGTAGGTCTACCCGTCGTCGATGTAGAAGTACTTGGCATGTTTTTTCCCCGGTGGAGTCGCCAAAAAGTGTGTTGACACTAAAACCTAACGGTTAAATAACCAAACGCACTTACGCCGATCCGACGATCCAAAAGCATACGGATACTTAGGAACAACTCTAAGCATAACACAACACCGATGTCGCGTTTCGATGACCCTTAAACAATGGTAAGGGAATAACAGAGTCGCCAGGCAATCAAATAATATCAATTAAAATTATTCAACTAACCGAGTTGTAGATAAAAATACCCAACCGGCCAAATTAGGGTCGGTTGGACTGAAGCCTAATTGGCAGTCAGACCAGCCTAAGCAAGCCAGTCGCACTGATGGTGCGAAGGGTCTTGCCTAAGGGTGACCTCCGATGTGTACTGCGAAGGGGTCTGAAAAGACCTCTCGCCTTCGGTAGGTCAAATCGGGGGAAGGCCTCCAGTCAGACCATAGATGGCCAAAGGAGAACCGAAGGGCACTCCGGTGTAATCTGCGAAGTGTGACCAGAGAGGTCTCCGGCCTTCGGCCTTCAGTCGGTCGGACCGAAGGATAACCTCCGGTCAGACCGGACAGCGGCCGAAGGGGGAACTCCGAAGGTACTCCAGTCAGACCGGCAGTATGCTATCGGTCAGACCACTACGTGCTGGCACGTCAGATGACGGCATGGGCCGGTCAGACTAGGGTGTCGCTTCCGATAAGACCGGTGGCCTATGGAATTTGGTCTCTGGGGTTCCGGCGGCAGTCTTGCAATGGATAATTTGCAACCAAAGTTCTTGGCAAAGAATATGAGGTGAAAACACTGCAAGGACTCTAAAAGATCAAAGGCAATTCGGCTAGAAGTCGTCCAAATTGTTTAAGATTTAATTGGAGATCAAAACAACCCAAAAACAGATTTTTTTCCATTCGGACTCGGGTTGGGCTAGTCTAACAGGGCCTGTATGGCTAGTCTGGCCGGGCCTACATGGACGGTTGGATCGGCCTATGCCAGCAAACAGCATATTTTCAGCTCAAATTACCAAAATTGACTTTTTGACAATTTCGACCATTAATACAATTTTTTGCTATCAACAAAGTTAATATAAGTGATACTAATTTGGTTATAAATTTTATGTGATAAATTTTCTATTATATGTTTTGGATGTTGGATATATTGACCGTCAAATGTTGGTTTTGATTCAGAATACAGCATAAAAACTATTATTATTTTTCAAAATGATCATAATATTAGTAATGAGTAAAAATAATCAACCATCACTAAAGGACCCTTTAGTGACGGGTGACATTAAACCCGTCACTAAAAAGTAATAGAAGGTGAGATGATAGGCCTCTTTTAGTGATAGATGAATATTATCGCCTGTCACTAAAGGTTGACCCTTTAGTGACAGGTAAACACCCATATTTTGATGATGTTATATCACTGATGTGATAGGAGTGATATGAGACTTGCCTATCACTAATATAGGTTATCACTCCTCTAATAGAGTTTTCTGTAACAGTGTTACCGATCAATAATTAATTATCTCTTTATCATGCATATCCTCCAATTTTTTTAAATAATATTTTTTGAAAAAAATCAAATGTGTATAGCCATAGTTTCAAACATTTGCAAAAATAGGTAACTATCGGTACTTGATGGGCTGACTCACGCCAAGTGACCCCGAGTCGGCCGACCATCGGCCGACTCAGGCCTACGTGGTTGCGGCAACGGCACTTTTGGCCGACTCAAGCCACTTCAGCGTGAGTCGGCCATTAACGCGGCGTGAGTGGCCTGAGCAGCGGCAGACCTACCAGCATACCCTATTTTTGGATATATATATATATATATATATATAAAGTATAAATATTGTAAAGTAAAAATCATGAAGCAAAACTAGCTCGGTTGTTAATGGGCTCTCCACTAGACTAGCTGGCATGGGTTCAATTCCCGCTTGCCTCAAAATAATTTTGATTTTTCTTTGATGTGGCTCTGATCTATTATAAGTTTAGTATAATATTTTAACAATTTATATTAGTAAGAGATTATAATTAAATTTATTTTAGAACGTTTTCAAAAACATTTTAGAAATTTAAAAGTTTATTTCAAAGCTATAACACCGGAGTAGAAATAAACTTTTAAATTTCTGAATTTTCTACAAATTGTTGAATTTTTTAAGGTGTTCTAAAATAAATTTTCAATCTTTCTTTGAATCTAAAATTTGAAAAACTTTGAAGCTATAAAACCATATTTGAAATGAACTTTTGATTTGAAAAACTTGGAAGCTATAAAACCATATTTGATGCAGTTCATTTCAAATATGGGTTTTATAGCTTCCAAGTTTTTCAAATTTTAGATTCAAAGAAAGATTGAAAAATTATTTTAGAACACTTTAAAAAATTCAACAATTTGTAGAAAATTCATAAATTTAAAAGTTTATTTCTACTCCGGTGTTATAATTTTGAAATAAACTTTTAAATTTCTGAAATTATTTTGAAAGTATTTAAAATAAATTTAATTATAATTTTTTACTAATATAAATTGTTAAAATATTATACTAAACTTACATGAATCGAACGCATGCCAGCCAGTCCAGTGGAGAGCCCCTTAACCACGAGCTAGTTTGTTTCATGATTTTTATTTTACAATATTTATACTTCTTATATATCCCCAAAATAGGGTATGCCGGTAGGTCCGCCGCTGCTCATGTCGCTCATCAGTGCGAGTCAACGGCCGACTCATGCTGATGTGTCCTGAGTCGACCAAAAGTGTCGTTGCTGCAGCCACATGGATCCGAGTCGGCTGACTCGCGCTGACGTGGCATGAGTTGGACGACTCGGGACCACGTAGCGCGAATCAGCCTATCAAATACCGATAGCTACCTATTTTTACAAATGTTTGAAACTGCTATACACATTTGAAATTTTTTCAAAAAAATATTATTTAAAAAATCCATATCCTCCACCCTAGCCGGCCGGACACATATATGTAGGGGTGAAATCGGATCGGATTCGGGCGGATAATACTCATACCGTATCCTAAACCATTTTTGTATTGCGGATGCGGATTCGGATCGGATATTAAACGGATGCGGATACGGAACGGATTATTTCGGATATCGGAATCGGTGCGGAGTAGGAGCGGACTCGGGTCGGAAACGGATTAAAATTATCGGATAATACAACAATTTTGCAAAATTGAAAAACAGGTCATCTCTGAAACAGACGCTTGATATTCATTGATATTCATGATCCATACACAATTTCAGCACTAACTCAGGAGCTAGAACTCAGAAGCTAGCACCTCATTTTCTTCAGAACTTCAGGGTTCAAATAAGAACAAAATGTAGCAGTTTAGAGTTAAAAAATCTCAAATTACATCACACATGACACATCATAGTCTGTTAGTTTGTGACAAAATATGAGTAGAACTTTAATCTTCAGCAATATCAGCAGTTCAGCACTTCAGAGTTCAACACACAATTTCAGCACTTCAGCATTAATTGTCTTCATCACTAGAAGGTTGTTCTTCCTACAAATTTCAGCAAGCATTTACATGATCAAATAATATCATCCACTTTCAGTTAGTATGTACATAATGAAATAATAACAAGCAAATTTCAGCAAACAAGTTTGATGATAATATATAATTTCAGCAAGCATATTTGTTGATAATATGTAAATTTTAAGTTCAAACCATCTCATTGAGATCTTCAAGTGTCAAGTTGGCAACCATGGTCTCTGAAACCTCCAAGTCATTGAGAATAGATTCAATCCATTTACTAGAATCTAAAAATTATAAAACAAGAGGTATTAGTAGATAACAATATAACATAGAGTGCTAAATGTTAAATGAATGATCTAAAAATAACAAGTATATGAGTAGTCACCTCTCCTAGCTGCAGCCACCCAATCTTTAGTACACACTAGTGCTTCCACAATTTCAGGTTCAAGACGACTACGGAAAGGATCAATAACACGCTCACCCGCACTAAAAGCAGATTCTGAAGCAACAGTAGAAACTTGCATGGCCAAGACATCACGGGCAAGAAGAGCTAGAATAGGATATACATCCTTATGAGCTTTCTACCATGACAATACATCAAATTGTTCAGTGACGGGAACAAATAAGGGATATTCTGCCAAGTATTTATCCAAGTCACTTATATTGCTTGTGCTACTAACCCGTGAAGCATACATGTATCTTCGAAAATCAACATCCTCATCATCAATCACATTACTTTCATTTGTTTCGGTACTGACATTAGGAATAGGAGTAGTAGCAGTGTTTGAAGCAGCATATTCTGCATACATTTCTCTAATAATAGACATAAACTCTTCTAGAGCTGCAAGATATACCTTCCCATTAATCCCATACAACCTTTTCAACCTATATTCCACTGCCTTTTGTCTATACCTAGGATCAAGAAAATATGCCACAACAAGAGCAAGATTTGACCTCTTCCAATACTTGTCAAATTTTTTATACATAGAGATGGCCATGACTTTGATAGTCTCATCATTACTTTTACACCATTCATAAATTTGAGACTTTATTCCACAAAAGCTTTGATAAAAGAGATTTGCAGTTGGATATAAAGTACCTGAGAATAGCTTTGTGACATCATCAAACATCTTTAAGCATGTGCATAATGTTGCTGCCATATCCCAATCCTTGTTTGATGGTGTTATTTTCTCATACTTTTTCTTTTCAATTTCATAAAGTCTTTCAAATGCGGCTCTATAATATATCGCATCCGACAACATATGGTATGTTGAGTTCCATCTAGTTGTAACATCCAATGAGAGTCCCCTCTTTGTGTCTAACTCACACTCAGTTGCACATTTTAAAAATTCCTCCATTTGCAAGGGAGAGCACTTGACAAGTAATACAAATGACCGAATATTTAAAACTGCATCACTAATTTGTGCCAATCCATCTCTAGCAACTAGATTAAGTATATGATTAGCACATCTCACATGAAAAAAAGCACCACCACGTACTAGAGGGGACTTCTTATTCAACACATCAATAACATCTTTAACACAAACATCATTTGCTGCAGCATTGTCCAATGTTAAAGAAAACATTTTCTTCTCTATAAACCACTTATGTAAGCATGAGGTCAATGCATTAGCTAAGTTAACACCTGTATGATGCCCTTTTACATGCATGAACTTAATAATCCTTTTCTGAATACTCCAATTTTCATCAATCCAATGAATTGTGACACACATATAACCTTTGTTTTGGTTTGAGGTCCACATATCCATGGTTGCACTAAAGCAGGCATTAACAGTTTTTAGATGATCATACAACCTTTTCCATTCTTCTGAAAATAGATTAAGTATATCCTTCCTAGTAGTGATGCGACTCTTGATAGGAAAGGTAGGTCGCAATGATTTGATGAAGTCCACAAAATACTCATGATCAGCAATATTAAAAGGATATTCGTGCATGATAATTGCTAAATAAAATTTCCGCAATGAAGCATCTTGATCATACCTATAAGGCTCAATAGAAGTTGCACCAGAATCTTTCTTCTCCAATTTTAACTGTTGTTGTCCAGGGTTCACATTATGAGTTTTTGTGTGGTTTAGGAACACCGTTGTGCCATTCCTACTATTGCGCCTAGCCTGATAGTTGCAATAGTTGCACTTTGCCCACTCTTCTTTCACCTTCTGACCATTGACCTCAATCCACTTATCAAATTTTGTATAGTGCATCCATGCTGGTGAGGTGCTCTTCTTTTGTTTTTTTCCTTTGGGCAAATCTTTTGTTTCATTATCCCTATCTCGTGCATTCTTGCTCTTATTCTCAACATCAGTAATAGTGATAGGGCCGGTAATTTCATTCCCACTGGTCCCAGTTGGTGCCTTTTGTGGTTCTTCATTTGGAGCTGGAGATGATCCCACCAAACTTTGGCATTTTCTACTGGTTGATTGTGTAGCTTCTGTTTGAGATGTCATTTGTCACTTGTGTCTTTACAACCCTGCAAAAACATTATAGTAAGCTGTCTTTTCATTATTTCATAGCTATTTCAATTTTTCATAATTTCATTGGCAACAAAACAACTATAGATCCATCAGGGAAAATGTCCTATCTAAACCTAACAACTTTCTTTTGAGTTCTGCTTTTTATTTTCTGTGAGCATGGGATGTTTGCTCCAAGTTTCACAAGCAACCTATACAGGTAAGACAGTTATGAGACCATGAGATGTTGCCAATGAACACTGCAACCACCATCACTGGCATCACATTCAGCATGTAACTTCTTAACAGGAGCGTACAAAATACCAACCAGCATATATATCTTTGCTTATATTAATCACACGAGATGCCTTGCTTATGCCACCTCTGGTTATATGAAATATCCAGATCCGATCAAAAACATCAGGAAAGGAGGTGAGGGCCGAGGCCCGAGGGGTAGGGGGAGCCGGGGAGGACGGCGTACCCAGTAGGCGGCGGTGAAGCCGGCGATGCCGATGCCGGAAGTCCCCAGCGGTAGAGGAAGGCAGGACCGCAGGAAGCCGCCGCTGCGCCGCAGGAAGCCGATGCTGAAGTCGCCGAGCCGCCGACGGACGACGGTGTAGGTTTAGGAGAGGAGAATGGAGAACTGTCGAACTGGAGTCTAGGTCTGCCGGTCTGGAGTCTGGAGAAGCCGAGAAGCCGCCCATCCATGCGGTCATCGCCTCATCGGGTCATGCCGAAGCCACAAGCCAGAGCAGCAGAGCTATTGACTATTGGGCTTTTAGGCTTTGGACTAGCTCACTGGCCGGGCCCAATAAAATCGGATTATCCGATTTTTTAACAGTCGGATAATCCGAATTAATTATCGGATAATCCGAATCCGTCAGATTTTACTATTACCATATCCGTATCCGCATCCTCATAAAAAAATCCGAATCCGGATCCGAATCCGTCGGATTTCAAAAAATTACTACCGTATCCTCATTCTGACCGGATTCGGATCGGATCGGATCGGATAATATCCGATCCGATTTCACCCCTACATATATGCACAAACCCAATTCTCCGGGGCAACAGAAAAGACCAAGAGCCAATATGCATTGGTCACACACCACATGCCAATTTTATTCTCTGACCGATCTATCGATCTCACGGAAAGCAACGGCATCAAAGGTACCAAGGTAGCAACACGAGCCAACGACGGCATCGTGCGTATATCCACACAAACAAAAATATCTGCACTTTCAATTTAATTAATTAGCTAATCAAACACATATATTCCCAACTCGATCCATCCACTATATATAGTAGTGTCGATCGTTTATGATCATATCGAGATATATAGACGATCGAGAGTTGATAATCTTGAGGAGGATATATACGTGCATGCATATCTCAGCATATACATGTGCATGTGTGTGACATGTCGCGGCCATGCACCAGCGAATAAATGCATCAGCAACAGTTTTAGCCTCCAAAAACGACGTGCATTACGTGGTACTACTACTACCTCCGATCCGTTTAATGCCGTATGTTGTTCAAAACCAAACTTGTTCAATTTTAACTAAATTTAAATAAAAAATATATTAATATTTATAATATTAAATAAATATACTATTAAAACATATTTAATGATTGGTTTAAAATAAAACTAATTTGTTGTTATAACAGGTTGGTATATATTTTTATAAAATTGATTAAAATAAAAAAATCAACTTAAAACAAAGTTAAATGACTTTCAGGTGAAACGGACGCAGTACTAAGCTGCATGATCGATGAGGTACGTACGAAAAGCAATCTTTAGTGCTTTAATTACATGCTTAGCCAGCATTATATTGTAACTAATAAATCAACTTACATAAAAACTTTATCCTTATTTACTCTATTTTAGAAAAAGATGAATGATTTATTTACGAAAGAGGTGATATTATCCGAGCTGATATATAATACTCCCTCCTTCCCGTATTCAACGTGGCCTAAGCGTTTTAGAAAAATTCCGAAATCTCCGTCGTATTCTATCTGTACTAGTACTACTTGGTTCAGCACACAGCACACGAGGCGACAGCATGTGTACTCGTGCTGCATGGCCTCAGCACCGTTTCAATAAGCAGACGTATGACATGGACTCTGCAATCTGCATGCAACGCTTCACTTCTTTCTCTTGTACGTTCTTTTTATTCTCTGTTGGCTTTTGGTTTGCCTCCACACAGCTTGCTCATCTCCGCCGTGTAGATGATGAAGAAAGGCCACCTGATGCGTGGTATAAACTGGGTGCCAGACTCAGATGAAGATGCAAGTGAAGAAGCCACGGGTGAGTACTCCACACAGCACGGCATAGATGACGGAGTACAAGATTTGGACGACGTCAAGTTTGTTCTTGATTCATTAGCTGGCGACACAGAAGTGCCGGACTCACAAGTTGATATCGCAATGGGCCAAACGGAGGATGCCGATGTCATCGAAGCTCTTTTGATGCTTGCAAATACGGATGATCATGTATTCAGTTCACATAAAGCTATACAAGAGATTGCTGCCTTGATGATGCCTATCA
This sequence comes from Zizania palustris, assembly GCA_019279435.1. Taxonomy (NCBI): domain Eukaryota; kingdom Viridiplantae; phylum Streptophyta; class Magnoliopsida; order Poales; family Poaceae; genus Zizania; species Zizania palustris. The sequence continues at coordinate 13,956,777 of JAAALK010000283.1, read as the reverse complement.
TGTTGCCCAGGTACTATGGAAAGTATGACGATGAAGATGTGAACCTTGCTGCTACAAGGCTCCATTGGATCGCACATGGTTTTTAGTTTAGTTTACTTTTATATTTATTTGTGTGTTTTGATCATTTGAATAGAGCGGTCTTTACTAGCAACAAAAAACTGATTATTTGAATAGAAAATTTTCTTTACTGGCAACAAAAAACTCTACTCGAGAAATTGTAAAGCTTTGTTATATATGTCTACGGTACACTCTAAGGTAGTCGGAAGACGACCCTCCATCTCCAGGCGCTTCTTCTTCATATGCGGCACATCATAGTTGTGACCTCCATTGGTTTTCATGACCTCCATCATGCAAGCTTGTTGGGTTAGAAATATACGGTTGCACTTATCTAAGGGATATTCCTCATACGCTCTTTCAATCCCTTTCACAATTTGTTCAACATTATTTGGAGTTCCTTTGTGAAACAAGGATTGTATAGCTGCAAAAAACCCAAGGTCTAACACATTAAGATCAGGTGAATTCGGTGGCTGGCACATTAGATGTATGTTCCACCCATCGGCTTGAGCAACTTGAACAAATTGTGCATCATTCACATCTATATGTGTCTTGGCATTGTCCTGCTGAATGTATATTGGCACTCCTCTTTCCTCAGCTGGCCACTTTTCCTTGATTGCAGGTAGGACCTTGTTCACAAGAAAATTTCTACTAACTTCCTTTGTAACAGATGTCATTGCCTTTGTTACCATAGTCCCTACATGTTTGTGAGCACAACAATGTTAGCACAATTGCATACACAGAACTAAGTAGAACTTAAAGTGTATATGAATATTATACCTCTTTCCCTATTTCGACTTGATCTCAATGCCGGTTCTTTAAATATAAATGGAAACATGCCAATTTTTCCATCAAATGTCCATACACCTTCCTGATTTTTTCTAGGACGAGTTTGAGCTACAAGCACCATAACCTTCTCTATGAAATTTTTGCTTTTGCATTCCCTATGTGGTCTTTGTTCATCATTTGCTAGATAATACTTCTGGGTACGCCTCGTTCTGAAAAACCACTTTTCGTCAATGTACACGATGTTGTACATTGATTTGAATGATAAAGAATTCGGAATCAACATGGATAAACAATATTGAACTCGTGCCTTCTTATTGTGATCAGTCAAAGAAGGTTTGATGTCATTTGTGTGGCGACGAAACAAACCTTCCTTAAAACGTCTGTGAAGGGTGGATTTAGACACGCCAATTTTATCGGCAAGACCATGCAATGTTGTGCGTTCACTCAATGGGATAGCTTTGATGGCTGCTGGATCTATCAGTTTCTTTTTGCGACCACATGTATTTACGTACTTGTTTTTAACACCTTCGATGCCACCATTATTTTTTCCATGAAACCACACTTTTTGAACAACTCGGAGGGGCACACCAAATTTTTGTGCAACTGCCTTTGATACTCCACGTTGAAGAACAGGAGGGCTTGTTTTTGCTAATAACTCAAGGTACATGGCGACCTTCAAGTCATCTGGATAATACCTCCTCTTCTTTATGTTTTGAACTGCAAAATTGAGATGAAACACAACTGATAACATGTAGAACTGATCCAATCAAACTAATAACGTGAAGTGTGATAGAAAAAATAATTATTGATAGAACCTATGGAAGAAAAATATAAATAAAGAAACAGACTAAAAGTGAAGTGTGTAGAGTGCCATTGATGCTTATTTAATCAATGCGTCATGTTACCTCCATTAAGATTATTTGCCTGTTCTTCATCTGTCGGTAGAACGTTCAAATCAAAGTCTATGTTTGCTCCATCCTCAATTTCTTGTGGGAACGAGTTCAAATCAAATTCTTGTGATACTCCTACTAGGGCAGGTAGAAAGGAGCAAATGTTGATACAAGACAAAGGAAACAACTGACAATAGTTTGAGAATGAAAAACCAGTACCCGTGTTGAAAACAACATCTTCGTCGCCTCCAACGGTGAGATCGATGATGGCATCTTCTGGTGGCTGGTTATTGAGGTCTATCGCTGGTTGCTCCATGGGAGCATTTGTGCGGAGTGGCTCTCATATATAGGGGGAAATTTGGTTTCAAAATTTCAGCGGCAAGCTTTTGAAAAGCAAGACGTTTCTTCATTTTGTTTCAGCCGGGAAAGGAAGAAAATACATGCATGGCAGGTTCATTTTCATTTTGGTTTCCAGCGGGTTGTGAAAATTATTGGCGGGTAGCATGCAGTTTGCTAGGAGTAGTTGCTACATGCATGAGGATTATTTAATGAGAGACCATGCAGTTGCTACATTCAAGGAGAATGCTTTTTTCCTTGGTCACTGTTCCATGAGCTTAGGCGACTATGAATATGGGAAGGAGGGAGTAACAAATATAGAAGAAAAGATAAATAAATACATAAAAGTTTCAAAACAAATTATACTTGGGAAAGAATTTAAATGGATAAAATAATTTATATAATAAATTAGATGGAGTATTCATTAAGCACATCATATTGTAACTAATCCAACTGGGCAAGCTAGCCCTGCGTTAATGAACAGTACGATCGAGTTGATGTTTAGTGTTGCACTCGCAATTGTTTGCATATAATTCATGTTTCATGAATGAATGTACATTTATATGTGCGTATTTCATGTAATAAAAAAGCAGTCGTTCGAGATGAGAAACTGACGGCCATTACCTCATTACTAGTTGCTCCACGTTTAAAAGAAAGAAAAGAAAAGGATCGAGACTGAGAAAAGAAAGGCACCGATCTGAGTAGCAACTCGCGCGTACACATCGGCCGATGATACATGTATAGCCTTTTTGGAAGAAAGGAAGGAGAGTCGAAGGCGAAGGTAGCTAGCTAGCCATCTGTTCATCCAGCCCATGGCTTGGTCACACTTCTCCGAATTGGTATATAAATCTTTTTTTAAGGCGGCAGAAATAGTGATAGAGCTGCAGGTAAGGTTAAGGTTTAAGTATTATCTAAGGATGAAAACTGAGTAAAAACTGATGGAAATAAGTGTTCTGTATTTTTTACGGAAACAAAAACGAATACAGATATTCTAGATACGATACGAAATAAAGCAGATACCACCAGAAATGAATATGGACCGAATGAGGAGTGGATACGAATACGGAACCGAATATCTATCGGAATTATAAAAAACCTTAATATATGAAAAAGTATGATAAAATTCAATTTACACACATATTAAGAAATGATAAACACATATAATAAAGTAAAAACAAGTTTTATTTTAGTTGTAATGAATATATATATTACTTATTGTTAGAAAATAATTATATATTAATTTAATTTAAATTTTTTAATATTTTATGAATATAATATAGTTGAAAGTTTTATATATTGTGAAAAAGTAAAAACTAATATTGTGCAGTAAAAACTGTGAAAACAGAAATTTTCTATTTTTGTTATGCGGAATATTTTATTTCTGTATTTGTTTTTGTCGGAAATTAATGTTCCATTTCAGCTTAAAAATTCGTTTCCGTTTTCGTTTCGGGATATTTTGTATCTGTTTCCCCATAATTATCTTGGTTTTTGTTTTTTTCGGAACCGATGAAAACTTTCCGTTCCGTTTTCATCCGAGGTATTATCTCTAATTGTTTATCTTTAAATATTTTAAATAATTAGTTAAAATAGTTAGATATATTTTAGACGCGTGGCTCTATCTGTTTGTTTTAGACTTATCAACGTGTTCCTCATTTTAGAACTGGATATACTATTTTATATTCTGTTCCATTTCTACACCTTTGAAATAAATGATAAGCGTCTCAAAAAATACCTTACTTTTTTCAAAGTATAGTAAATAAGAGATAACAAAATCATTTAACTAGATTTCTTAATCGTGTGTATGAATCCATAACGGCTGAGTGGATCTGTGGATGGCTCGTGGAAGGAGGCAAAGAAAGCAGCAGGCAGGCGGCAATGGAGGAAAAGAGGAGAGACGGGTGGAAATTAAAGATCAGATCGTGATGAGGGGTGCAGTGGTCGATCAGTCAGAGGACGACGACGACGCAGTCGGTGTCGGAAAAGTGGTGGATAATCCCAGGAATATCCGCTCTTGGCTTTTGCTAATGGCTAATGCCATGATGCATGCAGTAATCGTCCGACTAGTTAAAGTGAAGCACACAATTAAAGCATGCATGCATGTGGCTGCGCGGCTGTGTTCTTAGCTAGGCTGGAAAAGCTTACTCAAGTGACGGAAGTCTGAAACGAGTTGCTAGAAGTCTAGAACGTAGCTAGACCATCGTTACATATTATAAGACATTTTTTCTTTTAATTTTTACTAATTTTACAGATAAATATGTCAACATCTACAGCATAAAATTAGTTTTATTAAATTAACTATAACGTATTTTTTGATAATGTATTTATTTGATATTGTAGATACCAATATATTTTTCTTCAAACTTAATCAAAGTCAAAAAAATTTGACTTAAAAATTCAAACAAATTGTAATACAAAAGAGAGTAAACCGTAGTTGACTCATCGCTAATCGAGTGGTGACCTCACGTCTAGGCGAAGCCTAGGTTTATTTCTTTTCTCTTGTTTTCTACGATTCCTAGGTTTTTCAATTCTCTTTCTCTATTTATTAGCCTTCACATCAGTACCGACATCCACTACGTTTCTCTGCTCACCCTTCTCCCCTTCCCACCCACCGACAATGGATCTAGGTCGCGTGCGACACCCGTCGATAGATCCCAACAGTGTGTCCCCCGCGTCGATGGATCCTGACCAACCGCACATGCTTTCCACCACGCCCCCTGCCTGCAAATTTGTGCCACCACATTACTTCTTATTGGCCGATAGTATCCACAACCCGATACCACGTGGTTGACCGCTAAGGCGCCTAGGCTGTCCAGCTCACCGTCTCGAAGCAAATTGTGGCATCAAGTGGTGCCAGCGCCTAATGGGCGTTTAGAGCCTATTTTTCAAAGACCGATTTAGTCTAAAATAAATTTAGTTGTTTGTGTTGGGTCATTTTAAGGTATGTTTGATACACTACCACATGAATGACCTTTAGTGATATAATGGCGGGCATCTAATGGCCCGCCACTACAGTGTTTTTGCCCAACGCCACTACAGTGACGGTTTGTAGTAGTGTGATGTAGCTTTAGTGACGGATAAAAGACATGTGTCACTAATATATCTTTAGTGATGGGTATATTTATAACCATCACTAAAGATCTACTTTTAGTGATGGGTCTCAATGATATTTGTCACTAATGAGTTTTCAAATTCTAAACTGATTTTTAGTGACGGGCAATGCTGAGACCCATCACTAAAAACCCATCTTTAGTGACGCGTGTAAGACCCATTACTAAAGACATATCTTTAGTGGCGCGTGAATATCTAGACCCGTCACTAAAGATCTACCTTTAGTGACACGTGAATATCTAGACTCATCACTAAAGACTAACGCATATGAATTTTTTAAAAAATTAAGGCGGGCAGAAGAACACAAGCCAAAAAATATACTCACACTATTATAAAACCCTCACTCCTCTCTTCAATCTTTACTCTCAAGTATTTTATAACTTCTCTTCCTTACTCTCTCTATTTGATCTTTACCATTATAATCTTGATCGAACTCTATCAATGGTGGACTGTGTAACACCCCAAATTTTCAAAGTAATAAAAATATTATTTAATTCGATTTCCTGGGATTTATTATTTTGGAAATACCTTTAATACCCTCCTCTCCCATTTTGAACTAAAACATAGAGTTAATGACCAAACCAGGAGTTGAAAATTTTTGTATAAACTCCCAAGGCCAAGATATATTTTTGAGAATTTTTACAATTTTTTATCAACCATGGAAGTAGCCTTATTATTTTAAACCAATTTCTGCAATTATTTTTAAACAGAAAACATTTTAAACAGTAATGGGCTCCCTCCCCTTCTTCTCTCTATCCCGGCCGGCCCAGCCCACTCCTCCCCGCGCGCGCCATCTGACCGGTGGAGCCCACCCGTCAGTGAACCCCTCTCCGCACGCGTACTCGGCCCCACCTGTCGGCGCCGACCGCCCCCTCTCGCGCCCGCTGGCATGTGGCCCCCGCTTGTCAGATCCTTCGTCCCCGTGAGATCCACCCCCAAATCGCCCCCCTCGCCGGCCGATGCCATAACTCACCTCGGATCCCCTACCCCCGACCCCGTCCCCTCGGATTGAGCCTAGCAATCAAACCCCCGCGCTCCGGTGACCGTTTCCCCCCATTAAACCCAGCCGGATCGCGTCCTGATTCAATGAATCCGCATGCAACCCGAGCTCGCCGGCGATTAAAACCGTGTTTACTCCGGTCTCCCCCGATTGCGCCCCCTCTGCCCCCGCCGGTGACCTTATTTAAACCCCCTGGTACCCCGCATTCGACCCCACGCTCACACACTGCAAGAACGCACAGAACGCCCTCACTTCGAGTTTTAGCGCACCACCGCCGCCCGTCCTCCAGCCGTCGCTCGCCGTCACCGGAGTCCCTCTCCGTCCTCGCCGACTGCACCACTGCGACCGCAAGGACCTCACCAACCCCGGCCACCCTTCCATCGCCGATGAACCCCGTCAGAACGCCACCGCCGACGAGGACCCGAACGCCCTCGCCGCCCTCTCTCGTCGCCGACCACGCTCCGTCGACCCCAAGCCCCTCCGACGGTACCCTCTTGACCCCCGCGTTGTACTGATTCCGTTTTAGCACTTAGAACTGACCGTCATCGCCCGCCGTGGCCGCTGGACCCTTGCCGTTGCCGGAGAAGATGACCGGCACGGGCCGAGTACCCATGCCGTGTCGGATTCATCCCCAACCGCGCGATCGCGATCCGACGGCCGAGATTAAATCCATCCCTCGGTTTAATCTGGCTCGTCAGATCCAAGCGAAGCGGTACGGTGTGATCTCGTGCGTCCGTTAGTATTTAAACCCGCGATGAATCTGGGCCATCCATCGTGTACCGGTTCGCCCTTTTAATCTCAGCCGTCCACGTTAACTTAACGCCCCCGCCTCGCCCTCGCGCGTTGGATCTGGATCTAACGGTCTAGATTGGGCCGGACCACGCGCACAGTGCGCGGGTTCACCGTGGGCCTGGCTCACCGTGGACCCGAGGGGAATTAAATTTAAAAATAAATTCCAGAAGGTGTTTAAAACTTGTAAAATTCATATCTGGCGCATTTGAACTCCAAAAATTGTCATTTCAATTCCATAAATTTTATAATTTTATTCTCTACACTTTAGTTCAATAAAAACAGTATGTTACTTTAGACTTTTTCATGATTATTTAAATAGGTATTCAAATACCCTTAGGGCAAAAATGTAATTTCAATTATTTAAATTTCATTAAAGTTCCTAGTTATTTTCTTTCTGTTCATATTCTGGAAACCACTACATTGCCCATGGACCCTTCATTTTAAATTGATTAGAATGTTTAAAATGAGGTTACTCACATCTAAAACTCTTTTTCAAAGGACAACACTTTACTATAATTCCTTTTAAATTATTTATGAAATAAATTTCAGAAACTTAACAACTTGAATTCCTTTAAATTAAACCAGTTTAAACATATGTGCTTGTTGTGTGGTTTCATATTGTTTAAATCGAATGTTGTATTTATGTTATTTTACTTTATTTATATTGGAAAGACTACGACGTCGCCGAGGAGCCGGAATATTACCCGGAAGTTCCTCCCTCCCATTCGCTGAATAAGGCAAGTCACCAAACCAATCTTTTGAGCATATTGGACCCATGTTTTACTAAACTATCGCTAAAACACATAGGATATACATGCATTAGTCAAATGAAACTCTTACAATATATTTATCAGGATCCCCCGACCTTGATGTGCAACCCAAGCCATGCTCTCTAACCTAAACTCCTTGTCACCATATGATTAGTATTATTAGCTAGTGTCCACTGTATTGACATGATTGCTATAGGGTTAAAAATGAGTCGTAGCGATTGGTTCTACTATATGACCCCCGTTATTCTCATCTTTGGAATTTTGTTGGTGTTGGAGTTGTGGTTGTGAGTGGATGCATAGTGGGTTCCGGGTGCAAGCTAGGGCATTGGTCGGTAGCACCTGGGGCACTATAAGGACCGGTCTGTGGGATCCATTGCAATACACTTTCGTACTAACCACAAGTCTAATGGGTAAGTCCTAACTAAGGTATGGAGTGTTCCAAACCGAGGCCACCATTTGGAGATGGGTCAAGCAGCACATGCGGGTGGCTTGTACCGACGTGGCGCAAAAGGGGGTGCGACATTAGCCGGGATGTGGCCCGGCGCGCCGGCGAAACCTAGAGCGGGTGGTTATCGCTTGGAGCATTTCATGCTGAGGTTTTGGCACGAGTTCCCGTGGTATGGGTCATCTCGTTACACTTTGGTGTTTGGGATGAGTGCGTGTCTTGTGGGTACAGTAGTACATCTCTAATCAGAGTCTTAAATCTTTTCGAAAAGCTGAGCCCACGGTCAAGGGTGGGTTGCGTGACATCCCACAGTTAGATTACTTTGAATATGTATGTGCATGATGGTTTGACATGTAAGGACTGTTGTGCGAGGAGGTAAAACGTACTCCTCGAGTTAGATGATGTTATTGATGTTCATGTTTATATTTTCGCATGATAAAATTTGATTACCCTAAATGCAATAACTGAAAATGTACTTTTCCGCACTTTGAGCCATGATCCTTCCATTGTTATTACCTTGCATTATTACTTGCATTTGTGGTGGCTTGTTGAGTACTTTTTGTACTCATACCCGTTGAACACCACAGAGGATGCCTACTATGAAGACGGTCTGGAGTAGCGACCCAGTTAAGCAAAGATCCTAAAGAAGACGTTCGTCATGCTATTTACTTTTATTATTATTTTTATTTCAACTCTGATGTAATAAATATGGTCTACGTGCCATGAATACTGTCGTATGTACGATTGTCGCATGATGAACCTCTTGTATTATTATTTTTCTATGGAAATTCAATAATGTCTCGATTTCGATAAATCGGGACGCTACAAGATGGTATCAGAGCCGACTTGACTGTAGGAAGCCAAACAGATCCGCCTAGCCAATAGCTGCAGAAAATTATTTCTCGAAAACCTACTTTATGAACTTTGTTCCTCCCCTCACTTTTCGTCAACTTGCTGTTTTGTAGATGCCGGTCTACCAAGTCCACAGCTACTGCCGCCACTTTGAGGGCTTCGTCTGGGAGCTCCGCGTGATGCTCACCTTCCTCGGGTTCCTATTCGAGCCTGAATTCTAGGGGGTGTACCTGGAAGAGTTTGTCGGGCCTTGCGACGTCTCTCTCACCGTCCACGGCTCTGGAGAGCATCTGCCGTCCTACACCACCATACTTGGAGGCCCGACTTTCGATGTCGCGTGCCAACGAGTCGCCCTCTAGGCCCTTATGGAGTCTAGGATGATCTATGATGATCGTCTTCAGAACTCGTCCTTCCGGCTTGTGCCGAAGCGCACTCCTGGTGCCCACCGTAGTATCTACCTCGGAGTTCACTCCGTGCGTGATCCGGTCATGGCCTGGCAGTCGCGTCTTCTTCAGGCTATGGACGACCTCCATACTGAGGCAGTGCTCAACGCCGACGAGCACCATGAGGCGTTTGAGTTTCTTCATGAGGAGACGAAGAACTTGATCCAACAGAACGGCGAGCTGCAACGCAAGATTATGCAGTTACAAAAGGACATCGCGGAGATGGTTCCCCTCCTCCCTAGGAAGAGGAAGCCCATCCGTGAGCCCATCCCTCGCCCCAAGAGGATCCCGCCACACCCCTCCACCGCCAGACCGTCCACCACCAGCACCTCTAAACCATGCCCCGGCCTCGTCGCCGACTCCATTATCGAGAACTTTCTCGAGCCCACCAACCCTTAGGAGCCGCGTGCCCGTGGTTCCGAGAGCACGGAGACCGCCTCCGATGGCGAGTAGGCGTTAGAGACCGCTATTTTAATAAAGCAAAATTTTGTATGTGGTGCTATCCACAACGAGTGTGTTGTGGGTAGAATAAAAGCTTGGTTGTAATAAACAATTTGTACCACTGATTTATATGCATGAAATTTATGAACTATTTTCTTTAATTGTTTTGTCATCATCTTTTTACTTTATAACATGGTATTCAGAAGATGGACGACCACCAGAACGCTAGCTCCAACAACGGAGGAGGAAGCCGTGACGCGCCCGAGGGTGTTGTACCCAACTAGGGTGCAACGGGCCCACGTCAGTCTGGGTCGCCATCCGCCAACCATCCTACTTTGGCGGAGATGATGGCAAATCAGAACTAGCTGATCACCGCCCTCCTCACTCAAATGCAGCACCAACAAGCTCAGTTGGACCGTCTATAGAATGGGGAGCCTGCCCCTCGCGCACCAGCACCCGCACCCGCTCCCCAACTCTCGGAGTTCCTGTGTGTGCGTCCCTCTATCTTCTCGAGCACCACCAACACCATGGAGGCCGGAGATTGGCTCCACACCATTGGGAAGAAGCTTGATCTCCTCCCCTGCACCGACCGGGAGCGAGTGGCCTTCGCCACTCACCAGCTCCAGGGTCCCGCCGCCGAATGGTGGGATAACTACCGTGAGTCCCAGCCTGAGGACCACGTGGTGACATGGGCGGAGTTCACCATCGCCTTTCGCGCCGCCCATGTCCCCGCCGGTGTCATCGCGGTGAAACAGCTAGAGTTTCGCGACCTGCACCAGGGCAATCAGACTGTCATGGAGTACCTCCATGAGTTCAACCGCCTCGCCCGCTACACACCGAAAGAGGTGTGGACCGACGCCCTTCGCCAGGCTAAGTTCCTCCGGGGACTTAAGGATGAGCTGTCCATCCAGCTCGTCGCCACCGACTACGCCGACTTCCAACGGCTAGTCAATAAAGCGCTCATCCAAGAGACTGAGCAAAACAGGTTGGACCTCAAGAAGAGGAAGATGATCGCCTTCAAGCATCAACAGGCGAACTCTCAGAGGCCCCGCTTCGTACATCCGCCACCAGCGCCCGCCTACCATCCTCGGCCCGCCTACAGGCCACCTCATGCCGCCGGTGAATCCAACGTTGGGCATCCTCGCCCCGCTCCACCAGCTCCGGCCGCTCAGCCGACGCCAGCCGCCAAGGCCCCGATCTTGAAGGATCGCCAAGGGAGGCTGATCGTCTGCTTCAACTGCCAGAAGGAAGGGCAGTATTCGCACTAGTGTCCTCACCCCAAGCAGCCCCAAGGCGCGGCACCCAACCAGGCGGTTCATGCCCGCGTCAACCACATCAACGCGGAGGAAGCTCAGGAGGCTCCCGAAGTCGTGCTCGGTACGTTTACCGTGAATTCCGTACCAGCTACGATTTTATTTGACTCTGGAGCGACTCACTCCTTCGTCTCGGAAGATTTTGCGAAAATCAACGAATTGGACGTACTCCCTCTATCCGCCCCCATGATGATTGCCACTCTCGGCAATAAAACCTTAGCCCACTTATACAGCCCTAAGGTTCAGATAGAGATCCAAGGAGTATTATTCCGGGCCAAGCCAGTCCTCATAAAGTGCACCGGACTCAACCTCATCCTAGGGATGGATTGGTTGATGAAGCATAAGGGAGTGATCAATTGTGCCAACAAGTCCGTCACAGTGACCAATCCTGAAGGCGAAGCCGTCACCTTTCGGATGACCAGCCATAAACCACTCGAAGCGTCCCTTCATTCGCTAGCCCTTGAAGAAGTGCCCATGGTCAAGGAGTTCATGGACGTCTTCCCAGAGGACCTACCAGGAATGCCTCCCAAGCGGGACATCGAATTCAGAATCGAACTTGTCCCCGGGACCACTCCAATCTCCAAGCGCCCATACCGGATGGCCGCCAATGAATTAGCCGAGGTCAAGAGAAACATCGAAGACCTAGAGCAGAAAGGGTACATCCGACCGAGTACCTCACCGTGGGGTGCACCGGTCATCTTTGCCATGAAGAAAGACAAGACCAAAAGGATGTGTGTGGACTATAGAGCCCTGAACGATGTAACCATCAAGAACAAGTACCCATTGCCTTGGATCGACGACCTTTTCGATCAACTGAAGGGATCCTCGGTATTTTCCAAGATCGACCTCAGGTCAGGTTATCACCATTTGAGGATTAGAGAGGAAGACATACCCAAGACTGCCTTCACCTCCCGCTATGGACTCTATGAGTATACAGTGATGTCGTTCGGACTCACGAATGCCCCGGCATTTTTCATGAACATGATGAACAATGTATTCATGGAGTTCTTGGATAAGTTCATCGTGGTATTCATCAACGATATCCTCGTTTACTCCAAGACCAAGGAAGAACACGAAACCCACCTCCATCTGACCCTCGGAAAGCTAAGGGAGCAGCAATTGTACGCCAAATACAGCAAGTGCGAATTTTGGTCGCCTGAGGTGAAATTCCTCGGTCATGTTATATCTGCCGGAGGAATAGCAGTGGACCCAACCACCGTGGAAGCAGTAACCAACTGGCTGCAACCCACGACCGTGACCAAGATCCGGAGTTTTCTCGGATTGGCCGGATACTACCGCCGGTTCATCGAGAATTTTTCGAAGATCGCCAAGCCTATGACCAGACTTCTACAGAAGGAAGTGAAATTCGTATGGACCCCAGACTGCGAAGAAAGCTTCCAGACCCTCAAAAGGAAGCTCGTGTCAGCCCCTATTCTGACTCTGCCAAACATCCGGTAAGACTTCCACGTCTACTGTGATGCCTCTCGTCAAGGATTGGGATGCGTCTTAATGCAAGATGGCAAGGTGATATCCTACGCCTCCCGACAACTGAGACCGCATGAGTTGAACTACCCGACCCACGACCTGGAGTTAGCGGCCGTGGTTCATGCCTTGAAGATATGGAGACATTACCTTGTGGGGAATCGGTGTGAGGTCTTCACTGACCACAAGAGCCTCAAGTATATATTCACCCAACCAGATCTGAACCTCCGGCAAAGGAGATGGTTGGAACTGATCAAGGATTACGACTTGGGCATCCATTATCATCCGGGCAAGGCAAATGTGGTGGCAGACACCCTTAGTCAAAAAGGGTACTGCAACGCCACCATGATTCAGGACCAAGCTCCTTTACTTTACAAGGAAATGGAAAGGCTGAATTTAGGGATCACCACCCGAGCGTACCTCGCTGCCTTGGAGTCTCGGCCTGTCTTGACAGACCAGATCCAAGAAAAACAGAAGGAAGACCCGGACATCTTGGAGATCTAGCAGAACATGCGATAGGGTAAAGCCCCCGGATTTTTCGAGGACGAGCATGGTACCATCTGGTTCAGAAACCGGATATACGTACCCGACAAGCCTGAGTTGAAAACCCTCATCCTTCAAGAAGTCCACGATACTCTATACTCCATACATCCCGGGAGTACCAAGATGTATCAAGACCTGAAAGAAAAATATTGGTGGGTCAGCATGAAGAGAGAAATAGCTGAGTATGTGGCCAAGTGCGACACATGCCGGCGAGTCAAGGCAGAGCATCAAAGGCCTACTGGACTATTGTAGCCTCTCAAAGTCCCTGAATGGAAGTGGGAAGAGATAGGAATGGACTTCATCACGGGACTGCCCAGGACCCAAGCTGGTCACGATTCTATCTGGGTAATCATCGACTGACTCACCAAGGTAGCTCACTTCATCCCGGTCAAGACAACTTACACCGTCGCCAAGTTGGCTGAGTTGTATATGACCCGGATCATGTGCCTTCACGGAGTTCCTAAGAAGCTCGTATCTGACCGTGGGAGTCAGTTTACCTCCAATTTTTGGAAGAACCTTCAAGAGGAACTCGGCACCCGGTTGAACTTTGGCACCGCCTATCATCCACAAACCGACGGTCAAACCGAAAGGGTCAACCATATATTGGAGGATATGCTTAGAGCTTGCGTTCTAGACTTTGGCGAAATGTGGGACAAGAACTTGTCGTATGCGGAGTTCTCCTACAACAACAGCTATCAGGCCAGCCTGCAAATGTCCCCGTTCGAAGCACTCTACGGACGTAAGTGCAGAACACCGTTGCTCTAGGATCAAACCGGAGAATCACAACTGTTTGGGACAGATATATTAAGAGAAGTTGAAGAGAAGGTCAAGGTCATAAGGGACAGGTTAAATATAGCCCAATCCCGATAGAAGAGCTACGCCGATAACCGTCGAAGAGACCTAACCTTTGAGGAGGGCAATTATGTCTATCACCGAGTCACTCCCCTCCACGGCACTCAAAGGTTCAACATGAAAGGCAAGCTAGCACCCCGCTACGTCAGACCTTTTTAGATCCTCCAACGGCAGGGAGAAGTGGCATATCAACTAGAACTGCCTCCATCCTTGGCAGGAGTTCACGATGTGTTCCACGTCTCCCAGTTGAAGAAGTGTCTTCGTGTGCCCGCCGAGCAAGCCGATCTTCAATAGCTCAACGTCCAAGAAGACTTGACCTACATCGAGAAACCCATCAAGATCTTGGAAACCAAAGAAAGGGTAACCAGGAGTCGTGTAGTTCGCTTCTGCAAGGTTCAGTGGGACAACCACCCCGCCGAAGAAGCTACATGGGAAAAAGAAGACGAACTGAAAGCCCAATACCCCGAGTTATTCGAGTAACGTTCCAATCTCGAGGATGAGATTCTTTGTAAGGGGGGTAGGTTTGTTGTAACACCCCAAGAAATAAAAACAAATAAAATAAAAGAAAATTATTATTTCTGGATTTATTTATTAAAGGAAAATCATAAAAGAACCCAAATAAAGCCAAACAGGGAGAAATACTCAAAATTTGGACCTGAAAATTTTATGAGATGAACTAGAGGCCAAGACATAATTTTAGGAATTTTTACAAATTTTTATCAACAGTGATTCAACCCTTAATCAAATATATGAATAACTGGATTTATTTTAAATCAGAAAAGGATTAAAAAGCTTAACGGGCCCCAACCTCCAAAGTAACCGAGCCCAGCCCAGTCCAAACCATCAGCCACTGACATGTGGGACCCACTTGTCGGCGCTCGCGTCCCCTCTCTCCTCCCGCCCGCGCTCCGCCTGGCCCGCCCGTCAGTCTCACATGCGCCGCATTCACCCGCTGATCGCTTGGTCCCGCATGTCGGCGCCCTCCTCCCCACACTCGCACACCGACAGGTGGGGGCCACCTGTCGGGATCGTCTTCCTCGTTTGAAGGGGATCCCCCTTCCTTCCCGCCGGCGATCCCCTTCCCTGTTTCGCCGCCAGCCGCCTCGATCTCGCCCGATCCGCCCTGGGATCCCTTTCCCCGACCACCGCGACCCCCTTCCAGCCTTAGTTCACGCGAAATCAAGTATATGGAAGCCTATCCGAGGGAAAAAGGGAACCTCGCCGGAGATGGAAATAAACCTTCGGGTTTCCCCGGTTTAACCTTCCATCCTCGCCGCCGGTGACCCCTATAAATACCCCTCGGCTCACCGCACTTCGCCCACACCCCTAAAGCCCTAGTCGAAGCAATCCCGAGCGCTCTGCCCCCTTTCTTCGGTTTCCTCTCTTACTCCACCTCCGGCCGCCGCTCTCCGCCACCTCGGACCTCCCCCGTCCTAGCCGTCGCCACCGTTGTGCCCGTCGTCGCCCGCCCGTCCTCGGCCACCCCTCTGTTGGCCGAGAACGCCGCCGGATCGTTGTCGCCGTCGAGCTCCCGAGGAGGCATCGCCGTCTACCCTCGCCGCCGGCCGCCATCCTTCGGCCATCCTCACCGCCGCAGGTATGGTTTGAACCGTCGTACTCCCCGCATTCCATTTCTGGCCCTAGCTAGGCACGTAGGCGCTCGCCGCCGCCGCCGTGGCCTCAACCGAGCCCCGCCGTCGCCGGAGACGAAGGATGCGAGGCCCTTTACGCACGTGCCGTGCCGGATTAAATCCTGGCCGCACGATCGCGAACGAGGGGCACAGATTAAATCTCATCCGTAGATCTGGTCAAAGGGGTACGGAGCGGTCGCAGCCGTCGATCGTTACTTAAACCCCAGGATCAATCTCGTGCGTCCACGCGTACCCATTCGCTATGTTTTAATCTGGACCGTCCGATTTCACTTAACCCCTCCCGCCTCGCGCCTGGCCGCCAGATCCAGATCCAACGGCTCTGGATCAGCCGGTCCACGCGCACAGTACCAGGGTCCACCGTGAGCCTGGCTCACCGTGGACCAGAACACTTTTTCAGTTTACATAAAATTCCAGAAAATAGTTTAAACTTCAAAAATTCATATCTTGCTCAATTTAACTCCAAATTTCACCATTCAAATTTTGTTAAATTCAGAAAAATATTCTCTACACATTAATGCCATAAAAACAGTATGTTACTGTTACCCAAAATATTCTTAATAAATAAATGAATAAAAACCCCTTAGGATTAAAATTAATAATACAGAAAATAAATTAGGACAAATCCTAAAAAGTTAAACTTTACTGTTTTATGCAAAAACTCAGAATATTAAATATTACTTCACATAAAAACACCCACAACTATGTATGTTCATTTATTTGGTGGATTTTATCTGTTTATTGAATGTATTATTTATTTTTCCGTATCGAGAAGACTACGAGTTCGTCGAGGAGCAGGAGTTCTACCCCGAGGTTCCTCCATCCCCCTTTGCTGATCAAGGCAAGTCATCGACCACCTCTGTGGAAACAGTTGATCATAAATGAGCCCATGTTTTAATAAATTATCGCTATAACTCATAGGTTAATATTGCATTAGTCCAATATTCAAGCCTTACACTTATATTTATTAGATCCCCGTCCTTGTGTGCAAACCCAAGCCATGCTTATTGAGCCTTAACTCCTTGTCACTCTACTATAAAAATATTAGCTAGTGCCCAATGTACCGGCACAACTGCTATAGGATAAAAAGAATGAGTCGTAGATAGCTGGATTCTGTATATGAATTTCCCCGTTAATCTTGTCTCTGGACTCTGTTGGAGTTGGCTAGGTTATAAGTATGGTGGGTTCCGGGTGCAAGCTCGGGCACAGGTTTGTCGCACCCGGGGCACTATAAGGACCGGTCTACGGGATCTGTTGCAAAGAACTTCCGTACCAACCACAAGTCTAATGGGTAAGTCCTAACTAGAAGTATGGAATACTCTGGCTCGATGCACCATAGAGGAGGGGGCAAGGGGCTAGCCTACGGGCGACTTGTACCGACGAGGCTCAAGGGGGGTATGGTGGGGCTCCGATGCGTCGGGACACCATATGAAACCCATAAGAGGGTGCTATTGGGTCGGGGAGGACTATATGGAAGGTTTTGGCACGAGTTCCCGTGTGATGGGTCATCTCGTTACACTTCGGTGTAGGTGATGAGTGCGTGCCTTGTGGGTACAGTGGTACATCTCTGATCAGAGTAATTCAATCTTTTCGAAAAGCCGAGCCCACGGTCAAGGGCGGGTTGTGTGACTACTCGCAGTTAGTTTACAATTGTTTGAATGGTCGAGTTATTCATGGCACGTAAGGACTGTTGAGCGAGGTGGGGCTGACTGTACCCCTCGAGTTAGAAGATGATGATGCACACACACATGTTTACTTTTCCGTACTAATAAATTGCTCACATTTAAAGCTTTACAATTATGCTGCTTCGCAAAACTAGCCACTATCTCCCTTGTTATTACCTTGCATTATATTTGCATTCGGTGGCTTGCTGAGTACATCTGTACTCACCCCGTTGACTCACACCATCAGAGCCAGTCTACTACGAGGAGGATGAAGGTCTGGAGTAGCGACCCAGTCAAGGCGAGACTGGAAGGAGGCGTTCATCTAGGACCCTTATTTTATTAGTTTCTCTTCACCTTTATTTACTTTTGTATTAATGCGGTCTACGAACCGTGAATGATTGCCCGTATTGTACGTGGTCGCATGATGAACGTCCTGTTTTATTGATTTTCTATGGAATTTCAATAAAGTCCTGATTTATTAAATCGGGGCGCGACATTTGTAACACCCCAAATTTTCAAAGTAATAAAAATATTATTTAATTCGATTTCCTGGGATTTATTATTCTGGAAATACCTTTAATACCCTCCTCTCCCATTTTGAACTAAAACATAGAGTTAATGACCAAACCAGGAGTTGAAAATTTTTGTATAAACTCCCAAGGCCAAGATATATTTTTGAGAATTTTTACAAATTTTTATCAACCATGGAAGTAGCCTTATTATTTTAAACCAATTTCTGCAATTATTTTTAAACAGAAAACATTTTAAACAGTAACGGGCTCCCTCCCCTTCTTCTCTCTCTCCCGGCCTGTAACACCCCAAGAAATAAAAACAAATAAAATAAAAGAAAAACATTATTTAAATCATTTCTGGATTTATTTATTAAAGGAAAATCATAAAAGAACCCAAATAAAGCCAAACAGGGAGAAATACTCAAAATTTGGACCTGAAAATTTTATGGGATGAACTAGAGGCCAAAATATAATTTTAGGAATTTTTACAAATTTTTATCAACAGTGATTCAACCCTTAACCAAATAAATGAATTACCGGAATTATTTTAAATCAGAAAACAATTTAAACTCTTATTGGGCCTCAACCCCGAATCCGCCCTCAGCCCAGCCTAGCCCAACCGTAAGCCACTGACATGTGGGACCCGCCTGTCGGCGCACTCCCCCGCTCCTCTCTCCTCCACCGCGCCCCGCCTGGCCCACCCGTCAGCCTCAGCCGCGCCCCTTTCGCCCTCTGACATACGTGGCCCGCCTGTCGGCGCCGTTGGTTTCGCACTTGGCCGCTGACAAGTGGGGGCCACCTATCAGGATCTTCTTCCCCGATGGAAAGGGATCCCCTCTCTCCCGCCGGCGACCCCCACCTTCCAAATCCGCCGCCTCGTGTCCTTTTTCGCCAAATTGACCGAGGGATCGCCTTCTCCGACCGCGGGGGATCTCATTCCACCAATAGCCACGCGTTTTCGCCACACATGGAAAGGATCCGAGCCTTAGGAAAGTTCACCGGCGATGAGAAAAGGGAAACCTTCGGTTCCCTTCCAATTGGACGCCGGCGACCCCCCTATAAGAACCCCTCGCCCTCACCGCGTTCAGCCCACACCACCGTAGCCTGCTATAGCATAAACAGAGCGTTGCCGCCCTCGTTTAGGTCTTCGGCTCTGCTTCAACTCCGGTCGTCGCTCGCCGTTGATCCAGGCCCCTCTCGCCCTAGCTATCGCCACCGTCGGATCCGTCGTCGCCCACCCGTCCCCGGCATCCACTCGGTTGGCCGCCGACCATCGCCACTGCCCCGTAGTCGCCGTCTCCGGTACCATTGTGATCCTTACACTCCCCTGGTTCCATTTTAGCCAGTAGCCTAGGCGCTAGGCCCTCACCATCGCCGGAATAGCTCGCCGCAGTACCGCCGGCGTTGGGGAAGAAGGGTAAAATTACCCCTTCGCCGCTTGCCGTGCCGTACGAGCTCTCGGCCGCTCGATCTGCGGTGAACGGCTGAGATTAGATCCCCGGTTGACTTAATCTGAGCCCTCGATCTGAGTCAAAGCGGTATCGCTCACTCTCGGCCGTCGATCGCCACTTAAATCCCAGAAGTGATCTCGAGCGTCCACGCGTACCGGTTCGGTATGATTTAATCGTGGTCGTCCGTTTTCATTTAAGGGATCCCGCCTCGCGCCTGGCCGCCGGATCTGGATCCAACGGCTCTAGATCGGCCGGTCCACGCGCATAGTGACGCGGTCCACCGTGGGCCTGGCTCACCGTGGACCAGAGCCCATTTTTCAGTTTAAATAAAATTCCAGAAATTGATTTAAACTTTGAAAATTCATATCTTGCTCATTTTAACTCCAAATTTCACCATTCAAATTTTGTTAAAACCAGAATATTATTCTCTACACATTAATGCCATAAAACAGTATGTTACTGTTACCCAAAATATTCTTAATAAATAAATGAATAAAAACCCCTTAGGATTAAAATTGGTAATACAGAAAATAAATTAGGAAAAATCCTAAAAAGTTAAACTTCATTGTTATATGCAAAAACTCAGAATATTAAAATATTACTTCACATAAAAACACCCACAACTATGTATGTTCTTTTATTTGGTGGATTTTATCTGTTTATTGAATGTATTATTTATTTTTCCGTATCGAGAAGACTACGAGTTCATCGAGGAGCAGGAGTTCTACCCCGAGGTTCCTCCATCCCCATTTGCTGATCAAGGCAAGTCATCGACCCTTCTGTGGAAACAGTTGATCATAATTGAGCCCATGTTTTAATAAATTATCGCTATAACCCATAGGTTAATATTGCATTAGTCCAATAATCAAGCCTTACACTTATATTTATTAGATCCCCGTCCTTGTGTGCAAACTCAAGCCATGCTTATTGAGCCTTAACTCCTTGTCACTCTACTATTAAAATATTAGCTAGTGCCCAATGTACCGGCACAACCGCTATAGGATAAAAAGAATGAGTCGTAGATAGCTGGATTCTGTATATGAATTTCCCCGTTATTCTCGTCTCTGGACTCTGTTGGAGTTGGCTAAGTTATAAGTATGGTGGGTTCCGGGTGCAAGCTCGGGCACTGGTTTGTCGCACCCGGGGCACTATAAGGACCGGTCTGCGGGATCTGTTGCAAAGCACATCCGTACCAACCACAAGTCTAATGGGTAAGTCCTAACTGGAAGTATGGAATACTCCGGCTCGATGCACCATAGAGGAGGGGGCAAGGGGCTAGCCTGCGGGCGACTTGTACCGACGAGGCTCGAGGGGGGGTATGGTGGGGCTCCGATGCGTCGGGACACCATATGAAACCCATAAGAGGGTGCTATTGAGTCGGGGAAGATATATGGAAGGTTTTGGCACGAGTTCCCGTGTGATGGGTCATCTCGTTACACTTCGGTGTAGGTGATGAGTGCGTGCCTTGTGGGTACAGTGGTACATCTCTGATCAGAGTAAATCAATCTTTTCGAAAAGCCGAGCCCACGGTCAAGGGCGGGTTGTGTGACTACTCGCAGTTAGTTTACAATTGTTTGAATGGTCAAGTTATCCATGGCACGTAAGGACTGTTGAGCGAGGTGGGGCTGACTGTACCCCTCGAGTTAGAAGATGATGATGCACACACACATGTTTACTTTTCCGTACTAATAAATTGCTCACATTTAAGCTTTATAATTATGCTGCTTCCGCAAAACTAGCCACTATCTCCCTTGTCATTACCTTGCATTATATTTGCATTCGGTGGCTTGCTGAGTACATCTGTACTCACCCCGTTGACTTACACCATCAGAGCCAGTCTACTACGAGGAGGATGAAGGTCTGGAGTAGCGACCCAGTCAAGGCGAGACTGGAAGGAGGCGTTCATCTAGGACCCTTATTTTACTAGTTTCTCTTCACCTTTATTCACTTTTGTATTAATGCGGTCTACGAACCGTGAATGATTGTCCGTATTGTACGTGGTCGCATGATGAACGTCTTGTTTTATTGATTTTCTATGGAATTTCAATAAAGTTCTGATTTATTAAATCGGGACGCGACAAGATGGTATCAGAGCCGACTTGACTGTAGGAAGCCAAACAGACCTGACCCTAGGACTTATACTTACTATATTTTCTTACAAACACTGCTTATCTTCTCATCTTCCGAGGTTTTCACAAAAATTTTCTCTCTTTTGTAGATGCCGGTTCATACCATGAGCGGGACTCTTCGTGAGGAGGCCGGATTCATCCGCGGACTTCGCGTGCTCGTCGACTTCTTGGGGTTTCCCCATGAACCCGCATTCCACGGGATCTTTCCTGATGCGAACGAGAGCTACTGCGAGGTCACGGTTGTGATCCGCCCCTCTTCCACGCAACCACCTTTCTACACCCATGGAGTTGGAGGACCCTCATTCGTGGTGGCTAGCCAGCGAGCAGCTCTTCAGTCCCTCGCCGAGCTTCGACTGGTATACGACTGCCACCTCCGCGACACCGTCTACCACTTCATGCCCATGCGCACACCCAGGAGTCACCGCAGCATCTACATCAGCCCCCTCACGCAGAGCAACTCCGCCATCACCCGCACGATGAGACTCTTGGAGGCCATGGACAACCTCCACACGGAGGCCATCCTCGACGCAGACAGCCAGCACGACACCATCGACTTCTACCACCACACCTCGGAGAACCTGACCCGTGAGAATACCGAGCTCCGTCGACAGCTTGAGCAGAACCCCCTGTTGACCCTCGAGGTGGAGGAGTTGAGGCGCCAGAACGAGCTCCTCCGCCAGGACGCCATGGTCCACACCCAGCTCCGCCAGCAGCTCAAAGAGTTAAAGAAGGACATTGAGGAGATCACGCCTCTTCCACCTCGCAGGAAGAAACCCCTTCGGATCCCTACTGTGAGGCCCAAGAGGATCTCCCGCAGCGCACCACCCGCCGGACTGTCCAGCTCCTCGACCCCGACCGTCTCCCACGAGCCCGAGATTGAGTCATCCCCCGAGCTACCGTAGACGTAGTTTTACGGTTGATTGTTTTTCATTTATGCTTGCTTGTATTACCATTCATGTCAAAACATAAGGCATGAATGAAGAAATAAATAAATGTAACCGCAAGAACGGTACCCTTCTAAAATAAATATAAAGAATTCGCTAAAATAAATATGTCTACTTTGAAAACTCCAGGATGACCAACACTCAGGGTTCCGACGCTCCTCATAACGGAGGAGAGAGTGGCAACTTGCCACAATGGGGAGCCATCGGGCAAAGGCAAGCCCTGGTCGCCAACCACCCCACACTGGATGAGATGATGGCCACCCAGAACCAGTTGGTTGCTGCCCTTTTGAATCAGATGCAACAGCAGCAGCATATACAGGAGCAGCAGGCTCATCTCTTCCGCCTCCACCAACAGCCCGAGCTGCCCCGACCCGCCACACCAGCTCCCGCTCCCGCATCCCAGCTCTCGGTGTTCCTCCGAGTCCGCCCACCGACCTTCTCGAGCACCACCAACCCCATGGAGGCTGGGGATTGGTTGCGAGCTATCGAGAAGAAGCTCGATCTGCTGACCTGCAATGAGCAAGAGAGGGTGGCCTTCGCCACCCACCAGCTTCATGGTCCCGCCGCAGAGTGGTGGGACAATCATCGCGAGACTCTGCCCGAGGGCCACGCCCATACTTGGGCAGAGTTCTCAGCTGCTTTCCGTGCCGCTCACATCCCCGACGGCATTATAGCTCAGAAACAACAGGAGTTCAGAGACCTACAGCAATGGAGCAGGTCTATTATCGAATACCTGCACGAGTTCAACCGTCTGGCCAGGTACGCACCTGAGGAGGTCCGTACTGATGCGGCCAGACAGGCCAAGTTCCTCCGGGGACTGAAGGACGAGTTGTCCCTACAACTCATCTCTGGAGATTTCGCCAACTTCCAAAAGTTGGTGAATAAAGCCATCATGCAGGAGACCCAGCAGAATAAGGTCGACCTGAAGAAGAAGCGGATGATTGCCTTCCGGCAAAACCAGGGCATGGCCCAGAGACCCCGCTTTGCTCCACCTCCATCAGCACCGCAGTACCACCCCCGCCCAGTATATCGTCTGGCACCACCAGCCGCCAATGCCGGAGCCAATCAACCTCGCCCCGCTCCCGCCGCACCAACCGCCCCAGCTGCCCCGGCCAAGAAGCCAGAAATTCTGAGAGACAGGCATGGCAAGCTTGTAGTATGTTTCAACTGCCGCCAGAAGGGGCACTACTCCCATCAGTGCCCTCATCCCAAGCGTGCTCAAGGCGTCGCTTCAATCCCCGCCGTCCGCACCAAGGTCAACCACGTCACCGCCGAAGAAGCTCAGGTCGCCCCGGAGATTGTCATGGGTATGTTTATGGTTCATTCATCACTTTGCAGTGGTATTATTTGACACCGGAGCTACCCACTCCTTTATATCAACTGCTTTTGTGGAAAATAATGCCCTAGACATAAGTGAACTACCCAGGCCAGTATTGATAGCTACCCCGGGCAAGCAAACCCTCGCCTATTCTTTTAGTCCAAGGGTATGGGTAGAAATCCAAGGCACGATATTTTGGGCCGACCCCATTCTAATAGAATGTCAAGGTTTGGATCTCATTCTAGGGATGGATTGGCTAAATAAACATCAAGGAGTGATAGAATGTGCCCAGAGAAAAGTGACTGTGACTAATGAAGAAGGGACTATAGTCACATTCCAGATGCCAAGCATGAAGGCCGGAAGGACAAGACTACATCAGATTACCTTGAAGGAGATACCAGTAGTCAGTGAATACCCAGACGTATTCCTAGAGGATCTACCAGGGATGCCACCCAAGTGGGACATCGAGTTCAGGATTGACTTGGTGCCCGGAACCACCCCTATTTATAAGCGACCATATCGGATGGCCGCCAATGAGTTAGCTGAGATGAAGCAGCAGTTGGAGGACCTCGAGAAGAAAGGCTACATCAGACCTAGCACATCGCCATGGGGTGCTCCCGTCATCTTCGTCGAGAAGAAAGAAGACAAGGCAAAGCGTATGTGTGTGGATTACCGCGCTTTGAATGAAGTAACCATCAAGAATAAATATCCGTTGCCCCGGATCGACGATCTCTTCGACCAGCTAAAAGGAGCTACAGTATTCTCGAAGATCGACTTGCGTTCTGGTTATCATCAGTTAAGGATTCGAGAAAAAGATATACCCAAGACTGCCTTTACCACCCGTTATGGATTGTATGAGTGCACAGTTATGTCTTTTGGATTGACCAACACCCCTGCATTCTTCATGAATATGATGAATAAGGTGTTCATGGAGTATTTGGACAAATTCATCGTAGTCTTCATAGACGACATACTCATTTATTCCAAGGAACAGAAAGAGCACGAGGCTCACCTCCGGTTGACCTTAGGAAAGCTAAGGGAACACCAATTGTATGCCAAGTACAGCAAATGTAAGTTTTGGACGGTAGAAGTAAAATTCCTTGGACACATCATCTCTGCGCAAGGAATCGCAGTAGACCCTGCCACCGTAGAAGCAGTTACGGATTGGCTGCCACCCACGAACGTATCTGAGATACGAAGTTTTCTGGGTTTGGCCGGATATTATCGGAGGTTCATTGAGAATTTTTCTAAGATATCCAAGCCAATGACCAAGTTGTTGCAGAAAGGAGAGAAGTTTGAATGGACTTCTGAATGCGAGGAAAGTTTCCGCACGCTCAAGACCCGTCTGGTGTCAGCACCCATACTAACCCTACCCGATATCCGTAAAGACTTCCATGTCTACTGTGACGCGTCTCGTCAAGGCTTGGGATGTGTTCTCATGCAAGACGGAAAAGTTATCTCTTATGCCTCCCGTCAGTTGAGACCTCATGAGTTGAACTACCCGACCCATGATTTGGAATTAGCCGCTGTAGTGCACGCCCTTAAGATTTGGAGGCACTATTTGGTTGGAAATCGCTGTGAGATCTTTACGGATCACAAGAGTTTGAAGTACATCTTCACACAGCCCGACCTCAATCTGAGGCAAAGACGATGGTTGGAACTCATAAAGGACTATGACTTAGGTATTCACTACCACCCCGGAAAAGCAAATGTGGTAGCTGATGCATTAAGTCGCAAGGGATATTGCACCGCTGTGATGATCCAGGATCATGCACCCTTGTTATGTAGGGAGATGGAAAAGTTGAATCTTGGATTGACCACCAGAGCATATCTAGCCACCTTGGAGACCCAGCCAATTCTATTTGAGCAGATCCGTGAAGCTCAGTCAGAAGACCCGGATATAGCTGCCATTAGGAAGAACATGAGACAAGGAAAAGCCCCAGGATTTTCAGAGGACGAGAACGGCACCATATGGTTTGGAACCCAGATATGTGTACCGGATAAGCCAGAGATAAAGGCCCTTATCCTGAGAGAAGCCCATGAGACATTGTACTCCATTCATCCCGGCAGTACCAAGATGTACCAGGACCTGAAGGAACGTTATTGGTGGGTCAGCATGAAAAGAGAGATCACACAGTTCGTCGCCGAATGTGACACCTGCAGAAGAGTAAAAGCTGAACATCAGAGACCTGCGGGATTGTTACAGCCACTTAAGGTACCTGAATGGAAGTGGGAAGAGATCGGTATGGATTTCATCACCGGACTACCAAAGACCCAACTAGGGTATGATTCTATTTGGGTGAACATCGATCGGCTTACGAAAGTAGCCCATTTCATAGCCGTCAAGACGACTTTTAGTGGCCCTAAGCTTGCAGAGCTATATATGGCCCGGATCGTATGTCTTCATGGAGTGCCCAAGAAGATAGTGTCCGACAGAGGAAGTCAGTTTACATCTCGTTTCTGGAAGAACCTTCAAGAGGAGATGGGCACGAGATTGAATTTCAGTACCGCCTACCACCCTCAGACAGATGGACAAACAGAGAGGGTAAATCAGATATTGGAGGATATGTTACGGGCATGTGTCTTGGATTTTGGAGCCACTTGGGACAAGAGCTTGCCGTACGCTGAGTTTTCATACAACAACAGCTATCAAGCCAGCCTTCAGATGTCTCCTTTTGAAGCCTTATATGGACGAAAGTGTAGAACACCTCTACTTTGGGACCAAACTGGTGAATCCCAAGTATTCGGAACAGACATTCTTCGTGAAGCAGAAGAGAAGGTACGGATCATCAGAGACCGACTCAAGACAGCCCAATCACGACAGAAGAGCTACGCAGACAATCGTCGCTGAGACCTAGCCTTTGAAGAAGGAGATCATGTCTACCTTCGAGTTACGCCTCTCCGTGGTACTCAACGGTTTAACATGAGAGGAAAGTTGGCCCCCCGATATGTAGGACCATTTCCCATTATTCGACGCCAAGGCGAAGTTGCATATCAGTTGGAACTACCACCCTCATTGGCTGGAGTGCATGACGTATTCCATGTATCTCAACTCAAGAAGTGTCTCCGTGTCCCCACAGAGCAAGTGGATCTTCAGCAGTTGGATGTTCAAGAGGATCTGACCTATGTGGAAAAGCCTGTTAAGATATTGGAGATCAAAGAAAGGATCACCAGGAGTCGAGTTATCCGTTTCTGCAAAGTGCAGTGGAGCAATCATCCGGTAGAGGAAGCTAAATGGGAAAAAGAAGATGAACTCAAGGCACAATATCCTGAGCTATTCGAGGGTTGATCCGAATCTCGAGGACGAGATTCTCTGTAAGGGGGATAGGATTGTAACACCCCAAGAAATAAAAACAAATAAAATAAAAGAAAAACATTATTTAAATCATTTCTGGATTTATTTATTAAAGGAAAATCATAAAAGAACCCAAATAAAGCCAAACAGGGAGAAATACTCAAAATTTGGACCTGAAAATTTTATGGGATGAACTAGAGGCCAAAATATAATTTTAAGAATTTTTACAAATTTTTATCAACAGTGATTCAACCCTTAACCAAATAAATGAATTACTGGAATTATTTTAAATCAGAAAACAATTTAAACTCTTATTGGGCCTCAACCCCGAATCCGCCCTCAGCCCAGCCCAGCCCAACCGTAAGCCACTGACATGTGGGACCCGCCTGTCGGCGCACTCCCCCGCTCCTCTCTCCTCCACCGCGCCCCGCCTGGCCCACCCGTCAGCCTCAGCCGCGCCCCTTTCGCCCTCTGACATACGTGGCCCGCCTATCGGCGCCGTTGGTTTCGCACTTGGCCGCTGACAAGTGGGGGCCACCTGTCAGGATCTTCTTCCCCGATGGAAAGGGATCCCCTCTCTCCCGCCGGCGACCCCCACCTTCCAAATCTGCCACCTCGTGTCCTTTTTCGCCAAATTGACCGAGGGATCGCCTTCTCCGACCGCGGGGGATCTCATTCCACCAATAGCCACGCGTTTTCGCCACACATGGAAAGGATCCGAGCCTTAGGAAAGTTCACCGGCGATGAGAAAAGGGAAACCTTCGGTTCCCTTCCAATTGGACGTCGGCGACCCCCCTATAAGAACCCCTCGCCCTCACCGCGTTCAGCCCACACCACCGTAGCCTGCTATAGCATAAACAGAGCGCTGCCGCCCTCGTTTAGGTCTTCGGCTCTGCTTCAACTCCGGCCGTCGCTCGCCGTTGATCCAAGCCCCTCTCGCCCTAGCTATCGCCACCGTCGGATCTGTCGTCGCCCACCCGTCCCCGGCATCCACTCGGTTGGCCGTGGATACCGCCGGATCGTCGTCGCCGTCGAGCCCCGAAGAGACCTCGTCGTCTACCCTCGCCGCCGACCATCGCCACTGCCCCGTCGTCGCCGTCTCCGGTACCATTGTGATCCTTACACTCCCCTGGTTCCATTTTAGCCAGTAGCCTAGGCGCTAGGCCCTCACCATCGCCGGAATAGCTCGCCGCAGTACCGCCGGCGTTGGGGAAGAAGGGTAAAATTACCCCTTCACCGCTTGCCGTGCCGTACGAGCTCTCAGCCGCTCGATCTGCGGTGAACGGCTGTGATTAGATCCCCGGTTGACTTAATCTGAGCCCTCGATCTGAGTCAAAGCGGTATCGCTCGCTCTCGGCCGTCGATCGCCACTTAAATCCCAGAAGTGATCTCGAGCGTCCACGCGTACCGGTTTGGTATGATTTAATCGTGGCCGTCCGTTTTCATTTAAGGGATCCCGCCTCGCGCCTGGCCGCCGGATCTGGATCCAACGGCTCTGGATCGGCCGGTCCACGCGCACAGTGACGCGGTCCACCGTGGACCAGAGCCCATTTTTCAGTTTAAATAAAATTCCAAAAATTGATTTAAACTTTGAAAATTCATATCTTGCTCATTTTAACTCCAAATTTCACCATTCAAATTTTGTTAAAACCAGAATATTATTCTCTACACATTAATGCCATAAAAACAGTATGTTACTGTTACCCAAAATATTCTTAATAAATAAATGAATAAAAACCCCTTAGGATTAAAATTGGTAATACAGAAAATAAATTAGGAAAAATCCTAAAAAGTTAAACTTCACTGTTATATGCAAAAACTCAGGATATTAAAATATTACTTCACATAAAAACACCCACAACTATGTATGTTCTTTTATTTGGTGGATTTTATCTGTTTATTGAATGTATTATTTATTTTTCCGTATCGAGAAGACTACGAGTTCATCGAGGAGCAGGAGTTCTACCCCGAGGTTCCTCCATCCCCATTTGCTGATCAAGGCAAGTCATCGACCCTTCTGTGGAAACAGTTGATCATAATTGAGCCCATGTTTTAATAAATTATCGCTATAACCCATAGGTTAATATTGCATTAGTCCAATAATCAAGCCTTACACTTATATTTATTAGATCCCCGTCCTTGTGTGCAAACCCAAGCCATGCTTATTGAGCCTTAACTCCTTGTCACTCTACTATTAAAATATTAGCTAGTGCCCAATGTACCGGCACAACCGCTATAGGATAAAAAGAATGAGTCGTAGATAGCTGGATTCTGTATATGAATTTCCCCGTTATTCTCGTCTCTGGACTCTGTTGGAGTTGGCTAAGTTATAAGTATGGTGGGTTCCGGGTGCAAGCTCGGGCACTGGTTTGTCGCACCCGGGGCACTATAAGGACCGGTCTGCGGGATCTGTTGCAAAGCACATCCGTACCAACCACAAGTCTAATGGGTAAGTCCTAACTGGAAGTATGGAATACTCCGGCTCGATGCACCATAGAGGAGGGGGCAAGGGGCTAGCCTGCGGGCGACTTGTACCAACGAGGTTCAAGGGGGGTATGATGGGGCTCCGATGCGTCGGGACACCATATGAAACCCATAAGAGGGTGCTATTGAGTCGGGGAGGATATATGGAAGGTTTTGGCACGAGTTCCCGTGTGATGGGTCATCTCGTTACACTTCGGTGTAGGTGATGAGTGCGTGCCTTGTGGGTACAGTGGTACATCTCTGATCAGAGTAAATCAATCTTTTCGAAAAGCCGAGCCCACTGTCAAGGGCGGGTTGTGTGACTACTCGCAGTTAGTTTACAATTGATTGAATGTTCGAGTTATTCATGGCACATAAGGACTGTTGAGCGAGGTGGGGCCGACTGTACCCCTCGAGTTAGAAGATGATGATGCACACACACATGTTTACTTTTTCCGTACTAATAAATTGCTCACATTTAAAGCTTTACAATTATGCTGCTTCCGCAAAACTAGCCACTATCTCCCTTGTTATTACCTTGCATTATATTTGCATTCGGTGGCTTGTTGAGTACATCTGTACTCACCCCGTTGACTTACACCATCAGAGCCAGTCTACTATGAGGAGGATGAAGGTCTGGAGTAGCGACCCAGTCAAGGCGAGACTGGAAGGAGGCGTTCATCTAGGACCCTTATTTTATTAGTTTCTCTTTACCTTTATTCACTTTTGTATTAATGCGGTATACGAACCGTGAATGATTGTCCGTACTGTACGTGGTCGCATGATGAACGTCTTGTTTTATTGATTTTCTATGGAATTTCAATAAAGTCCTGATTTATTAAATCGGGGCGCGACACGGCCGGCCCAGCCCACTCCTCCCCGCGCGCGCCATCTGACCGGTGGAGCCCACCCGTCAGTGAACCCCTCTCTGCACGCGTACTCGGCCCCACCTGTCGGCGCCGACCGCCCCCTCTCGCGCCCGCTGGCATGTGGCCCCCGCTTGTCAGATCCTTCGTCCCCGTGAGATCCGCCCCCAAATCGCCCCCCCTCACCGGCCGACGCCATAACTCACCTCGGATCCCCTACCCCCGACCCCGTCCCCTCGGATTGAGCCTAGCAATCAAACCCCCGTGCTCCGGTGACCGTTTCCCCCCATTAAACCCAGCCGGATCGCGTCTTGATTCAATGAATCCGCATGCAACCCGAGCTCGCTGGCGATTAAAACCGTGTTTACTCCGGTCTCCCCCGATTGCGCCCCCTCTGCCCCCGCCGGTGACCTTATTTAAACTCCCTGGTACCCCGCATTCGACCCCCACGCTCACACACTGCAAGAACGCACAGAACGCCCTCACTTCGAGTTTTAGCGCACCACCGCTGCCCGTCCTCCAGCAATCGCTCGCCGTCGCCGGAGTCCCTCTCCGTCCTCGCCGACCGCACCACTGCGACCACAAGGACCTCACCAACCCCGGCCACCCCTCCATCGCCGATGAACCCCGTCGGAACGCCACCGCCGACGAGGACCCGAACGCCCTCGTCGCCCTCTCTCATCGTCGGCCTCGCTCCGTCGACCCCAAGCCCCTCCGACGGTACCCTCTTGACCCCCGCGTTGTACTGATTCTGTTTTAGCCCTTAGAACTGACCGTCATCACCCGTCGTGGCCGCTGGACCCTTGCCGTCGCTGGAGAAGATGACCAACACGGGACGAGTACCCGTGCCGTGTCGGATTCGTCCCCAACCGCGCGATCGCGATCCGACGGCCGAGATTAAATCCATCCCTCGGTTTAATCTGGCTCGTCAGATCCAAGTAAAGTGGTACGGTGTGATCTCGTGCGTCCGTTAGTATTTAAAACCCGCGATGAATCTGGGCCATCCATCGCGTACCGGTTCGCCCTTTTAATCTCAGTCGTCCACGTTAACTTAACGCCCCCGCCTCGCCCTCGCGCGTTGGATCTGGATCCAACGATCCAGATTGGGCCGGACCACGCGCACAGTGCGCGGGTTCACCGTGGGCCTGGCTCACCGTGGACCCGAGGGGAATTAAATTTAAAAATAAATTCCAAAAGGTGTTTAAAACTTGTAAAATTCATATCTGGCGCATTTGAACTCCAAAAATTGTCATTTCAATTCTAGAAATTTTATAATTTTATTCTCTACACTTTAGTTCAATAAAAACAGTATGTTACTTTAGACTTTTTCATGATTATTTAAATAGGTATTCAAATACCCTTAGGGCAAAATGTAATTTCAATTATTTAAATTTCATTAAAGTTCCTAGTTATTTTCTTTCTGTTCATATTCTGGAAACCACTACATTGCCCATGACCCTTCATTTTAAATTGATTAGAATGTTTAAAATGAGGTTACTCACATCTAAAACTCTTTTTCAAAGGACAACACTTTACTATAATTCCTTTTAAATTATTTATGAAATAAATTTCAGAAACTTAACAACTTGAATTCCTTTAAATTAAACCAGTTTAAACATATGTGCTTGTTGTGTGGTTTCATATTGTTTAAATCGAATGTTGTATTTATGTTATTTTACTTTATTTATATTGGAAAGACTACGACGCCACTGAGGAGCCGGAATATTACCCGGAAGTTCCTCCCTCCCCATTCGCTGAACAAGGCAAGTCACCAAACCAATCTTTTGAGCATATTGGACCCATGTTTTACTAAACTATCGCTAAAACACATAGGATATACATGCATTAGTCAAATGAAACCCTTACAATATATTTATCAAGATCCCCCGACCTTGATGTGCAACCCAAGCCATGCTCTCTAGCCTAAACTCCTTGTCACCATATGATTAGTATTGTTAGCTAGTGTCCAATGTATTGACATGATTGCTATAGGGTTAAAAATGAGTCGTAGCGATTGGTTCTACTATATGACCCCCGTTATTCTCATCTTTGGAATTCTGTCGGTGTTGGAGTTGTGGTTGTGAGTGGATGCATGGTGGGTTCCGGGTGCAAGCTAGGGCATTGGTCGGTAGCACCCGGGGCACTATAAGGACCGGTCTGCGGGATCTATTGCAATACACTTCCGTACTAACCACAAGTCTAATGGGTAAGTCCTAACTAAGGTATGGAGTGTTCCAAGCCGAGGCCACCATTTGGAGATGGGTCAAGCAGCACCTGCGAGTGGCTTGTACCGACGTGGCGCAAAAGGGGGTGCGACGTTAGCCGGGATACGGCCCGACGCGCCGGCGAAACCTAGAGCGGGTGGTTATCGCTTGGAGCATTTCATGCTGAGGTTTTGGCACGAGTTCCCGTGGTATGGGTTATCTCGTTACACTTTGGTGTTTGGGATGAGTGCGTGCCTTGTGGGTACAGTAGTACATCTCTGATCAGAGTCTTAAATCTTTTCGAAAAGCCGAGCCCACGGTCAAGGGCAGGTTGCGTGACATCCCACAGTTAGATTACTTTGAATATGTATGTGCATGATGGTTTGACATGTAAGGACTGTTGTGCGAGGAGGTAAAACGTACTCCTCGAGTTAGATGATGTTATTGATGTTCATGTTTATATTTCCGCATGATAAAATTTGATTACCCTAAATGCAATAACTGAAAATGTACTTTTCCGCACTTTGAGCCATGATTCTTCCATTGTTATTACCTTGCATTATTACTTGCATTTGCGGTGGCTTGTTGAGTACTTTTTGTACTCATACCCGTTGAACACCACAGAGGATGCCTACTATGAAGATGGTCTGAAGTAGCGACCCAGTCAAGCAAAGATCCTAAAGAAGGCGTTCATCATGCTATTTACTTTTATTATTATTTTTATTTCAACTCTGATGTAATAAATATGGTCTACGTGCCATGAATACTGTCGTATGTACGATTGTCGCATGATGAACCTCTTGTATTATTGTTTTTTATGGAAATTCAATAATGTCTCAATTTCAATAAATCGGGGCGCTACAGACGGCGTCACCAAAAGATCTACTCGACGACGATCGGCGTTACTTCATGCTCATCGACGTTGGACTACTTTAACAAAGGGTATAGAGTTATTACAATTGCTTCACCAAATCATATTACTTGCTCTCCTCTATTGTTATCGTCTCGTTATCTCCTTCTTTATCATCGTTTCTCCTACTCTATTTTGTCTCAAGGTAGAGACCTCACCGACGATGACCATATGGAAAGCATACCGAGACAATGACAAAAATAATGGAAAGAGCGCCTCCATGACCACCTCAGATCTATTCTTCTTCTTCATTATCATCATCGTCTATCCTCCTTTATTGTGGCTTGGGGTAGAGGCCTCACTAATGATGACCACACAGAAATCACATCGGAACGATGATAAAAATGACGAAAAGAAGCCCTCCATGATCATTTCGAATCTAATCGTTAACTTATTTGAATTGAAAGAAACTAAAAAAAATGTATAGAACATATCTGAAATGAAAAAAAATCTACCGTTAGTAACATGTGAACATATATACCCGTTACTAATGGCCCACCTTTAGTGACGTGTGAAACTCGTTACTAAAGATACCTTTAGTGACACGTAAACATCTATACCCGTCATTAAAGATGACCATTACTAACGGGTAAAGATGTATGTTACCTTTAGTGGCGGGTGTATACCCGTCACTAATGACAGATCATTAGTGACACGATAAGGGTGATAGTTACTATATTCATCACTAATGACAGTTATGATTCGTCACTAATGATCTTTTTTAGGTAGTGATACAACTCTGTTTCTAATATATATATATATATATATATATATATTGAATTTAGAGTTTGCGTGATAAAGTAAAATAATTTAAACTTTTATACTTAGTCTGAAATAAAAATTAAATTATTCAATCAAATACTCCCAATCCATACACAATTCTAAATCTAGATTTTTAAGTTAGATTTGACTGATCGGTGCTCAATATATGTCGAGGGGTGCTACTACTGTTCTGTTGACGCGTAAAGTAAAGCAAAGCTGGATCGAACAACATGTAGAAAACCATAATGTTGTAATATAACTTGTGTCTACACGCACGTATACGGTGCATCCAGCTGGTAAAAATATAATTAATATGAAAGAGACGTAGCTAGTTAACAAGTATAATGAGAACACACTAGGCCTTGGACGACGCTGACGAAAAAGCAGAGTATGTTGTTAGCTCTAGCGGAGACCAGACATGCTTAATTTACAAGATTTCATGCGACCTGTAAAAAATAATTAGCACAAGTGTCAACGGCCGCACATTGTACGACGTACGGTCCATCCCAACCCACCGTGAAATTAAATCGCTTCAGATTATACGTGCGCTAGCGCGGGTTGACGAGCCGTTGATTCCGTCGGTCGCCGACTCGCCGTTGCCTTCGGCCGCCGCCGCCGGCCGGCTTATGAAAATAGATTTGTTAACCATTGACTATTAATGGCCATA
Organism: Zizania palustris; assembly: GCA_019279435.1. Lineage (NCBI taxonomy): Eukaryota > Viridiplantae > Streptophyta > Magnoliopsida > Poales > Poaceae > Zizania > Zizania palustris. The sequence goes on along the minus strand of JAAALK010000283.1, from coordinate 13,921,833 downwards.
ATCAAGCCAGTAACTATGGTAAACCGACGTCCAATCGCCACCCGTAATCGTTGTCAACTGGTTTTGCAAATCCTCCGTGAGCCGGCCGAAAAAAAAAGGTCAAAACAAAATGATCAACGCGAGGGCAGATATAATTAGATAGGTGCGTAGTTAGTGGAAGGCGCCGCGGCGAGTACTGCGAGTGCGCGGCTACTTGCTAGTGCTCCATCTGATCTGAATATCTCTGATCCGGTCACAGCGACGGACGCGAACGCCGAGCTGAAGCATGTTGCGTTGTTGGTAGGTTTGGCCGGCTGGTTGTTTCCCGCGTTTCGGTGGATATTTTATTTCACCCACTGTTTAGTAGGATGGAAAGGGTAAATGAGATGGCAGGAGGAATATTTTTTTAATATGTTCGATGAAAAAATTTAAGTATTTTTTTTGGATAGACTCATTTAATATTGGATGAGATAATATAATGTGTCGTCTTCTAATCGATTATTACTCATTTAATTTTTTTCATTATAAATATTTAAATAATTTTTACTCCCAAATCATTTATCTAAATTTATGATCTAATTACATTATTGTATTGCTTGCTTATAATTTAATGTATAAAATAAGATATCATATGATTATATATTTGTTAAAAATATATCTAATAAGCGGGTCTCATTAAATTTAAACTTATCTCATTCAAGTTATATACATATAACCCAAAAAAATCTCTTATCTTATCTATCCAGCCAAACACATTTTCACATATATCACTCATCTAAATATATCACTCGTCTAAATCTACAAATGAGATCAACCTATCACGGACCAAGCTGAGCTGGACGGCGCCCGGCAGCGCATGCATATGCATGGCCCGCCCGCCCGGGGCTCCAGCCACCGATCCAGTCTGAAATCCGCTGCAATCTTGACACACGCGTTGGCCCTGTGCTATACTGCTATCTGCTGTGTACTGCACGCACCATGGGTGGACGCTACAGGCCGCAGCTAGAAGCCTAGCTCTCATAGTCTCATCAGTTATCTGTAGCTCGATTAATCAGTGTAGCTAGCTGCCTCTGCTGCACCTGCACTGCACACTATGGCACAGCCATGTTACGAGAGATCTCAGTTGTGACTTTGTGAGGCGTGAGCCTGTGCCTCTGCCGGCTCTGCGGCTCTGCGCCATTTGAATCGCCTGCCTATCTAGCTTTTTCCACTGCACAAAGCTAGCTAGCGCATCACTTCATCAGTTATTACCTGCAGCTCGATCAATCAGTGTAGCTAGCTGCAGCTGCTGCACCTGCACTGCACACTACTATACTGCACAGCCATGTTACGAGAGATCAACGAGCGGCCTGTGCGACATTTGATTCGCCAACTAACCTAGCTAGCTTTTTCATCCGCACAAAGCTGGCTCATTAGTTCGTCGCCTCGCCTCTGGCCGCAAGCTCCCGATCGTTGCAGATTTTGGGGGTAATACGGTCCTTCTTGCGTGCCTGCCGGCGATATATCCCAGACAGCAGCTGCATGCATGCGAATCGACAACCGATCACGCACATTCAGAAAATTCCTAGAAAAAACACGGCGAATTGAAACACTCCTCATCTGAATGACTGAATCGTCTGTACGTCAACGTGTGATTTGTGTTATAAATATGTATATGTATATGTCTATGTATATGTATATATAATCCTTTATGGTGCCCCACTTATCTTTACTATAGGTAAGATGTAAAACAAATCTATATTCTCTCTCCTCTTTCTCTCTTCCGTGGGATAACACTCTCGCAACACCATCGGCGGTGGCAGCCCACCGCTGTCGCCGCCCGTCTGCCCTCTCTCGTAGACGCGTCAGCCCATCGCTGCTCGTCTGTCCTCGCTGTTGCACCGCGACGCGCACCTACCCCGCCACCGCTCGTCCGCCTTTGTTGCCGTGATGCCCCACCATTGCACATCTGCTCCCACTGCCGCACCGCCCCACCATTACTGCCAGCAGGTCAAACGGATGGAGAAAAGGAAAGGGAGAGGAAGAGAGAAAAGAGAAGAAAGAAAAAAGAAAAAAATGAGAGGTAATAGAATTTTTTTTTGTTTAAACCTAAACCTTTGAATCTATATAAATGAATGGTTCATGAATCTATATAAATAAATGGTACATGGTTATTGGAGGCACCATCACACAACTAATTATGATACATGCAGCATGAGCACGGCACCCATGTTTTGTTTCGTGATCGATCAGAGATTGATTCGTTGTCGTTGATCGATCGATCCAACTCGATCGTGAATATATATTACGTCTTGTTTTGTCAAGCGTGGTTAATCATATCATTGCATGGCGTATAATTATAAACCCATGCAATCGATCGATCTCTATCATATCGATATACTACAACTACCAAGTTGTTGCATGCAAATGCAGGACGAAAACACAAGATCTATCACAACACTTTTCGTTTCTGTTCATGGCGCATATGTTCTTTGAACATGAACCATCCATTTTCTTTTTTTCTGAAGACTGCAACCTCATCCAACTGGTGGGCTAATGATAACCCACACAGGCAACAGCTCAGATTTTTCTCCTGGTGAAACTATAGCTACTGGGAATCTACCAAGGATATTCCCTTCAAAACATTCATTTCTTTGAAAAGTGATATTCCACTCAAAAATCAAGGTATGCATGTCTAATGTCTTTGCATTGCAATCCAATAAAGGCATCAGTTTTTGAGCCCAGAAAGCACAACGCATAGTCAAATACAAGATGAAAATATTTCTTTCTTCTTTGCTTAATTCCAGAAAATTCCACAAATGATTATTGTTGGATCGAGTACCACCCTTTGTACCTTCATATTCGTTTGACCCGAGTAAAACTGCAGAGAACCAATAAAAATGATATAAAATTAGCAAAATGTTATAGCCCGTTAATTATTGTAAGTCATTTAAAATCAAACTTGTTCAAATTTGACTAATTTTATAAAAAATAAACCAAAAATTATATTATTAAATCAGTTTTAATATTAAATTGACTATCAAATATGTTTTAATAGTATATTTATTTAATATTATAATATTTTTAATTAAACTTGATAAAAGTTGGAGAAGTCTAACTTCAAAAAAAGTCAAACGATTTATGATATAAAACGGAGGTAGGACATGCTTGTTATTTTTTTACTTAAGAAAACAAATCATGTTATTTTTCCTTAACAAAATAAATCAAGTTAGAACATTAGCATGACAAAGAAAAATTCCATGGAATACTAGTACTGCTTGTTCCTTCGGTCGCGCGACATTAATTAGTACAAAAAAAACTCTCGCATCACCAATATATAGGCACGCACGTAGCTGGTTCAGCTAGCTGGTATATACAATTCAGTGATATTATATTGTGTGGTTAAATCATATCACACTAACTGGACAATACATGGATTTACTTCAGGCTTTCTTTGTATTCCAGAATTTGATTTCGTCGTCTTTATTTCTACGTTACCAGATGTTCAGAATTTCAGATAACTAGCTACTCGTTGCACGTCAACCGGACACATCTACTATACACAGAACAAGCTCTTTTGTGGACAGTTAACGAATATAATCATCCCATGTTAATATTGTCTCACATTCTACGTTGCATGATTCTGACTAGAGCTTTTCTCAACTGGCAACCTAAATTCAGAGATGGAAGTATTCATTAATGATAATCTAACAGTTCATCCTAGAGTAACTGATAAATTCACAAAGGGGTACGTACGGTCTCCATATATACTAGACTATTAGTACATGTAAGATCTAATCGCCAAATGAAAATAGTTTTATGATAGGGGTGATTGTTTCTCCTTTTTCTAAAAAAGGAGGGGCCTATTTATTTGTAATAAAAAATAATTTTAGAGTAAAACTTTTATATCCTTACAACAGTTCGATCTAAAAACCAGCAAAAAATTGGCGGAAAAACACTAACATAATCTTCAAAATTATACTCTAAAATCAAAATTTTACTAACACATTTTCAAGGAATAAAAAATAAGCACCCGAAGTAGGTATCTCAAGTTTCTCACAATTAGGGAGCCAATATTATGGCATGGTTGGAAGATCAGCTTGTTATATGTATTTCTAAAATTTAAAGTTCACTTAAATAGTTATAAATTTAAAAATAAATTAAAATATAGAATCTAAACTACTTCTCAAACATGCTAACTTAATTTTTAGACGTGTGAATATCAGTACTCGCAACATATACATACTAGTACAAAGGGATCGAACTCTGCATATCTGGAGATGCCAGCGAGCTAGCGCTACTGCACCGAACTATGGCGATGACCGGAGAACATGGAAAAGGCAGGAGAAGTAGGCGAGAGCGATCGACCTGCCACCACCACCGGCGACGAGCCGAGATCGAATCTAATGCAATTCCGAATTAAGCTGTCAACAAGCTAACGCCGGCCACTCGCCTACCACTCGCCGCTTCCCCTCCCAAAGGAAGAGGACTCCAACAGTAAAGCAGATTCGCTTCTCTCCTCTGCAACATGCGCTTCTGTTTGGCCTCTCCTTTATTTCTTTACCTAGCTACCTACGGTAGCTTTCTGCCTTCTGCATGCATGCGTTCCCAAGCTATAGATTTCTTCTTTTCTTCCCCAGGTCAATGCATTCTCGTTTGGTGAATTATTTACGAAAATTATTTGTAGCTCAGAGAATAATCATAAACTGGAAATTGAACTCATAATCACAATCCTGTGAACAACCGATTATGTAGACCGTCGCCCTGATTTTGTACACCCCTATTCTCGGAAGTTGCTTTAAATTACTTACAAATTATCATTCAGTATAAAAATAATCGGTATTGTATCATTTGCTTAAGAGCATTTAAGTCTTTTTTACTCAAGGTAATCAGACTCAGTAATCAGGTTCACTAAATAGTTTAAATTATGTAACCAGCAAAGTAATCATTAAATAAATAGAATTGTTTTAAGCTATTCAAAGGAAAACCAAGGCATTATTGATCCATATGACCAAATAGATAGTCAGTTACCAGTTATTACAGTACCATGCTTGGCTACTGAGCTTTCAGAGAGTTCAGAATTGCAGACCGATCGATGATGATGAGTACGAAGTAATCTCCGTTGCTTGTTTGTAACGAAACGAATGGTATATTTGCAGATAAAAGGAGAGGACAGATACGTGCTGCAGGCTGCAGCAATCCAGGATGGATCTTGGGACCGGCCGATCCATCGATCGATTTCGATGGAAATAAGCTTTGTTCTGTGTTGGAAGCTGTCCTAAGCTACGTACCTCCTAGCTGCATTCACGAGAACGAACCGTATTCCCAAGGAGAGATCGAAAACGATGCATCATCTGCGACACTTCAAGTTTACTGATCGATTCAGATGCTGTCTTGGAACAATTTTTTTTTATCGCTGGACCAGCAAGGATTACTGATCAAATATTATCAAGGGAAAGAGAAAAAATGTCATAAAAGTTACATGTATGCATAAAACCAGTCTCAAGTAGGCAATCAGTCTCACCCCTCTTGGCTATCTATGAAAAGAAATCATAATAATTTAGTTACTATAAAATTCGGCAGGTTGCCATTCCCATAATTCCTCGCTAATAATCTCAACTAGAAGATGAGGCTCCTTTGAAAGGTTGTTGAAGACACGAGCATTCTTCTCCTTCCAAATCTACCATGTCATTAACATAATCAATGTGTCTACATACGACTTGTTGTCTTTGATATTTTCCATTCACCAATCCATCAAGCAATACGGGGATACTTAGAGCAACTACAATGTATAAAATAAGAGAGGTTTAAGAGAATCTTTTTATCTTAATACTAATTTCATACATCGAGAAGGTAGTGCTAAATAAAGTATGAGTTCTAAGGATGGATATTAGTCCTTCAAATTAAAGAATACTATTTTTTTGTTTGCTAGTTGTCTATTGAGTAAAGCATATATTATTTTATATTTTGCTATGAGTCTTACATTTAGTACTAATGTGGATGCTCTTAGGAATCTTGCACGCACTAGAGCCTTGAACAATTTTCATCACCCAATCTGTGCAAGGACCGCGACTAGAGAGTCCTACTGCACGTCAGAGTGTGCGTGTCGATCGATGCCTTTCAAAGAAGTCAGAACAATCGAAAGAACACGAGCTGATCGATCAGTATTCAGTATGTATGTTGCTTTACGACGACACGTATCTTTCGAATCTTCTCTGCCATGCTGCACCATGGCCGGCTAGACTAACTGGCCACTGCTCACTGTTGTGTGTCTCTGGCTCAATGGCACCAATGATTTTAGCTCATCAGTGTACATGAGCTAGCAGATGATCCATCGGTCGATCGATCCAAACCAAGTGTCTATCACCGTGCACTCCATCGGTTCATCATAAATTCTGTCATCAGTAGTGGCCATGCTGATGATCAGATCAGACAGCAAACCAACGCACTAAGCCTTTTCATTCCTCTCAAGCTCGATCTCAGTTCTCTATCACTCTCATCTCTGAAGAAAGTCCATGAGACTTTTGCAGATTGGAATGGTTGACAAGAGGAGACTATGGAAGAACACAGTCAAAACACCTCAGGAACTAACAGCCTGTGCTGCATTTCATTTTCATCTCTTAGCATTTTTTGAGTTAGTTTATAACGAATGCAACTGTAGAAGATAATCAAACTGAGCTTGCGATGTTCTTTTTTTTCTCAGTAAAGTTTATCTAGCTGCCAAACTGTTGAACAAGTGCACTAGTCCTAAAGACACGACATGCCTTTTGACACCAGACGCATGCATTTAGCCGCAAAACAATGCACTTTCAATCACTTAGCGCATCTAATCTTCCATCTTTGCACTTTAAGTACTGTAGTTAGATTGGTATTTGAACGCATGCTTCACCAGCTGCTTCCGTCCTGCATTTCTGCTGTTCAGACCTAGTTAGTTAATCTGCTTCTCCATGCACGCCTGAACATAGCAGATCCTTAATACCTTTAATTATATGAAATTAGCAAAGAAACAGGCGTTGGGCCCCTGAAGGCCTGGCTTGTTTTGGTTAGATTGGGTATTGCTTGTGAATTATCATGGATGTTATTAATAGATAACTGGTCAGCTATCTTTTTTCCTGCAAAAGAACAGGACAGAAGCCACCAGCAGTTAGCTGGCCAGAATACAATACACGTGATAAGTCAGAAAAAAACAGATTTAAAAGAATAAAACACATACAAATCAGCTGCTACTACTCTATTAATTAGCATTTGCTAGTTTTGGTTGCTCCACTTATATCTATCTGAAGGTGCATTGCTGGCCGACAATTCCATGTTGCCAATTGGCCTCTAATATCACCTCTTCACCATAATTAGGGTCAGCAATAGGTGCTATATATGCATTGACAAGGTGATCTTCCACTCGTGTTCTTGTTCTCTGCATTCAAAATGTTTCTGAACATTTGCAAGAAAATTCAGGGCATCCTACTCCATAGGGCACCTTTGGAAGAAAGCCTGGCTATTGTGCTATGGAGTCCACGGGGAGTTGGGAATTCCACTTCATTTTGTAAGTGGTAGATTTGCCTTATCATTGAAAAATATTTGTTGCTATCATGGCTGTTGGTGCTCATGTCACAACTGATGGTTCAGAAGCTAGTAGAGATTTCAATGTGTCAGCATTCAGCAACACGCAGAGAGATATATTATTGCAGTCAACCACTCACCTTTGGTGCATATTACCCCTGCATGATATGAATTGTGATCTCTCCAGTTGAAGTTCAAATGTAAATCTAGTTAGCCAAGCGAGTTTTGAGATATTCTTGTAGAAAATATGTTGCAACGCCTAAAATGATGTTATAAAGTACTCCCAAGATTCAAGACATGTGCATGTTTATCCTCTGTCAACAGATGCTGTCTTGGTAAATAATCACCTCAGACTGAACTTTCTTGCATTATGTACGAATAAACATTGTTTGTAGGTAATCTTGATATAAAGTCGCCAGTGACAAATCATTAATTGATATTTTCTGATGTGAAAAGGATAAGTTTTTATTTAATTAGCTAAAGTTTTCATCAAAGTTTCTTTGTTTTATGTTTCTATGAACAGAGGGCGTGGATTACACGTGTCACTGATACTTAGGTGCGAAGCCAAAAATATATCATACCAAGAATTAATCTAATTGTTTAAAAAATTTCAAAGATTTTTATACTAATTTGATAAAAAATAATAAAAGTAAGAAGCTAAGGTGAGAAGCTGTTGGACTCAACCATGCTGGTGTAGCTGAGCTGAAAATGGCCTAGAAAAATCAAGTGACACAATTGAGTTTCTCCTTAATTTGTGGCTACAATTTTACTATGAGAGAATCTCAATTCTCAAGGTGACATGAATGATTCCATCTACAAGTCCTTTTAGCTCCCATTTCTAGATTTCTAGATTCAATGTGGTTATTGGGCTGCTATGTTGAATACTCCATGTAGCCATTTTTTTCAAAGCAATTATTCAGATTTGGAGAAAGAATGCGCCCGTTTGCCTCTCTGCCCACGTGGCTCCACCCATGCACACGTGGAACAAGCCAGCATGCCACGTGAGATTCTCTGTCTTGTGCTTACAAAATTAAGCACAAAACCAAAGTTACCCTTGTAGGCCATTTTACGACAATTTATTTACAGTTTATACTTAAAATATAGACGAATTATATATCAAACTAAAAAATTATAGTCAACTTAAATAATAATTATAATCAGTCAAACAACTAATAATTAATAATAATTATAATCAGTCAAATAACTGATAATTAGAATCCATTATCTTTTTGTTTATATAATAATCAAGCTTATATTATAATCTTGATTAGTCTAAGATGTCTCAAAGAGGCATAATCATATCGTGGCCACATGATATAGATAACTGTTAAAATTGGCCACCCCACTGACAACAAGTGATTCAGAGAACTTATCCCACCAGTTACATACACCAATTCCAGAATCCATCGTCCAAGTGAAAAAGGAAAATGTATTCACCTTCGACCAAGCATTCCTCTTTCAGTTTTTACATGAATCATACAACTGTTTTCTGTTGGAGATGCCAATAGCCGCAACTATTTATGGGATTCTAGAGTGAAGATAGTTTATACTACCTCGTTGTAAAATATAAGACATTTATCTTTTTAAGAAAGTCAACATTTATAACTTTTAACTAATAATTAAAATAAAAATATTTAGATTTAGTGTTACGTATACCATATAGTTAGATTAATATTTTAAAATAGTTTCATATGTTGCTAATTTAATAATGGTTGGTGATAATAGTCAATATTATATTTTATAAAATAGATTCGAGTTTGATGAAGACTCCTTTTGAAACACACTATTTTTACAGAATTTTTACGGAAATTAAACTAAATCATTCATATTTCTTTTAAAAATACACGGTTTTAAAGGAGCCACGGCACAGAAGGAGAGAGACCATCTCTCGCAGAGGCAGGATAATGAATCTTGTCGTAGTTTTTTTTTCTTGTCAATTTTGTGCGAGTTACACAAATTAATGTCCAATTGATACTCCACTAATTAGTCGGATTTGACCTGATTCTGCTGGCTAATCAGCCTTTTTTTTTCTACCGACTTTTCTTCTTATACCATTTCCCTACTTAACATGTGAAATCCGACCGCTCCCTCCGTTTCAGATTATTGCTTGTTATTCTAGCATTCAAAATTTTGATCAATACAGCTAATTGTTTTTAATTGCTCTCATCTCACTTTAAAGGGGTGTTTGGCATGACTCTGGAGCCAAACTCCAGGCTAGAGTTGATCGGAGCTAGCCAAACACCCCAGCTCCAAAAAATGTAACTCCATGGAGTTTTTGGAGCTCTAGTTCATTTGTTTGGAGCACCTCAATCGCAGCTCCACAGCTCCAGCTCCACTCAGAGCCAGCTCTAGCTGGATTTCTGAGTGGAGCTGCTCTGATTAGAGTTGGAGCCATGCCAAACAGAGCCTAAATTACTGCTTTGAAAAAATATTGGAATGGCCCAACAAACAATTGGAATATAGATGGTAATAATATAATTTACCACGGCTCCTTATTTAGTCCTAGATTAGCTAAAATGAAAATAACTTGAAACAGAGCTAGTAATATATACTAACAAAATTTAGTAGATAAAAATAAAAGACATTAACTTACAATTAAGAGGTTGCTAGAAATTAACCCTGAAACCCCTCAACATGAAAAACTTACCGTCCGGTCTGTAATCTGCACGTACAGAGAGGCTATGCCAAAATGCCATCAACACAGCCAAAAGTTCAGTTGGCTTCCCTAACAAAAAATAAGAAAAAATTAAGAGCTTCTATAAAACGTAGAAGTTTACATAATTTTTTGTAAGAACTGATTTTTTTTCTTCAAAATTTCTATAAAAATGACATGAATAGTGACACGACCAAAGGTTTGGAAAGTCCAAATTTAGTTAGGACTAATACTAACAGCTTAAGGTTTCCATGTGTATTAAGTGTTAATCTGGCAGCCAGTAATAGGATTCACCTAAATTAACCCCAACTACTAATCCAAAACGGCAAAAGCTTTTGGCGTCCTGTTCATTCGTTCTCCCGCCCTCTGGCTTCCCTATAAAAGGCGGACTCCGACGAACACGCCAAGCAAGAAGAAGGCGAGATCACCTTCCCTCGTAGCTTGTCTCCTCCCCTGCCGCTCTCCCCGTCGCAGGGAGGACGCGCGGCCTAATCAATAACAACAACCGGTCGACGCCGCCATGGTGGTGAACAACAAGGTGGACAGCCTGTCGTACGACGTGGAGGCGCCCCCGGTGGTGTCGGCTCCGCCGACGCCGACGCCGCCGACGCCGTTGCACCAGCAGCAGCAGCGCGACGAGGCGCTGCCTCCGGTGCCTCTCCTGCCGGTGGAGCCGCACAAGGTGTCGGCGCCGGAGCGGCGCACGACGGTGAAGGCGCTGAAGCAGAGGCTGGCGGAGGTGTTCTTCCCCGACGACCCGCTGCACCAGTTCAAGAACCAATCTTTCGCCCGGCGGCTGGTGCTCGCGCTCCAGTACTTCTTCCCCATCTTCCATTGGGGCTCCTCCTACAGCCTCCGCCTCCTCCGCTCCGACATCATCTCCGGCCTCACCATTGCCAGCCTCGCCATCCCGCAGGTACAACACAAGCTTCTTCTCCCCTGCTTTCCCAGTTTGTCACCAAATTTCAGGCGAGCCGTCGCACCTGACCACGTTGGTTTCCATCCATGCAGGGCATCAGCTACGCCAAGCTCGCCAACCTGCCCCCAATCATTGGCCTCTGTAATAAAATCAATCTACCATTAATTCGATCGGCGAATTGAAAGTAAATCAATCTGAATAACGATGTTTTATGCATGCAGATTCAAGCTTCGTGCCGCCGCTGATCTACTCGCTGCTGGGAAGCTCGAGGGACCTGGCGGTTGGGCCGGTGTCGATCGCGTCGTTGGTGATGGGGTCCATGCTCCGGGAAGCCGTCTCGCCGGACCAGGAGCCCATCCTCTACCTCCAACTCGCCTTCACCTCCACCTTCTTCGCCGGCGTCTTCCAGGCATCCCTCGGCTTCCTCAGGTGCCCTGCCCTACTGTTCCATTCATCAGCCGGTTCATGCAAGCCAACCAATCAATGCATGCGGCATGCAGCATGCTTAATCAATTGGTACAACTTAACCAAATTAAGCTAACCGATCTTGATCAATGTTCTGTCTGTAGGTTGGGATTCATCGTGGATTTCCTGTCGAAGGCGACTCTGACGGGGTTCATGGGCGGCGCGGCGATCATCGTGTCGCTGCAGCAGCTCAAGGGGCTCCTCGGAATCATCCACTTCACCTCGCAGATGGGCTTCATCCAGGTGATGCACTCCGTAATCAAGCGCCATGACGAGTGGGCGTGGCAGACCATCCTCATGGGCGTCGCCTTCCTCGCCGTCCTCCTGGCCACACGCCAAATCGTAAGCTTTTCACCTGCATGCAGCCTCTCTGTCCTGTATAATTAAGCTATTCATCCTTCACCTTAATTAAATGTAATTCAAAGGTAATTAATTACTCCATCAATAGTTTTATATTATAATTATTTTACATTTTAGATAAAATTTCTCTAACTTTGATCAAGTTGAAAGAAAAAATATATTAATATATACAATAATATAAAATAAATATGCTATATTAAGACGTATTTCATAGCGAATTTAATGTTATAATGATTGGTATATTTTTCTATTAAATTGGTCAAAGTTAGAAAATGTTAACTTATAAAAGAATCTTGTAATATAGAACAGAGTATGTAGGTGTTAATATTACTACTACTATTGTAGAAGAAGATTATGCCAATTGAAATGACTAGACGCCAAAATAGTAAGAGATTTGGACAGGTGTAAGTAGGATTAAAATAATTGCTTCTGTTAATTAGTTAATTAGTCGACAAAATTCATTGTGATTATTTGAACATGATATTACAGACAGTTAGCTTGGTTAGACAGTAGCTAGGAAAGATGGTATTGCAAAAAGGAAGGGTGGTGATTAAAACCATAAAAGTGAGCTTGAGTTCATGGAGGGGCCCAAAGGATGCTTGCCACTAACAAGGAATTTGACTCCACTCGGTTTAACTAATGGCCAATAATTAATGGAAGGGTGAATTATTAAGCCAGGTCCAGCTTATAGGGATTTCTTTCCCAAGGAATTCCTTTTCACACAATTGAATGTTACGAAATCCGAATACCTTACTTCAGTTTCTTTGTTTTCTTATGATCACATAAAAGATCCACATTTTTTCAAACTGTTTAAATTTATCTAAGCCAGTGCTACTTCATCAGGGTAGTCGAAAAAACAATTCTTCGGACCTATCTAGCCAAACAGTTGGTATGCAAAGAAAAGTTCAGTTCTTTATGCCTAATCTTCCAAGATATCTGAACATTGGACTAACACATGGTCTCAAAAAACAATTGCTTAATTGTGAATTAAAGCTAGTGTAAACTAGTATTTACTCCCCTTGCAGTTGCAGAAAGAACATATTTGTTTGAAGTAACTAGTCATGTGCAGAAAACATATGTCATGAAGCACTCTTATGAGCAGTTTCAGACATTCAGTTATAGGTTGCATCGGTCTTGATGCGACTAGACCACATGCATCAATTAAAGTAAGATGTATGTGTGACTTTAGAATCTATTCTAGTAAGGCCGTTGTCAATTGGAACCTTTGCCTTTGCTCTTTTGGGTAGAATGGGTCTGATTTGGCCTCGGATGTGTCACCTGTTCAGAACTTGGTCGCATGCTCATCTCTGTGATATTTCTGTCTTGATAAACACCTCCATTAGACTGTAAATGATGTGGCATTACTTACACTGATAAGTGGGCCAGGGAGGGTGAATTATGAACTTTGCTCTGAAAAAAGTAGTGCACTGAAATGAATTCTCCTGTGTGGGGATGAATTTCAGAGCAGTCTTGCTTTGAAATGACGCTCTTCACCTGGAGTGATTGAAAGTTCCAATGCGATAATTCCACGGTCCTGGCACCATTTCAGAAAACAAATCTTCAGAAGATGTGAGGAGATGGGTCCTGCTAAATTGGCAGCTTTCTGCCTGAACTTTTTTCATGCATGATTCAAAATCTACTGAATTAATTCGGTGAACATTTATGTTTGCTGATGAAAATTTTACCTACTGATTCTTCAGTTTGCTGTACATAATTTTCTCTGTGTTTTGATGCATGTAAGCAATAACAAATCCTTGTTCTTTTTGCAGAGTGCGAGAAACCCAAAGCTTTTCTGGGTGTCAGCAGCTGCCCCTCTGTCATCAGTGATCATCTCTACCATCATCTCATTCATCTGCAAAGCTCATGGCATTAGTATCGTGAGTAGCTTTTCTACAGCCTTTCTGAATCGGTTGCTACTTCACATTGGTAATATGAAAGAAACATTAGTCACTAATCCATCTCTAAATATCATTTTTATGTGAGTACAGATTGGCAACCTCCCCAAGGGACTGAACCCTCCTTCAGTGAATATGCTGACCTTCAGTGGCTCCTATGTAGCACTGGCGATCAAGACAGGAATCATGACAGGCATCTTGTCTCTAACTGTAAGGCATTTGCATACAGAGATACATGTGATGCGTATTCTTTACCTGGATTGCAGCATGGAGAGTTTGATCTGAACTCTGAACATGAAAAACTGACTGAATTTGCAGGAAGGAATAGCAGTAGGCAGGACTTTTGCATCCATCAACAACTACCAGGTCGATGGCAACAAGGAAATGATGGCCATTGGGGTCATGAACATGGTGGGCTCATGTGCATCCTGCTATGTCACCACAGGTTTGTCAATTAGTTACACCATGGAATATGTCAATGGAAGCATCAGTAGTGGTAAAGGATTGCCATGGATCAGTGGCTCACCTTGGCAACGATGAAACTGCACGCAGGATCATTCTCGAGGTCGGCGGTGAACTACAGCGCCGGGTGCAAGACGGCGGTGTCCAACATCGTCATGGCGGCGGCCGTGCTGGTGACGCTGCTATTCCTGATGCCGCTGTTCCACTACACGCCAAATGTGATCCTGTCGGCGATCATCATCACTGCAGTGATCGGCCTCATCGACTTCCAGGGCGCCGCCAAGCTGTGGAAGGTCGACAAGCTCGACTTCCTCGCTTGCATGGCCGCCTTCTTCGGCGTCCTCCTCGTCTCTGTCCAGATGGGCCTCGCCATTGCCGTAAGCACCACACACTTGTGCACTGAATCTACTCCATGTCTCCATCTCCATCACCATGAGCCATGAAGTGACCATCCAAGATTGTCCGTGCCCCTGCAGGTTGGCATCTCGCTGTTCAAGATCTTGCTGCAGGTGACACGGCCAAACATGGTGATCAAGGGGGTGATCCCTGGCACGCAGAACTACCGGAGCATGGTGCAGTACAGGGAGGCGATGAGGGTACCATCTTTTCTCGTCGTCGGCGTCGAGTCGGCCATCTACTTCGCGAACTCCATGTACCTCGTCGAGAGGATAATGAGGTTTCTCCGGGAGGAAGAAGAGAGGGCACTCAAGTCGAACCAGTGCCCCATCCGCTGCATCATCCTGGACATGAGTGGTGAATTTCAGACAGATGCTGCTCTTGATAAGTTAAAAATGTAATTTGATTATTCAGCAATTGAAAACTGACATGAATCGTTGAACTTGCAGCTGTGGCAGCGATCGACACGAGTGGCCTTGATGCACTTGCTGAGCTGAACAGGGTCCTGGAGAAACGAAACATCGAGGTAGATTGCTGTAACAGCTAGCTAGCATTGTTCTTGCTGTTGGTGTCAGTGTCAGTGAGTAACATATGTGATGGATTTTGCAGCTGGTCCTGGCAAATCCGGTAGGATCCGTCACCGAGAGGCTGTACAACTCGGTGGTCGGTGAGACGTTCAGGTCTGGTCGCGTGTTCTTCAGCGTCGCCGAGGCCGTCGCAGCGGCGCCACACAAAGCACAGCCCTGACAAGAGCAGAAGTGTGCTTGCTACCAGCAGGGTTCACCCTATCGATATTTAAAAAATATCGGAGGATAGTGATAAACGGGAATATCGGATATATCGGAATTCTATCGGAGATAGGAAAAATATTTCGGACAAAATTTAAAAAATTTCTCTCAATTTGCACAGAAATGAAAATAAACCATTTTTAAACTATATAACATCAAAAACTAACCACAATAAATTAAAAAACATGAAAAAAATCATCAATTCATAACATAAACCGCATGCCACAGGTCAATAATATATACCATTAATTCATCATCATGCATGCCAAGACAAATATCCATAACAAGCCACATACTCAATATATTGTCTAAAATATCACAAGTACATCATATAAAAAACATCACCACATAATGGTCATTTCAACCACATCAACAATATCATATCATTATTGTTCACAAAATAATACAAACACATTATGCAAAAAAGAACACCATACAATGGTCATTTTAAGTTTCAACCACATCAAAAACATCATGTCATCATTGTTCACAAAATATCGCAAACACATTGTCAAACAAAGAATAGAATGTTTGCTATTGTTTTTAATTATGTTGGCTCACACAACATCTAGCAATTTGAGTATCATAAGCTGCAATTGAAATAGAACAAACTGAAATTGAAACTAGCAATTTTAATAACATAAATCACATGAAAACAACGCTAGTACGCCGTGTAGATCGTGAGAGAGGATCCTTACGCTGTTCAACGATGAGGAGGAGTGTAGGATAGTCAAGTGCACAGGAGAAGAGTAAGAGCGGGGAGGCGGCTATGGCCTGTGGCGGCCTGGCACTGGCTGAGGGCGGAGGGGACAGCACATAAGGGAGAGGGCAACGGTGGGGAGGTGGCGGGGAGGCGTCGTCGGCGGCGGCGGTGGCCGGGAGGAGGCGGTGGGGAGGTGGCGGTGGAGGCGGGGAGGCGGGGAGGCGGCGGCGGTGGACTGGTGACGGGAATGGAGGGGGCGCAGTGGGGAGGCGGGCCGGCGGCGTGGACGAGCGGGTGACGGGAATGGAGGGGGCGCAGTTGGGAGGCGGGCCAGCGGCGGGAGGCGGGCCGGCGACGGGGATCGGCGGCGGCAGGGAGCGGCGGCGGGTCTGTGGGGACTGGGGAGGACTGAGGGGAGGGGAGGATTAGGTTTAGCTGGGGGCTGAAGTCAAATGAAGTCAAATGGGCCTGTGGCAAATTTCAAAAAAATCCGAAATTTTTGAGCGATAAGGGAAAAATTTCGGGGGTCAGCGGTAATACGGATTTATCGGATTTATCGGATTTCTCAAACTGATAAATCCAACCCTGGCTACCAGTAAGTAGATCGAGCAGCAGCAGTACTCTGACCAGCAGAAGCACAGTAGAACAAGTGCTTCTCGGAGGAGGCTAATTAAGAATTTAAGATAAGATAGGCGTGTAGAAGAAAAAGAAGTCTAAGGCTTCTTAATTTGTTCGCGTCTTGTTGTGTTTAGGGAGAATTATAGTAGGACAGATCGAAATAACTCCGGTGCTGATCTCTTCTGATCGAGTGTGTTGGAAGAGTTTTTGAAGAATGTAACCAGAATGCAAGTATGAAGTAGTTCTTGGCAATTTAATCGTTAATGGAATTGGTTTTCTAGCCCGCTCAATTGATTAGGCTGTCAGCCCTAAACCAAATAGAAGGCAAAAGACAATTTCTGACCGGCTAATTGATCTACCGTCTCCCTCCTCTATTCCTCTGTTTTCATAACTTGCAAAATTACAGAGTATACAAAGAGTTCTGTTAATCTATGTTAGCACAAATATGCGATACAGAGAATTTTTAGAAAATATAAATACGGCAATATGGTGAGTATATATATATATATATATATATATATATGAAAAATAAAATACATATATTAAGACATAGAGTAACACAAGTTCAACGCCACCAAATAAGTTCAACACTGTTGGCGTAAAAGATTACGTTAACAGGTTTAAAGAACTAGAAAGATTAACAAATAGAGTGTGTGTTTGCGAAGACTATTCTAAGCCTCCGAATAGGATAATAGCTTGAGATAGTTTGAAATATTTATTAAATATCTGAGTATTCGATATCCTTTACAGAGTGAAGAGGGGTATTTATAGACGAAATACAAAGGGAAAAGACCCCTTTACCCTTTAATTGCAACCAACTTAGAAGATACTGTTTAGTGTTTAATATTCTTCGTAGGGTTAAAAGAGTAAAATGTTAATCTAATCAGTGAGAAGATAATTCTTCTATCCTCGCTGGCGGTACCCCTTCGGGTAAAGAAACTCTGGACGGCTTCATCACGTCGGGGCCTTGACGGAGGCCTTCGCTGTGGAGAGCTCCTAATACAGCGAAGCCTTGATGCTTTTAGGATCTTCGGAGACCAACACTTCTGACTTCGTTTCTTCTGATTGTATTGATCTTGAGGCTTCCTTAGCCTCTGGAGGATGAAATATTTTCCCCCAATAGTATCCCCTCGAATACTTCTCTCCGAATTGCCCGTGCAGTGAAGAAGGCAGTATATGCAAGAAATAATTTCATGCCTAGAATTTGGAAAAAAGAAGGCTGAAAGCCTTTACAACCATTATAAATATTCGAAAGTAAAAGATCTCCGGACCAAATCCTATTCAGAGGCGTCCAAGCGAGTGGCTTCAGAATCAGATTTAATTCGGAGCACAAATAGCCGTTAGCCTTCAGAGCCGTTAGACTCAAAATAGAGCCGTTACTCTCTAAGAAAACTAACGGTGGCATGATCTTCGATGGTTGCAACTTTTCATGAGGTGACCCTACAAGTTATGACGACGTCGAAACTGAAACAGAGCAACTAAACGTTGCTCTGTAATGTAACGTACAATACAAGGAATTCTAAGTGCTATAAAAAGGAGGATAAAAGTGAATTTTAGACACTTTACCAACTGCTTCCGCACACTTCCTTTCTTTTTCCCGAGCGCATATTCTTAGTCTCCTTGCTTTCTCCGATGGCAAAGACCAGCAACAAAGCCCTTGTGCCTGCTTCGACCTTGGCTCAGCAGCAGGCGATGACGACGGTTGCGGCGGTGGGGCCTTCAGAGAATCCTCGTCCGGCCGGTCCTCACGATCTCTGTCTGGCGTCCACCAAGTATATGGACCAATCGTATAGCTTGGGGGCTTCATCTTGCTCGAAGAAGACGATCGCCGCAACGGTCGCTGGGAAGATGGGGCCTAGAGTGAGGGTGCGCCAGCCCAGGAAGGAGGTGATCCCTGTGGCGCAGGCGGGATAGGTTGTAGTGTTCAAAGTTTTTTCGAAGCTAGACTTGGGCTCCCGGCGGTGGACTTCCTGGCGGAGGTACTAGACCTGTTCCATGTAACTCTCCCTCAACTCTCCACCAACGCAATCACCTGTCTAGCTATTTTTGAGTGGGCCATGCAGGTTGTAGGGTGTGCGGGGAGGGCAGAGATCTTCGCTGCCCTTCTCAAAACTTCGTGCTAGCTGAAGACATTCACCAGACTCAGAGGGGAGAAGATGGTGATTGCCTTTGGGAGTATAAATGTCCAACTCCGTGATGAGTTCCAAGTTCGATTCCCAGCGAAGGCCATCAACGACAGGTGGTACTCCGACTGGATCCTCCATTGGTTTTATGTGGAGGTGGGGTCAACTTGTGCCTTGGAGGGGCCCTTAGAGGAGATCATGTACTGGAGGGAGGCAGAGATCCATCCTGATCCGAGCCAACTTTAGGTCTGTCTTGGGCTACTGCACTCCGTGAGTCGTCGCATGAGCATGCGTGACTTAGCGGAGGAATTCATCGGACTTCGGATTCCTCCCCCGATGGCCGCCTGGCCAATCAACTTCTAAGAGAATCTGGAGGGGGGACTTCGGGAAATTCCTTCGAAATCCGCAGGTAAGCTCTCCGCATATCCTACATCAAGGTGTTTCATACACAAATATTGATTTTATTTCAATAACTTAATCGAATGATATCTTATCTATTAGTCCCGCGCATGACTTTGACTTCGGAACAAATTGTCCGGGCTGCGGAGAAGGTCCATGGAGCCCCTACACCCATAGAAAAAGAGCAGAGGATGAAGTTGGTGGGGACTTGGCAGAGGTTCAACTGAGTATGGAGTGTACTCGGAGTTGAGCCCTCGACCCTTCCAGACTGGTCCGCCCCAGACAAAGCTCCGAAGAAGAGGAAGAATGAGGCGGGGTCTTCGGGATCGGTGAAGATGCCTGCAAAGAAGGTAGCCCGCAAACCTAAAGCACTTACTCCTTCAAAATCACCTGTCTCGTCGCCGGAGCAATCCGAAGAGGAAGACGATGCGAACATGCAGATAGCGGAGGAGTTCGAAGCTCTTCTCATGGGGGAGGATGAAGAGTCTCAGATGGGAACCGAGGCCTTCGTCCAAGATGGCGCGGAGGTGGCTCCGACGGTTGAGGGTGATCCTGGGCAGATGGATGCTGAAACCGCTCTGTTTGGCCAGACAGACATCCCTATTTTGGATCAAGGCAGAATCGAGACTGAAGGGGTTTAGGCCCTAGCTATGGAGCTTTCGGCTCTAGAAGAAGTGATGGTTGCTGTGGCCGAAGAAACTCTAGCAACTGTTACTCTGGTTTGAACCCCGGAGTCCAAAGAGGACTTCGGCCAAATGTTTGAGCCTCCGAGTAGTTCGGTGCTCACCTGGCAACAAGGTGCCGGAGGTAAGCCTCGACTGAAGATAGATTCTCTTTCTTTTACCCTTATCATTTAAATAATATCATATACCTTGGGTTTCATAGAATCAGCTCTAGCGTAGGTGATCCCTGCTACGGAGGTGGTCCCAGAGCCTAAGGCAACTTCAGTGTCATTGCCGACTGCGACACAAGAGGCAGTTCTAGCACCAGAGGTGGCTCCAAAGCAAGTGACGAGTCCTAGAAAGGGCAAAGGCAAAAGTTAGCCAATGCCTGCTCCTGCTTGCAGGGTGGACTCCGTTGGAGTCGACTGACGGAGGCCAGTCGACAGAAGCCTCAGAAGACGCTTCACTACGCTCCGGCCCTTATCCCAACGACGATGATCAGAGCTCCTTGACAAGGCTCCCACTCCTAGCCCCCTTTCTTGAAAGTAGGACAGGGCTTCGGACTTTGCTAGAGCCTCTAGCTTGGGCTAGTCATGAAGTTGGGGAGACCGAATTGGTCTCCATCCTTGGCGAGGCCAAAGGGTCGGAGCTCCTTGACAAGGCTCCCACTCCTGGCCCCCTTTCTTGAAAGGAGGACAGGGCTTCGGACTTTGCTAGAGCCTCTAGCTTGGGCTAGTCATGAAGTTGGGGAGACCGAATTGGTCTCCATCCTTGGCGAGGCCGAAGGGTCGGAGCTCGACGCTGCCCTTGAATGGGCAGCTTACCAGGTACGAAGCACCTGCAAAAGTCAGTTTTATCTAAAGTATATATATAACATACTTATATTGCTCTTCTTTTCCTTTGCAGCACGTTGTTCTAGCTCGTGCAGCTGCTATTTCCAACGAGCAGGAGTGCAACCGACTCAAGGAGAAGGTGATGACTCTCCAAGAGAGTCTAGCTGACTCCGAGAACCGGGCTTCGAGCTTGGAGGAGATGGCTCACGCAGAGCGGAGCGCCAAAGCAAAGCTGGAGGCTATGAAGGAGGAGCTTGAGGCCGAGCGGGTGGTGCTCCGAACCGAAGTTGAAAGGCTTAGAGAGGAGAAAGCAGCCTCCAGAGCCGAGCTTGTAAAGCTTCTGGAAGAGCGGCAACGTTCGGCTAAAGACGCGAGGAAGTTGCTTGGGCAGAAGACTATCCTTATAACGAAGACGGCTGAGCTCTCCACTTTGATCCACGACATGAAGGTCTCGAGTGAGGCCTTGTCCATGGAGAAAATGAAGTGTGACAGCGTGGCCTTGTGCCTCCTCATCGTCGGCCAACGATACTAATGCGGGAATTGAAGATGATCCAAGCAACGACGAAGACGATGATGACTTCGGGTACTTGGTATTGAGAGATCTCTAGCCAAGTAGCTTCTCTCGGAGTACTTCACTACTTCGAGGACATTGGACTTTCTGTTTTGCCGGAGCCCGGAGAAGCCCCCGCTAGCTTTGGTGGTGACCAGCTATTGACCCCTTCTCCTGACGTGGTCGTAGCTTGGGTAGCTTTTCAGCCATCTTGGAGAGATGAAGGCCGGTTGGCAGTGAAGGCGTGGATCGATGAAAGCTAATGTCAAAAGCAAGCGTGGGCGCAACCTTCAACCAACAAGCCTCCTTCGGACCCAAAGGTCTAGTTCTCCTTAGGTTTCCGTTTATGTAAAAAGCTTATGCTTCTGTCTTTCTTTTGAATAAAAAAGACTTATTTGGAAATGTTTTTAGGATTTCCGATCTTTTTTGGATGATGAACTCGAAGTATTAGAAGTTAACGAAGGGCTCCGTCAACAGTGGGCTACCTTTGAAGCCTTAAGTCCTCACAGGCGTCCTCGATTTTCAATTCCTTGAGGTATCCATGGAGAGATTATACCCGAAATCTGTAAAGAAATATTAGCTTATATTAAGGAGGATAAGGGGGATAAAGAGGTTATAAAGTTAGCATCTTCATCTTCGGAGGACGTTGATTGGTCCGAAGAGGAGTGGTTTGGTGAAGATCAAGCGAGGACTAGCCCTGAACAACTTTGGACCTGGGCCGAGCTTCAGCAAGAACAAAGAGACTTTCGGGCTTCGAAGAAGGGGAAGCGGATTAAACGTAAGGTTCTGAAGACTCCGGGCTCAGGGACAATTCGCCTTCAAAGTCGAGCTAACTCCAAATCTAGTTCTAGGGACCAAAGGGGTCTTCACTTTCTTCTTGACTTAGACATTGATTTTTCATAGTGTAATGTAATTGATTAAGTAATATAAGTTGAAATGTATCGAAATTGTCTCTTTACCTCCTATCCCCTCTTTGAGGGTGAGCACCTTCGATTTTTAAGCGAAGATGGTCACGCACAACGATTGTAATGCCTGCTAAGAATACAATTTCAACAGTTTAACTGGTGGCTCGGAGCCCCTTATTGGATTGAATAAGAATTTGGAACCAGTGGTTTGAAATTCGAGTAGATGGTCGTTATCGACCTCGTAGGGCTCTTCGAACCTATAGGTCCAGAGTCCGTAAATGGTAGCTTAGTACTCTTTTTCGAATATATTGGAATCTGATTATTCTGGTCGCTTTGGACTCTTTTACGGATGCTTTCAAGACGATGGCTCGGAATCCGTATAATTTGGTCTCCTTGGATTCTTTTTATGGATACTGTTGACACGAAAACGTGCCCCACACTTGGGTCAGTTCGATGATCCAAAAGTGCACGGATACTTAGGGACCAGCCTAAGCGTGACGTGGCACCGGCATCGCATTCCGACTACCCTTAATAGTGATAAGGGGGGTGGAGTCGCCAGGCAACCAGATTACACAAAATAATCCAATTAGCTGAAAAAGATAGATTAAACATAATAAAATCAGCAAACCAGTCGGAGCCCCGTCTGGTTCGAAGTATGGTGCGAAGGGGTCACCGAAGTGTACCTTCGGCGTCTGGTGCGAAGTGCTCCGCCGAAGGGTGCTTCGGCGTTCGGACTAATCCGGCCGAAGATGGGCTCCGAACGGATTTGGACGCGATGATCACCTTCGAACAGCGAGGTTCGGCGTGATATCTCTGATACAACAAACTACGGAATAATGACGCGAGGGCCGCGCACGAGTGCAACTTCATCTGGTGTGGAGTATGGTCATGGCGAAGCCTGTTGCGACGAAGTATGCCTAGTGAAGCCTGTTGCCAGAGCCTGCAGTCCCACCGAAGGGTGTCCTGGGGACCTCTGAAACCGATATCTTAGCTCTGGACACCTCCGACGAAGTAGCTCCAAACATGCGAACCTGCAACAGAAGAGTGCGAAATACCAATTCGGCCTGAGGACCGAATTTTTCTAAGTGTTGCACGGGTAGCGAAGGTAGCAATCTATTACGCAGATTAGCGGATACTTCACAGGCGATGTACCAAGGCGATAGCAATCTATTACGTAGATTAACGGATACTTCATAGGCGAAGTAACAAGGGTTACCACTGTTCCATAGTGGCCGGTGGAGGGCTTCCAGGCAAACCCACGAAGAGGTACAAGAAAGTAAAGGTAAAGTAAATACGATGAAAGCATGTGCTTTGGTTTGGTTTGAGTTGGGGGGCTCTCTATGCTAGCCTTTCCTATCTATTTATAGGGGCTTAACTCCTAATCTAATCTGCTATTAATCCGGTCAGATAGAGATAGAGATTGAGCTGGGAACGCATACAACTCTATCTCTGCCAAAGTGGGCTTCGGCTAGGCCCATCGAGGCCTGCTCCTCGGGCCGAAGCTTCGGCAGCGTGGGCCTCCGAAGGCTTCCTGGCCGAAGCCCATGGGCTGGCTAGAGGCTTTCGGAGCCCATAGCTCAATTGACTTCGGCCCTGTAGGGCTTCGGACAGACCCCGAACATGTGTATTTTTGGCCCAAATCACCAAAATTTATATTTTGACAATCTAGCCATTAATGCCATTTTTTGCTATCAACACATGCCCCCTGCCTTTTAGTGAACTGGTGAACTAAAAGCACAACGAGTTGAAGACGAGACTATCCGTATCGGCTTTTCGACATTTTCATGATGCCTGCTACACACCTTTCATGTCGTCTTTGGGATGCTACCATCACCTATATCGATTTCCTCCAAGGGATCGGCCGACGCAAAACCTTGTCCTAATTTCTCTACTTCGCTAAAGTCCCCGATGGCCTCGGCAATACCATCTTTACTAGACCGATATTGCTCCACATGAGACTTTAGCCAATCTAGATTGTTCTTGCTAGACATGACTATTAATACAAAACTAGCCGTGCTACTCCAGCCGGCTTTACAGACACTGGTACAAACCGTCCTCCGGATACGCTAACAAAATCGTAGTCCAAAAGATCTCTTCCTGACAGACACTCTACTTTGTTATGGACGGTGTTGACTAATACATCGACCAATGCTACTTGGGTCGAAGTATCCGCGGGGATGACTTCTACCTCATCGCCGTCCCACTGTATCAGGCACTGGTGTAGAGTAGAAGGGATGCAACCGTTCGCGTGAATCTAGTCACGCCCGAGTAGCACGCTATAGTTACCTTGTACGTCGATGACGAAACACACTGTTGGCAACGTCTTGTTGCCCACCGTAAACTCCATAGAGAGCACTCCCTTGGCCTCGGAGCTCTCACCGTCGAAGCCGTTGAGCATCAAGTTGGTCTTCTTTAGGTCATCTTCGTCCCTGCCAAGTTTCTTCAACAATGAAAATGGCATTAATTTAATAGTGGCGCCGCCGTCGACGAGCATCCGGGAAATCGGCTTCCCATCGATGTGACCCCTGACATAGAGGGGCTTTAGATGGCGAGCCGAGTCCTCGGGCTTCTCGAAGATGGCGTTGCGTGGACCGAGGTTCAACTGAGCGACCTCGGCCTCATCCTGTGGTAGGGCAAACTCGGCAGGCAGCGTGACGATGTTGATGTCCATCACCTGGGGTGCGGGTCTCTCAGATATGGGCGAGTAATCGTCATCGAGCATGTCGTCGTCGTTGCTTGGACTAGGAGCCGGGTTGGTTATCTCAACCGGCTTCTCCCTCCATACCTGTTTGGTAGCTGGCCGAGGGCGGATTTCTTCGAAGATAGCGTCGCGCTCGGCCTCAGTTTTCTTCTCGCGCATCTCTTGTTCCCGTAGTCTTTGCAGGCGTCTCTTCTGTGATTTGGACATGCCTGGAGGGGCCCAAGATGGCCGCGGCTTGGTGCCGGGTGTGACTGTTCGGCTCCCATTAATTCTGGCCGAAGTGGTACTGTGCCCTTCGGCCTTGGGCACCTTGTGTTCAGAGGGGGCTTCGCTGCAAACCCCGTCGGACGGACCGGCCTCGTTCGGCCGATCGAACCAAGCTTCGGCGCAGAGTTTGGTCGAAGCATGAGACTTACCTCCGTCAGACCTCGGTAACAAAGTCTTCGAGACTAGGACTTCCTGAGACCCAACTCTGATGGTTATGGCTTTGGACTCCCTGACTTCGGCCTCCGCATGCTCTCACCCTTCGGCTTCGCTCTGCATGGTTTGATTCGGAGGCACCACGGATAGTCTGTGGATGATGCCCCCCTCCGTTGCGTCTATTTGCCCCTGCCATCCATAATACTCCAAAGGAAAATAAGGCATAGTGATAGGCTGCGGAGGGTACCCTGACCCAGATACGTATGGAGCCCATGGGTTCCCCGCCTAGTCATACGGCGGAGGCATCGGTGGCTCTAGTGGCCTCGCCCACTGTGAGCCAAACCCGTTACTCGGAGGGGGGTTCGGCCAAGTCAAAGGTATCTCGGACCACACCAACGAAGGGTCCTGCCAGGCCGGAGGTACGTTCGGCCAGTGCGGGCCGAAGCCTCCCATCGGGGAAGTCCAACATGGTGCGGGGTTCGGCCATTGGGGGCCAAAGTTGTTGTATAGGGGACCCGACCACTGGGGCTCAGAGCTGCTGCATGGGGGTTCGACCATTGTGGCTCGGAACCACCATGCGGAGTAT
This sequence comes from Zizania palustris, assembly GCA_019279435.1. Taxonomy (NCBI): domain Eukaryota; kingdom Viridiplantae; phylum Streptophyta; class Magnoliopsida; order Poales; family Poaceae; genus Zizania; species Zizania palustris. Next base: position 13,895,880 of record JAAALK010000283.1, on the reverse strand, counting down.
CAGGCCACCGTGGCCCGAAGCCCTCGTGCAGAGGGTTCGCTTGCTTCGGTCCGAAGCCACTCTTCGAGGGTCTTGGACCCTTCGTCTGTTTTAACTTGGCGCGTGGACCTGCTTCCTTGGACCTCCTCTGATGCTTGTTCAACAACATGTCATATGTTACCTTCGGCCTCTTGCGAGCCGTAGCCAAGGGGGTATTAATGTTCTGTTTCCACACTCCTACCTCGTTATTCTTTGGCACGAGCGTGCGAGTGCGCGGTTCTCCAACAATTACATCTTTCCCTTTAGCAGACTCGACCTGTTCTGGCCGAATCAAAACCTTCTTTTCGCCGAGGTCAACGGCGTTGACTGGAAAAGGATCTTTATCCAACTTCATATTTGGATCATGGTCTATCTTCAATCGTCCTTCTTCTATGGCCAATTGTATCTGCCATCAAAAAACATTGCAATCATTAGTATTATGCGAATGTTGTGGCGCCCCGATTTACTGAAATCGGAACAGTATTGAATTTCCAAAGAAAAACAATAATACAAGAGGTTCATCATGCGGCAATCGTACATACGACAAGTATTCATTGTACGTAGACCATATTATTACATCAGAGTTAAATAAAAACGATAATAAAAGTAGAATGCATGACGAACGCCTTCTTCAAGATCTTTTCGCTTGACTGGGTCGCTACTCCAGACCATCTTCATAGTAGGCATCCTCTGAAGTGTGTTCAACGGGTATGAGTACAAAAGTAGTCAACAAGCCACCACAGATGCAAGTAATAATACAAGATAATAACAATGGAAGGATAATGGCTAAAAGTGCGGAAAAGTACATTTTCAGTCGTTGCATTTAGTGTAGTCAAATTTTATCATGCGGAATAATAAACATGAACATCAATAACATCATCTAACTCGAGGAGTACGTTTTACCTCCTCGCACAACAATCATTACATGTCAAACCATCATGCACATCCATATCAAAAGTAATCTAACTGTGGGATGTCACGCAACCCGCCCTTGACCATGGGCTTGGCTCTTCGAAAAGATTTAAGACTCTGATCAGAGGTGTACTACTGTACCCACAAGGCACACACTCATCCCAAACACCAAAGTGTAACGAGATGACCCATACCACGAGAACTCGTGCCAAAACCTCAGCATGAAATGCTCCAAGCGATAACCACCCACTCTAGGTTTTGCCGGCGCGCCGGGCCGCATCCCGGCTAACGTCGCACCCCCTTTTGCGCCACGTCGGTACAAGCCACCCGCAGGTGCTGCTTGACCCATCTCCAAGTGGTGGCCTCGGTTTGGAACACTCCATACCTTAGTTAGGACTTACCCACTAGACTTGTGGTTAGTTCGGAAGTGTATTGCAACGGATCCCTCAGACCGGTCCTTATAGTGCCCCGGGTGCTACCGACCAATGCCCTAGCTTGCACCCGGAACCCACCATGCATACTCTCACAACCATAACTCTATCACCAACAACATTCCAGAGATAAGAATAACGGGGATCATATAGTAGATTCCAAGTTACTACAACTCATTTTTAATCCTATAACAATCATGTCGATACATTGGATACTAGCTAATAGTACTAATCATGTGGTGACAAGGAGTTTAGGCTAGATAGCATGGCTTGGGTTGCACATCAAGGTCGGGGGATCCTAATAAATATATTGTAAGGGTTCCATTTGACTAATGCATGTATATCCTATGTGTTTTAGCGATAGCTTAATAAAACATGGGTTCAATATGCTCAAAAGATTGGTTTGGTGACTTGCCTTGTTCAGCGAAAGGCGACGGGGAAACTTCCGGGTAATATTTTAGCTCCTCGGTGGCGTCGTAGTCTTTTTAACAGGAATAATAAAAATAACATTCAATAAACAATACAAAATCAAACAACAAGCATAACGGTTTTGCTTAGGTTAACTTAAGGAAAATAAAGGTGTTAAGTTTCTGAAATTCATTTTATGGATATTTAAAATGAACTATAATGAAATATAGTCCTTTATAAAAGGGATTTTAATTGTGAAATAATCTCATTTTAAGTTTTCTAACTAATTTAAAATAAGAGGTTCAGAGAAAACTTAGTGGTTTCATTATATTAACAGGAAATGAATAAATATAAATTTTACTGAAATTTAAATAATTAAATTTGAAATTTTCCTTAAAGGGCATTTGGATACTTTATCAAACAAACTTGAAATATATAAAGTAAATATACTATTTTATTGTATGAACATGTAGAGAATAATATTACAAATTTTCTGAAATTGAAATGGTAATTTTTGAAGTTAAAATGCACCAGATATGAATTTTAGAAGTTTAAAAGCATTTCTGGAATTTAAATTAAATTCAAAACAGCCGCAGGTCCACGGTGAGCCGGGCTCATGGTGAACCCGCGCACTGTGCTCATGCGCCGGATCGAGATCCACCGTTGGATCGCGATCGGGCGGTCACGGGCGAGGCAGGGGAGTTAAAATAACGTGGATGGCTGAGATTAAAACATCGAACCGGTACGCGATGGATGGCCCAGATCCATCGTGGGGTTTAAATACTAATGGACGCACGAGATCACACCGTACCACTTCACCACGGTCCAACGCATCAGATTAAATCGCGAGACAATCTATCTTCCACCGTTGGATCGGGATCGCACGACCGAGAGCGAATCCGACACGGCACGGATACTCATCCCGTGCCGGTCGTCTTCTCCAACGACGGCGTGCAGGCTAGAGGCCACGACAAGCGACGGCGGCCCTAGATAAGCCTAGAAACGGAAAGAGGACGCCTAGGGGAACACGTGGGTACCTTAGGCGAGGCGAGAGGTCGACAGAGCGCGGTCAGTGGTGAGGGTAGACGACGGAGTGGTTCGGGTTCCTCATCGGCGATGGTGTTCCGGCAGGGTTCGTCGTCGGCGGAGGGGTGACCGAGGTTGGTGAGGTCCTTGCGATCACAATGGTGCGGTCGGCGAGGACGAAGGAGGTCACCAGCGACGGCGAGCGGTGACCGGAGTGTGGGCTGCGGAGTGGCGTTTAAGGGAGCGCCTCGAGCGTTCTATTCGGTCTAAGCGCAAATGGACGTGCGGACCGAATGCGGCAGAGGTGAGGGGTTTAAATAGAGGCACTGGCGGGACAGCGGGGGCGCAATCAGGGGAGGGCTGAGAGTAACGCCGGCGAGCTCTTACCATGCATGCGAGCGACAGGGCGATAGCGCATGGGTTAATGAGGGGAAACGGTCGGCGCGTCGTGGGGGTGTTAATGGCGTCAGTGAATTAACGCTAGGGGGGCTGACGGGGCGGATCTGAGGCAGGATCGGGGGCCGGCGAGGTTAGGGGGGCGGGGGGTTGGCGCGAGGTGGACGACGGGTCCGACAGGTGGGATAAGGCGGGCAGCGGGCGCGAGCGCACGAGCGAGGAGACTGACGGGTGGGGTCGGGCTCGACCGAGGGAGTGAGTCGGTTGGCGCCGACAGGTAGGGTCAGGCTGTCGGGCGCGCGGGGAGGAGTGGGCTGGGCCGGCCGGGAGAGAGAGAAAGGGAGGGGGAGGCCCGTTACTGTTTAAAGGTTTTTCTGAATAAAAATAATTACAAAAATTGGTTTAAAATATTTGGGCTACTTCCAAGGTTGATAAAAATTTGTAAAAATTCTCAAAAATATATCTTGACCTTGGGATCATATGCAAAATTTTCTAGCTCCTGGTTTGGTCATTACATCTAGGTTTCAGTTCAAAAAGGTTAAGGAGGGCATTAAAGGTATTTCCAAAATAAATAATTCCAGGAAAATAGATTAAATAATGTTTTTATTTCTTTGAAAATTTGGGGTGTTACAAATGCGAATCATGCCACTGACAGTATGAATGTTTCTTTAACTCATTGGCAGGTGGAATGACTTGACCCTTAGGTAACCTGAGAAGCTGACTTTTTAAGATAAAATCAAATATTTTATCACATTTAGTTATATCAAACGAGTACTTGACCTCACTAAGTCGATTCTTTGTGGGGGATGGTCGTAACTCGGAGCAGGTGACAGGTTTATTTTTAGCATTCCAAACCCATTCGGGCGCGTACATGTCGGCCGAATCCTCCTCCTCTGACTCCTCCTCATCAGAGCGTTCCATGATGTGGATTTCGGCCCTAGGCTTGCTAAACGTCTTGATAAACTTTTTATCTTTGGCTCGGCCTTCCTGGACCAGAGCCTGCTGTAAAACTTGGCTAACTTCTAAAAAGTTCTGGTTATCTAATCTCTCTTTAATCTCAGAACACAACCCGTTAAAATCTAATTCCGCCAAATCCCTTTCGGAAATATTAAGGCTAAAACATCGGTTTCTAGTATCCCTAAAACGCTTGATTTACTCAGAGGCGTTCTCACTAGATTTCTGCTTAACCGATGTCAAATGTGAGAGCCTAAGTTTTGTCTCACCTGTGTAGAAATAATTATGGAATTTCCGCTCTAAATCGTCCCACGTGTGGATGGAGTTCGGCGGGAGCGCCGAAAACCAAGTGAAAGCGGTGCCGGATAGCGAGAGAGAAAATAGTCTAACCTTTAGAGCATCTATCCCGCTAACCTCTCCACACTGTGCCAGAAATTGACTAACGTGCTCTAGTGTAGTCTTGCTACCCTCGCCATCGAATTTAGTGAATTCAGGGATTCTATAGCCGCGGGGGTAGGGTACTGTATCAAGGTGGTCGGGGTATGGCTTACGGTAACCCCTAACCCGTCCCTTGGGCACGAAGCCGGCACACTCTCTAAATAGTACGTGGACCCGCTCCTCTATTTCATCTTGGTATGTTGTTTGTGTGCGCCTCTCATGCGGGGGTGCGACATGCGGTCGGATATTGGCGTGTCGGCCATGGGCCTCTTCCCTACGTGCTATTTGTATGACGTGTTCGGGCGCCTGCGCATGTGGTGCGGGCAGCGCGTGCATTGGTGCAGGTGGTGGTGCATGGTATGTAGTATTAGTTTGACCGTAGGTGTAATGATTGGTCTCGGCCATAGGTGATGAGGCCAGAGACATGATTGTGCCAGTGCTATCATTAGTTCTACCGTACACGTGGTTTGCCGGAGGTGCACTAGCTATAGGAACTGGGGGTACGACCTCAGTAAAGCCGAACCTTCTAAGAGTTGCCTCTACTTGGGAGCTGACTATCGAATCTAAACGGTTGGCTAGCGAAGTAACAAGGACTTGAGCGATACATGTGTTACCTGGACTTGAGCGAGGTCGGGGGTGACGATGTCGCTCTTGATGAAGCTTGCACGTGTCTTGACGTAGCCCTCAAGCATCATGTCTTGGAGCGCTTTTAACTTCGCCTCGATCTCTGCTCGGTCTACTGCGGGGATATCTTCAAGTGTGGTTGACAATATGTTTCGGTTGTCGATATCCGCGCCTCCTATTGTGTCCATCGGCGGTGTAGACGTAGTAGTCAATGTAGATGCACCGGTGGCCGATGTAGATGTACTCATAATGTTGGCGTAGCCTTCCCCAGCGGAGTCGCCAAAAAGTGTGTTGACAAGAAAACGTGCCCCCGCACTTGGGTCAGTTCGACGATCCAAAAGTGCACGGATACTTAGGGACAAGCCTAAGCGTGACATGGCACCGACGTCGTGTTCCGACTACCCTTAGTAGTGATAAGGGGGGTGGAGTCGCCAAGCAACCAGATTACACAAAATAATCCAATTATCCAAAAAAGATAGATTAAACAGAATAAAATCAGCAAACCAGTCACAGCCCCATCTGGTTCGAAGTCTAGTGCGAAGGGGTCACCGAAGTGTACCTTTGGCGTCTGGTGCGAAGTGCTCCGCCGAAGGGTGCTTCGGCGTTCGGACTAATTCGGCCGAAGATGGGCTCGAAACGGATCTAGACGCGATGATCACCTCCGAACAGCGAGGTTCGGCGTGATATCTCCGATACAGCAAACTACAGAATAATGACGCGAGGGCCGCGCACGAGTGCAACTTCGTCCGTTGCGGAGTATGGTCGTTGCGAAGCCTGTTGTGATGAAGTATGCCTAGCGAAGCCTGTTCCGAAGCCTGCAGTCCTGCCGAAGGGTGTCTTGGGGACCTCCGAAACCGATCTCTCAGCTCCGGATATCTCCGACGAAGTAGCTCCAAACATGCGAACCTACAACAGAAGAGTGCAAAGTACCAATTCAGCTTGAGGACTGAATTTTGCTAAGTGTTGCACAGGTAGCGAAGGTAGCAATCTATTATGTAGATTAGCGGATACTTCACAGGCAAAGTACCAAGGCGATAGCAATCTATTATGTAGATTAACAGATACTTCAAAGGCGAAGTAACAAGGATTACCACTGTTCTGTAGTGGCCGGCGGAGGGCTTCCAAGCAAACCCACGAAGAGGTACAGGAAAGTAAAGGTAAAGTAAATACGATCAAAGCATGGGCTTTGGTTTGGTTTGAGTTGGGGGGCGGACTCTCTACGCCGGCCTTGCCTCTCTATTTATAGGGGCTTAACTCCTAATGTAATCTACTATTAATCCGGCCAGATAGAGATAGAGATCGAGCTGGGAATGCATACAACTCTATCTCTGCCGAAGTGGGCTTCGGCCAGGCCCGTCGAGGCCTGCTCCTCGGGCCGAAGCTTCGGCAGCGTGGGCCTCCGAAGGCTTCCTGGCCGAAGCCCATGGGCTGGCTAGATGCTTTCGGAGCCCATAGCTCAATGGACTTCGGCCCTGTAGGGCTTCGGACAGACCCCAGACATGTGTATTTTCGGCCCAAATCACCAAAATTGATATTTTGACAATCTAGCCATTAATGCCATTTTTTGCTATCAAGAGATACTTTCAAGTCGGTGGCTTGGAATACGTTTTCCATGTTCTCCTCCAACTTTTTTTACGGATGCTTTCAAGCTGATGGCTCAGAATCCGTATAATTTGGTCTCCTCTGATTCTTTTTATGGATGCTTTCAAGTCGGTGGCTCGGAATAAATTTTTCATGGTACTTTCCCACCTTTACGGATGCTTCGAGCTGGTGGCTCGAAGTCCGTTGATTAGGTTCGAATGAATAATACTTACCTCCGCAATCAGCTCTGTCCCCTAGTGCGTCCACTAGGGGTAGGAATCATCTTAAAAAGCATGCATTATTCGAACCATAAGCTTTATTTATTTAGAAATGTGTTTACAAATCATTACAAGGAGCCCCTAAGCAAAGTATCATTTAAGGTGCTCCGCATGCCATGCATGCTTCAATTCCTCACCTTCTAAATTAGCTAATTTAAAATATCCGGGGCGTCCTGAACGCAGGATGATATATGGTCCTTCCCATTTATTTCCTAATTTCCCCAGAGCAATAATGCTTTGCAATACTAAATGGCCCGACTTAAGTTTGTTAAGCTTTATTTTTGGGTCATACCAAGTCTTCGTCTAATGTTGATACTTCATTAGGTTAGCAACGTGTAACGCCCGAAGTCTACCGACTTCGAGTTTCATTGAAATTCCGTAGAAAATCAACTTACCAAAATGTTCATCAAGCGACAACGTCTTACGACAAACAAAATATAGCTCAGAGGCTATTATATTACACTAAAATAATAAAAAGGTCTTGGCGATGAACATCTTGCTCCACGGATCGCTCCTCGACTGGGACAGCTACTCCAGGCCTTCGTCTTTATAGGACTCAGCATCTAAAAAGTTTTAATCAACGGGGATGAGTACAAAAGTACTCAACAAGCCACAGATATGCATATAATGAAGGCTGAATAACAAAGGAGCATATTCTAGGCTTGTTTGCATAAATGAGCAAGTTTAATGTTGTTTAAGCTTTAGTGAGCAAAATTAAAACATGAATATAAAATGCTGAAATAAATATGAACGATAACTTCCCACTACCTCGAGTTGCACACCTGTGCCAACTCGCTCTTTCAACCCATTCCATCATGTTCAATGCTTTCACACACAAATGCAGAAATAAATGCTAACTGCGGAGAACATCACTTGGCCGCCCGTAACCGTGGGCACGGCTTTTCGAAAAGTTTATACTCTGATCAGAGGTGTACTACTTTACCCACAAGGCACTTGTCCCTGCACACCGCAGTGTGTTACGAGGACCCAAGTCCCAGGAACGCATGCCAAAACCCTTCGCATGTCCGGCTCAGCAAGAGGACAACCTCACTAGGTTTCATCGACGCTCCACTGGGATCTCACTCATAACATTTGAGTAGAACCCGATTGGTAGACGTGCGACCCCCATTAGTGCCTCGTCAGCACAAGCCATCACTGGGCAACTCCCGATAGATGGTCTTGTCTCCTCCGCTCGGTGCATCAAGCTGAACCGACCCATACTACAGATTAGGTCTTACCCATAGACTTGTGGTTAGCACGACAATGCTTTGCGACAGATCCCGCATACCGGTCCTTATAGTGCCCCGGGTGCGACCAACCAATGCCCGAGCTTGCACCCGGAACCCACCATGCTCAACACAACACCATTCTCCACGCTTCATGAATCACAACTCAAAATCACAATGAGATGAGATATAACAAGGATATAGAGATGATCCACCTATCTAGTAATAGATATTAAATTTAACGCTAGCAAACGTGCCTCTACTTTAGAGCACTAACTAATAAGTATATAAGGCGACAAGGAGAACGGAGTACAAAGCATGGCTTAGATTTGCACATCAGGGATAAAACTAAACTTTAACTAAACATTTAAAAGTGAGGTCTAATGCATTTATTAGCCTATGGGTTATAGCAATAATTAATAATAAAGATGGGTTCAACATGATCAACTATTTCCACGGAATGAATCTGTGACTTGCCTCTTGCGCTTTTGAAAAACCCTTTTAACTCCTGACGAAGACTTCCGGATCTTGCGCGAGGTCCTTCAAAGCTTCAAGAACACGAGGCTCTACACGGCACATAAAACAAGATAAACACTCTAAGAAAACAATTAAACAACATAATTAAATATTCTTATTAGTTAAGGTGTTAATTAAGAATAATGATTGAGTTTGAATGGAAAAGATGGAGTGAAATAGAACTATTGATCTCGAGTTGAGACAAGGACAGTAGATTGTATTCGCAAAATAGGAGAAGTGTCGTCCAACCAAGTTGAATGCCAACGAACAGAAAACAACAGTTCAATAAAAAGAGAGGTGGGGAATGGCGAGGAAGCATCGGAACGACACGAATCATATCCGATGAACAATGACATGGATTGGGAGGAAGGAAGATAAATAAAAGATATGGCTCAACACTAATCGAAATGAATGAATGTCAAACCATGGCTGTGAGTCAACGGGATAGGTTAGAACTAATGAGCAGGGACATATACCGGAATCAATGAACGACGACACATAGCATAATAGAACAACAATGATGAGCTATGGCGTTCAAAGGCATATGACATACCTACCAAGGTTAGATCAGAACAAGATCAATGTATAATGGGTATGGTATCATGGTTGGGACAAATAAGATACCATTGATGATGATTTAATTGAATGGAACAAGAATACAAAGTTTCAAGGGTAGTACTATCTAGCTCGAAATTTATGGATATCAAAAGAGTATGTCTAACTGGAATATTAGACAATCATGGAGACATAATAAATCAAGATAAGCGGAAGAGCTAGCAAGGTATAAAGAATGATATAACAACAATAATGAAGCATTTAGAATTAATGGTGCCTAGCACCAGATAGATCAACGATTAATTAAATGTAGTAGAGCAATAGAAAACCAAAAGCATAACATGTTGAAATCAACAGTCGATCATGAAGTTTACAACGATGTGATTAGTGGAGGGACCGAAACCATTTGATACAACATTTTAATTAGATGAGCGGAATACCAAGGAACCATGATATAAGAGGTAGACGATTCAACAAAACATATGAAGACATGTCAACATGATATTGCATCGTTTGGACCGAACGATACATAGCACAATATATATTCAACGGTTAATTGAATGAACAATGGGAGAGGGAGATGATCCTCACCATGAGAAATTAAACGGAGAGGCTGACATAGTTGTGGTTGGAAAGGGTCGTCCACGAGGAAAGATTCGTTAAACGACGGAACCAAAACATCTTGATGATATACAATCATGAAGACATACACATAATGAATCAACGAGATCTAAGAACAAAACAAAAGTTATGATACATATTACAGGAAGAGAGGAGGGTTCTCACAATGAGCTGAAGAGAAATGAAGTAACTCGATTGTAGCAGCGGCTTGGCAGGCGGAAATAAAACGGAACCCATGGGATGTAGCTTCTTTTCTGGACAGCAGAGGCGACGCGGCAGCGGCTTGCCGGCAACCAGGCGAGAGGAGGGGAGCGGCTGAGAGAGCAGGACACGTGGTGGAGGAGGGGAGCGGCGGCACGGCGCGGAAGAGGAAGGCGACGCGGTGGCAGCCTACACGGCGCGGGAGCGAGCAGGGCGGCGCGCGAGCACGGCACGGCGACGGAGGAGCCGCGGCGCGGCGGCTGGGCGCGGGGAGGAGGTGCGGCGCCGGCGGACCAGTCTAGGCCGAGGCAGAAGGAGGGGGAGGGAAGAGGAGAGAGAAGCGGCGGGAGGTTGAAGAAGGGAGAGAGAAAAGTGGTTACGAGATGGGAGGAGGAAGGAGAGGGGAGAGAAAAAGAGGGCTGCGGACGGGATGGGGGCTGCACGCATGCAGCCAGGAGAGAAAAGCAGGAGGGAGAAAAGGAAAAGAAAAAGGAAGAAAGAGAAAAAGAGAAAAAAAAAGATTGGAAAAAAATATAGAAAAAAAATATTTTCTGAATATTTAAATTTATACTTTTGAGAAAAAGTGAAAAGTTTTTGGAATGTTTAAAATTTAAAATAAATTTATAAATTTTAGTTTTCAAGGAAATAACGCGGAAATATTTTGAAAAATAAACGACGGTTCATAAAATCAATAAATTTTGTATTCGCATCGGAATTAGAAATTCCGAACATGAACACAAAATCAAGGTTTTGATTTGTTTTAGGGAATTAAAATACAGAAAATATTTTCGAAAAGGATTTTTCACGGAATAGAAATCACGCGGTTAAAAAGGAAATTTTAACTTCACGAACGAAAAAAAAATATTGATTCCTCCGGATTTACGACGGAAAAAGAGAGATGGTCATGGATGAAAATTTCAAACTCGACCGGAAAGAAATAGGAATTTAATTTATTCTCGATTTAATTTATTTATTAAAATATTATGAGTTACTATTCTAATTGTAAAATCCTTAATAAAAACTTAAATTGATTTGAGGCGCGAGAAATTTAAATAAAATTCCTCTAGCCAAATTTGATTTAGTTTTAAGTTATTTTTAATTGAAATGATTTATTATATATTTTATTCACGCAATATTATTGTTAAACATATTTTATTATTTAACATTAGAGCTTTGCGATGAAATAATATTGATTATATCTTTATTAATTCCTTTGCACCAAAAATTCTAGAAAATTTTTGGGACACAATTTAGAGCAAAGAGGATTTTAAGAAAAATACTCTCGCCACGATTTATTCTTAAACGAAAATTTTAAGCACGCATTTTATCTTCATTGTTTATCGCTTTTCACTGAATCATTTTCTTGAATTTCATTTATTAATTACTTTATTTTATTTTAACGCTTGACAAAAGTCAGGGCGTTACACAATGGCTCGAAGCCTTGTTTCTTCAGTTAAGTCTAGCAAAGTCTGTCTTTCATTGTCCAACTCGGGTTCGATGGTGCGAAGGGATCCTCCCTTGAGCTCCATCGGCGTCATGGCTTCATCTCCAAATAGTAACCTGAAAGGGGTGAACCCTGTGGACCTTGCTTGAGTGGTCCGAATGGACCACATAATTTTTGGAAGTTCTTCGTTTCATAGCCCCTTGGTTAATCCTACTATTCCTCGATTCAGGCTTGGCAAAATATTATCATTAGCTTGCTCGATGGCTACATTGGATTGGGGATGACGGACATCTACAAAGCACATTTGAATACCAAGACCTTCACAGAACTTTCTAAAAGGTTTGGCATCGAACTGAGTGCCATTGTCAATTGTCAGCTGCCTAGGCACTCCAAATTTGCAAATAATATTTTGCCAGAATTTTTTTGCACATTCTTGGAAGTGATAGCGGTGAGGGGTTCAGCTTCGACCCACTTAGAAAAATACTCAATCGCTACCACTGCAAACTTTAGACTGCCCTTTACCATTGGGAAGGGGCCAATAAGGTTCATCCCCCATCAGGCCATTGGCCACACTAGAGTGATTACTTGAAGAGGTGTTGGTGGACGATGGCTCCGTCTTCCCATCCATTGACAACCCTGGTAAGTGCGGACTAAAGACTCCACATTAGCTACTATTGTAGGCCAATAAAGCCCCTAGCGAAGTGTTTTGCCTGCTAAAGCCCGAGGGGCAAGATGGCTACCACAAAGGCCTTCATGAATTTCTCGGAGTATGTCTTGGCCTTCGGATTGGGAAATACATTGGGGCAGGGGAGAACATACTCTGACCTTGTATAAAATACCATTGACAATATGATAGTTCTGGACCCTTAACTGTAATCTTGATAGCTTTGTGCCTTCGGGCAAATTGGCTTTATCTTGCAATAAATCCATAATTGGGCTCCGCTAATCAGTGCCTGGTATGCAAAGTACCTCAACAGGAGGGAGTTGTGGCACTGAAGGGGAGGCAATCTCTTCATAAAAAGCCCCTTCCAGGATGTCTAGGGCTTTGGCTGCCGCTTTTGCCAAGATGTCTGCTTGCAAGTTATCGGCTAGTGGGATGCTCTAGACAAAAATCCCTTTAAATGCTGCTTCGGTCTTGCAGATTTCTTCGAAATATTTAGCAAGTTGTGGATGTCAAACTTGAAAACTTTTATCAATGTGCCCTACTACAATCTGGGAATCTGTTTTTATAACAACTCTTGTAGCACCAAGCACACGCGCCTTGCGAAGCCCCATCAGAATTCCTTCGTACTCCACAATATTATTGGTGGACTTAAAGTTGAGCCTTGCGGAGTACATTTCTTTTTTCCCTAAATGCAAAATTATGACTGCTCCAGCACCTTCTCCGGACGCTTGAAAGGTTCCGTCAGAGTATATGGTCCATATGCCTTCATCAGATTCTTTCGGAGCCCAAACTGCAGACGGAGTCCACTCTGCTAAAAAATCAGCCACCACTTGTGACTTGACGACTGTTCTTGCTATGAAAGAGATATCAAAGGGGGCCAGCTCGACCACCCATTTTCCAATTCTCCTCATAGAATCCTTGCTTCAAAGCATATCTCCTAGAGGATAAGAAGTTGGTACAATTACATTGTGTGCCAAAAAATAATGTTGTAATTTCCTCGAAGCCATTACCATAGCATAGGTAAATTTCTCGAGCTCGGAGTACCGAGTTTTGGCTTCGGATAAAGCTTCCAATACGAAGTATATTGGATTATGTACCAACTTCCCACTGGAATCCACTTCTCAAACAAGGACTGCACTAATAGCGGAGCCTGTGGCTGCAAGTTAGAGAAGAAGAGTTTCATCTGCGAGGGGCACAGTGAGTGTTGCAATATTGCCGAGATAATCCTTGATTTCATCGAAACTCTTATGGCACTCTAGTGTCCAGGCAAAATCTTCGAACCCTTTTAAGGCTTTGAATATTGGGAGGCTCTGCTATGCGGACCTTGCCAAAAATATGCTAAGGGTCATGAGGCGTCCAGTGAGCTTTTGGACTTGCTTCAAATTTTTCATCAGAGCCATCCTTTGCAAAGCACTTATCTGCATTGGGCTAGCTTCGATCCCTCTACTCGAAACTAAGTACCCTAATAATTTTCTAGCTTGAGCCCCGAAGATACATTTTTCGGGGTTGACGCGAACTCCACATGCTCGGAGGCTCTCAAAAGTTTCTGCTAAGTCTAAACTATGCTGGTGCTTTAAAGCACTCTTTATTACAATGTCATCCATATAGGCCTCGACATTGCGACCTATCTGGTGACCTAGAGCCTTAATGATTAACCTTGAAAAAGTTTCCCCAACATTTTTTAAGCCGAAGGGCATTCTAACATAACAAAAGACTCCCGAAGGAGTTATGAAGCTTGTCTTGGCTTCGTCTGCGCATTTTAACCATATTTGATGATATTTGGAGTACGCGTCGAGGAAGCTTAAAAGCACGGAGCTGGTAGTGGAGTCGACGAGTTGATCAATGCGGGGCATGGGGTAGGGGTCACGTGGGCACGCTTTATTCAGGGATGTGAAGTCAATGCACTTGCGCCACTTGTTGGAGGCCTTTTTCTTGATAAAGACGAGGTTGGCTAACCACCCTATGTGGGCCACCTCTTTAATGATCCCGACCTTTAACAACTTCTCCACCTCCGCTTTGGTAAGGTCTGCCCTTTCTATCGACAATTTGTGGAGCACCTGATGAACAGGTTGAACCCTTGGGTTGACGAGTAGGCTATGCTCGATAATGCTTCGGTCGACTCCGGGAATATATTCGTCAGACCAAGCAAAGACATCCAGATTTTCTTTAACTACTTCCAGCGAAGTGGCAATTTCTAGAGGCAGTTCCTTGCCAAACTGGATGGGATAGTCTTTGCCATCCTTGACAATAATCTTTGTTACAATTTCACCTTTAGGGCTTGGCTTGAGGGAGGATATCTTTGAGGGGTCACTTGACGTAGAGGCATCCTCCAAATGATCATGTACATTATTTATCTGCCTAGGATCAAGAGGTGGACCATGCCCGTACTCCGCCCTCTGCGTCGTAGCTTGGTCGTCGAGGACCGCAAGTACTCCTCCTTGCGTAGGCATTTTCAAGCATAAATAATTGTGATGCGCCACAGCTCCGAATTGATTTAGCATCCCCCTTCCAATAATAACATTATAAGCATAAGGAGCATCGACAATGTCAAAAATCACCTCCTCCGATCTAGCCAAGAGTCCCTCTCCTAAGGCGACCTCGAGGCCTATTTATGCCAAGGGAATCGAGAGGAGGGTCTGTGAATCCTTGAAGCGGACGAGCTGCTGGAAGTAAATGCTTCCGCGGGATGCACAATTGGTCAAAGGCTTGGACGAAGATAATATCTGCAGAGCTTCCACCATCAACCAGCACTCTCCGGACCTCTGTTCCTGCAATGTCAGCTATAATAACAAGAGGGTCCGCATGAGGGAATTTAATACCAGCTGCATCAGCTGTGAAGAAGGATATAGGCACGTGAGACCACTCGGGCATTTCAACAGCTGATGAGGAAGTCCCAATATGCCCTACTTTGCGGACATATTCTCTCCGCTGACACTTCGACATGCCTCCTAGGGTCCCTCCTCCGGAGATGGGGAGGACTACCCGTTTGCTGTGGTCTTGTGTATTTTCTTGCTTCGGAGGTGGCATAACACTGACCACTGAAGGCTGTCTTAGGGCTTCGAAGCTGTCTACATGTGTGACAGCCTGCACTGGCTCTAGACGTGTCTCGGGAGGTGTTCGGGTAGTAGTGCCTCGACCGGAGGTCCTCTCAAGATACTTTCTCCGCAGAGCTAATATAGACTTGCATGCATCAGTACCATGGCTTTGGTTTTCTCCATGTACAAAGAATAAGAAGGCTTGGCCTCGGCTAGCCGGCTTCCCTGGCGGCCTCTAGCCGCTGACCTTGTTTCCCGGAGCTTGTGGATTTTTAGGGGCAATTTCGAAGAAGAGGGGGCAATATTTAAAACCTCGGAGCGAGGATGCTTTCGTCCTCTTCGTCCGTCATGCTGATTGTTGTCGAAGGGGTACACCTATGAAGGGGTTGAAGTTTTCACCTCAAGTTTGACTTCTTGAAGTACGGTTGGCGAAGACGAAGCCGTCCTTCAGAGCCATCCTTCTTCTGACCTAGCATACTCCTCGAAGTAGGCCATTAGCTGAGCTACTGAGGAAATATGCTTTCACTAAAGCTTGTCGAGGAGGCCTGCATTCGTGACTCCTTCCCGTGCTGCATCAATAACGGATGATGCAAACATCCCTCTTATCTACGACTTCGTATGAGCGAAGTGCTTGAAAAATTGTCACAGGGTTTCTCCAGCTTGCTGCTTCACCTAAAAAAGACTCCCTGTAGACATAGGGGCATGAAGGTCCCTTGGAAATTGCTCATAAATTTTTTCCTCAACTGCTCCCAGGATCTAATTGATCCTGGTTTTAAGGACCAGAACCAACGCAAAGCAACTCCTTCAAGCGTAAGGGGAAACACTTTGCCATTGTGTCTCGCACCCCTCTGCTGGCTTCAATTGCCAGAGCATAAGATCGGGAGAATTCACCGGGATCTTGCTCTCTGGAGTACTTGCACAGCTTCGAAGTTCTGAATTTGGGGTCAAAGCACACCTTTTGCAAGTCTGGGTGCAATGGAGATTCATCGTCGAAGGAAACATTCTCAGTGCTTCTCTGAATCTCAGAGGCTTCAAAATAGTAGATAGGGCCGTCGTCTTGAGGCACCACCAGGATGACAGGGCTAGCCTAAGGGCGAAGCTTATCGGCAGCTTCCTGCCTCCATCTTCCTACTTCGGCCTGAAGACGAGCCATTTGGGTCGCCACATCATCAGGACGGTCTTCGTTTCCTCCAGAGGGGACCTCCGGGTCTTGAGAACTGAAGAAGTCAGTTTGGAGCACGGATGGAGCCGCAGGAGAGGCTCTGTCAGTTCGGAGCATGGACAAAGCTGCAAGAGGGGCTCCGTATGCTCGAGGAAGAGTATTCGTTTTAGGAGTTTGAGGTGGCGGACCACGGAGGGTACTCCGACCTCGGTGATGTTCGAAGACATCAACCCAGAGGTCCGAGAAGACCTCCGGAGGGGAGTAGTGCCTAGGCTCCGTTTAGGAGGCATGGATCTAGGAAATGATTGGTAGAGAATGAAGTTTTTGTACTAGGTTCCCTACGGACGACGCTAACTATTGGCATAAAAGATTACGCTAACAGGTTTAAAGAAATAGAAAGATTAACAAACGAAGTGTCTATTTGCGAAGACTATTCCAAGCCTCCGAATAGGATAATAGCTTGAGATAGTTCGAAATGTGTATGGAATATCTGAGTATTTGATACCCTGTACAGAGCGAAGAGGGGTATTTATAGACGAAATACATAGGGAAAAGACCCCTTTACCCTCTAATTGCAACCAACTTAGAAGATATTGTTTAATATTCTTTGTAGGGTTAAAAGAGTAAAAGGTTAATCTAATCAGTGAGAAGATAATTCTCTTTTCCTTGCTAGCGGTACCCCTTTGGGTAAAGAAACTCTGGAAGGCTTCGTCACGCTGTGGCCTTGATGGAGGCCTTCGCTGTGAAGAGCTCCGAATACAACGAAGCCTTGATGCTTTTAGGATCTTTGGAGACCAATGCTTCTGACTTTGTTTCTTCTGGTTGTATTGATGTTGAGGCTTCCTTAGCCTCTGGAGGATGAAATATTTCCCCCCAACAAACACCATTACATAAATTCAACAAGATCTAGATAATACATAAGTTCATCAATAGCTAATCAATTAGAGATGGCAACTAATAAGTTCATATTATTCTATCAGCAGTCCTTGTTGTTCAAATTTAGACTTATTTGGAGAAAGATTTTGCATCTTCAAGAATACCAACACTATCAAATGACTCAAAGTTAATCACTCTCAACATTCCACATTTGATTTGGCCCTGATTTATAGTCTAGAGAGTTTCTTGAAAGAAGATGCAAGTTGTTGTGTACATACACTAAATCTTCAGCACATTCAACGGTAAGTTTATTTCTTTTGATGCTATAAATTAAACTATAGGTACTCCAATTTCTTTCACAACAACAAGAAGAAGCTAACCGCCCATGCAACTTCAAAGCTAATGCTTTTAGCTCTGGAGTACGTTGTCCATAAGTACCTCACCATTACCATTGGATTAAAATGAGCTCTATCCTCGATTGAATCAAATGAATCAAAGTTTGGTCCACACAAAAAGAAATCAATAAATTGTAGATTAATTTTTGTTTGTTCCTCAGCAATAGGAAACTTTTTTCTAAAACATTTGTTTCTCTCTTATGAGATTTCAACATCCTCATGTGGATCAACATGACCATGCAATTCATATAACCATTGTTGAGTGTAGTACCTAAACAAAGACAATGACTCAACAAACATTCAAACAACAAAAAAACAATGACTCAACAAACAATATTTACCTCAGATTTAGTGAATGTGCCAAACAATGGAGAGGAGTATTGCTTTTGAGCCACCGGGCTTGTAAAATTGCATTAACGGTATAAAAAAATACAGATTTTTCATCCATCCTATTTCCTTCATAATGATAAATATAGACTTTCACCTTCTCTATCATAGAGTCCCACATCTCATTGATTAAACAGAGACAAGGCTGACCAGTGTTAGCCGCTCTTAACATTGAGTAGATAGGATTGGTGAAATCAATAATATATTTAATTTTATTCCACCAAACATCACAAAGAACCTTTGTTCTCACAAATTGTGCTTTCTCCTCATCATCACCCTTACATGAAGTCCACTTATCACTAATCTCTACTAAAATAACAACAGAGTTTCGTCTGTCTGCCAGTAGTGTCCCACGCACGTAGCGCACAGTTCCCCTCCCCACACCTTGTAGGGCCCCGCAGCGCGTCGGCCCATTTCATCAGCTTGTTCCGCGTGTGCGCCTAGCGATCGTCCGTCCGTCCGCTCCCTCTTCCTCCATCCCACGCGTAGCGGCCTCCTCCCTGCTGCACGCATGCACTAGCCTCCCCCGATGCAACAACCACACGTACCTCAGGGTCTACCACCACATTCGCCATGATCTAGCTACCAACTGTTGTCGCTTCACCTCGCCTCACTGCATCATCAACATGAAGCCCGCCACGATCTCGAAAGCTTGGCACCAACTCCCCAACCACCACTAGTAGGTGTCGCTTTGCCACCGTTTCTCTTCTTGGCCGTCATGCTCTTTTGTTCCCCTTATCCATCAACCTCATCCCATAATTCGTGGACGCGCGACATGCTCCGCCACCGGCGCTGACGCCGACTCCACCGTGGGTGGCTGTGTGCCTTGTTGGTGGCACGCTCTAGGACAAGAATAGGCGACTAGAGGGGGTGAATAATAGACTCAACAATTTCTTTCGAAATGATGACCTATCCCTTTCACCCAATGCATCTCTAAGATAAATTGTGCAGCATAGGATAGAAGTTGCTGGTGTGCTTGAATCAAGGCAAAACAACACGCGAACAAACAATAGAGAAACTGTAGAACCGAAACAGGTGACCAGAGAGGGGTGAATAGGTGCCTCGACAAATTCTTTCGAATTGATGGCCTTTAAAAAACACACAATGCTCCTCTCAATGAATAAACAGAAGCAAATGAATTAACACAGTAAAATCCCAGATAAAGCAAGTACTATCACTCTCTTGTCAAATATGATATGGTGGGACAATCTGAGAGATCACAAGCAATGAAAACTGATCTAGCCTTCAAAAACAAACTGATGTCCTAATTAAAAGGACATTGGTACAAAGCACACAAGGCATATTAAAAACTTCTCACATATAAAATGACTGATCAACAAATATTCCACCAAATCACAGATAATCCATCAAGCATATTCAGATCATTCAAAAATCATAGGCTGTACATAAATGTAAGAAAGCACAATATCTAATGCGTTCAATCTAGACCAAATAATTTCAGTGAATAAAAAGTGCTCACAAAAGATTCAACAAACATTTGAAGGGCACTATAGATTCATAGATATATCAATCACAATATGAAAATAAAGTGTTTGAAATAGTTGAATCTATCATAGAGTAATCAACAGAATTAATTGCAGATCACGAGGATCGAGAGAAAATGATTATTGTGTTGTCGTGGTCCGACCAGCTCCCTTGTCGCTCCCTACTGGCTTCAGTGCCGCCTACGCCCGAAACCACTGTGTAGTCCCACTTCAGCCACTCATCTCCCTCTCACGCAACCACGTGCCATGCATTGGCACAGCGCTCAGTTCAGCTGCCTCAGCACCGACTACACCACGCGCTGGATGCCGCCTCGATGCTATGAGCTTTCTCGGCCGCCCAAGTGCGCTGCTCGGGGAAACAATGCAACTCGCCACCAGTGCCGCCTGTCGAGACCTGACCGGAGGGAAAAACAAGATGAGGCTTAAGCCTCTAGAAAACCAGCGATGGTATCTAGGGAAAAACAAAGTTGCGTGATGAATCAAAACACAGTGTGGCAGCTAGAATTCTAGAGGTTGTTGATAGCAAAAAATGGCATTAATGGTCGAAATTGTCAAAATATCAATTTTGGTACTTTTGGCCGAAAATATGTCGTTTCCTGGCACAAGCCGGTCCAACCGGCCATGTAGGCTCAGTCATACCAGCCATACAGGCCCGGTCAGACCAGCCCAGCCTAAGTCCGAAGAGATAAAATCAGTTTCAGGTTGATTTGAACTCCATTTAGATTTTAACCAATTTTGGCCGAGTCCTAGTCGAGTTAGACTCCAGGAAACGCCAAGACCACCCCCTATAAATATAGGGGCAAGGCCGATTCAAGTGTATCTCCACAGATCAACTTAAAACCCTAGTTTTTAATCACACTTTTATTTCAATCTACTTTCCTTGCCCTAGGATTAGATTTAACGTATATCTTCATGAGTTTGCACTGGAAGCTCTCCGTCTAGCGCGTCTTAATGACGGTAAGTCCTTATTGATTCGCTTGTGAATCATCCGTTCCATCCACATAACAGATTTATATCATTTTATCGGTTTTTACCGGTGATTCGGTCTCTTGGCTGAATTGCCTCTGTTTTCTTGGTGTTTTTACAGTGTTTCATCCTTCATATTCATCGCTAAGAAGTTTTACATTCATCCGACAACTTTAAGTTGGTTGCTCAAGTCTGGAGGTTGTTATTCTAGGACTTGTCAGTCTGACTGGAGGTTACCCCTGGTCCAACTGCCCTGCATCAAGCCATCACCCTGTTGTCGGCACGCTCCGGTTAGACCAGCGCCCCGAGGCTGGTCCGATCGATCCCTTCGCATAGGAGGACTACTTCACGTCGGAGCCCGTATGCTGAAGACCACTTCGCAGTGAGCCTCGGGACCCCATCGCATAACCTCGGTCCAACCGGAGCCCTAATGTCGGTCCGACTGACTAAAGCACTGAAGGCCCCCTTTGGGATCCCTTCGGACCCCTTCGCACCGCGTGCTAAATCCCCCCTTTGGCCGAACATTTCTCAACGCTAGTTGGACCGACAGTATAGCTTCGGT
Organism: Zizania palustris; assembly: GCA_019279435.1. Lineage (NCBI taxonomy): Eukaryota > Viridiplantae > Streptophyta > Magnoliopsida > Poales > Poaceae > Zizania > Zizania palustris. The sequence continues at coordinate 13,874,699 of JAAALK010000283.1, read as the reverse complement.
CTGACCGGCATACCTCGGCTGGGCTGACCGCTAGTACCCCTTCGGTTGAACCGGCCCAGTTCTAGCCATTTTAATTGCTTTTTTCTCACACACAGGTTAATTAGATAATTCTAATCGATATTATTTGATTGACTTGTGACTCCGTTATTCCCTTACCAATGTTTAAGGGTAATCAGAACGTGACATCGGCGCTGTGTTATGCTTAGGGGTTTACTCCTAAGTATCCACACACTTTTTGATCATCGGATCAATGTTCGTGTGTTTGGCGCTTCGTCGTCGGATTTTAGCATCAACACACTTTTTGGCGACTCCGCTGGGGACATAGCCAACATGACGATCAATGCTACATCGGCGGCGGGTACATCTACTACGACTACCACATCTACATCAACCGGACCCTCGACGCCAATCGACAACCGCAACATCATCTTCCCTACCATTGCAGACATCCCCAAGGAAGGTCAGGCTGAGATCAAGGCCAAGCTGGAGGAAGTGCAAGCCCTCATGCTTGGGAGCTACATTAAGACACACAGGCTTTGTCAAATGCGACATCGATGTCCCCGACCTCCCCGGGAACAAGGTAACACCTTCGCCTCCTTGCCTATCCTCCTAGGACATTGAGCAACTGATAGCCACATCAGTTAACCAGCTCATTAGTGCTACTATCATGAAACACTTAGAGGCCATAGTCGACTCAAGAATGGAGGCGAGAATGGAGGGAAAAATGGAGGCGGTGTTTAGGAGATTCAGCTTTTTCAAGGCCGCTTCCCCACTCCAATAGCTAGTGTACCTCTAGTCCATCACATACACATTAGGACCGACGGGAGTACCGGGAGGGCCATAGCGTCTACGGCCACACCATCCATGGCTGAGGCAACATATGGCCATGTCGGTCAGACCGGCCATCAGGCCGGTCCGACCGACTCTATGGCCGATCAGACCACCCCTGCCACCTACCACGTGCGACCTCCGCCTGCGTCTACGATACCATTTTCCACACTACCGACACCTCTTGCTCCCGCATACCCATATAGGCCCGAGAACTCCCATTATCTCGAACTGCCACAAGAGGAGGAGCCGCACAGCTGTCATGCAGATATACCACCACGTGTTGCATCCCCGCACGAGAGACGCACGTAGGCAAGAGGCATAGATGACATTGAAGAGCAAATTCTCGAGCTTTTTAGGGAGTATGCTGGTTTCACGCCTCGGAACCGGGCTAGGGTTCTATTGGGGAATAGGGGAGATACGCTAGCCGTTAAATTCAAAATTTTTGTCCTATGGCCCTAGGTTCATGAGCGTGTGAGATCATAGATCAGTACCTTCTAGCACAAGACACGCTAGGTGCAGCGGAATAAGATGTTGGAGTAGCTCTTCTAGCCTCTCCTCGCTTCGTCCTTGCCGTCCTTCACCGATCCAATCGATGAAGATGACGTAGTCGTTCGCATGTAGATGTTCACGAGCATCGCTATTGGAGCAATGCCTTCACGGAGTCCACATGTACAGGGATGGAGTACCTCCCACGGCAATGTGCTAGCACTGCACATGAGAGACGGGGATCCTTGACCTCAATGTTTGAGATCAAGAAGGGGAGGAGAAAATTCTTGGGTGGCTAGGTCTAATCAAGGCTTATTGCTTGCTCCAAGACGTCCTCCTCCTCTCCTTATATAGGGCTGAGAGCCCTTGGGTCGTGCTCTTCCCGAAACCCTAAAAACTGTAACAGATCCAATCTGTTTGCCCACATCAGAACTTCCGATCCTACATCAGAACTTCCGACAGGGTATTTTAGGTCTCCTGACACAATACGACACGCAATAGATCCAATCTATTATCGCCCACCTCGGAACTTCCGATACCTTATCGGAACATCAGATCAGTACAAAATTCCCCGATTCCGAATCGGAACTTCCGATACCATATTGGAACTTCTGAAGCAACAATTGCTCTCTGTATCGAGACTAGAAATTAACCAGAACTTCCGATACTCCCTATCAGAACTTCCGATCCATTGAATTTTCTTAGGCATAACCTTCAATCTCCCACTTGCACAAGAACCAATTCCTTGCATGTTTTTAATCCATCTCCTTAAGTTTGTGACCCAATAGGTTCATAGACTAATGGTTGTTCACTAGAAACCATTTTCGACTCACAGATCAATAGCGGTACCTAGCAGCACATATTGACCCCTGAAAGCATACAAAATCAAATTTTCATGAACCTTGATATACTCAAGCACCAGTCGCTTCACCACGTGCAGTCAGCCAAGTTCATGGCGAGATACGTGCCACCCTTGTTCGTTAACTTGACATTTTCACTTGATCAAGTATCATATTCAAATATGACTAACCCCTTAGTCATAGTGGAATAGTGTTAGGAAGCATCTAAGTGTGTCATTATGCATTTTGGAATCAAATGACGATCTCAGGTCTAAGGACTCTACAAGTACACCATTTGAGATGACAATTGTTGGCACATAACAATCTCAGCAGTATCTCAAGTGGGTCTGTCCAACACCATGTTCACCAACATGTGTCCACATCACTGATTTGACATCTTTATGTCTATGATCTGTGAAACACAATCATTAATCAGTCGGATGGCTAATCTATGTATCATCATTGTCCCACATGATGACAAGATTAGGGACCCTTTTGAACAACATCATCATAAAGAAAAAAGTTTCACATAACAAGTCATACTCATTAATTAAATGCAAATGATATTTATTCAAGGAACAAGATAACAATTATCCTCATACATTAACATAGACTCTACTAGCATCTTCCACAAACACATGACTCACTCACGCAAGTATCTAATACCCATGGAGCTCATATGCACGTCATGCTTGGGTTGTGGAAGAGGCTTTGTCAACGGATCCGCCATGTTTAAATCCATGTGAACCTTGCAAATCTTCACATCACCTCTCTCAATGATCTCACGGATCAGGTGTTATCGCCAAAGTATATGTTTAGACTTCTGGTGCAATCTAGGCTCCTTGGCTTGCGCAATGGCACCACTATTATCACAATAGAGGTCCACTGGACTGGACGCACTAGGAACAACGCCCAACTCAGAAACAAACTTTCTAATCCAAACGACCTCCTTTGCCGCTTCTGAAGCAGCGATTACTAAGCTTCTGTTGTAGAATTGGCCATCGTCTCTTGCTTGGAACTCTTCCAACTCACTGCGTCTCCATTGAAGAAGAACACAAAACCAGATTGCGATCGAGAATCATCTTTATTAGTATGAAAGCTAGCATCCGTGTAACCACTTATAACGAGCTCCTCTTCACCACTGTATACCAGGAACATTTCCTTAGTCCTTATCAAGTACTTGAGGATACTCTTTACTAGAGCCCAATGACTTTCACCTGGGTTCGATTGGTACCTGCTCATAACATTTAGAGCATATGACACATCTAGCCGTGTACACAACATGACATACATGATGGATCCAATTGCGGAGGCATAAGAGATCACATCATCTTCTCTAGCTCATCAGGTGTCACAGCACACTGAGTCTTACTAAGAGAAATATCATGTGACATTGGCAGAAAACCCTTCTTGGAATTCTGCATTTTGAACCATTTCAAAACCTTGTCAATGTACATACTTTGGCTTAATCCAATTAACCATTTTGATCTATCTCTATAGATATTTATGCCCATAATGTATGCTGCCTCTCCAAGATCTTTCATCGAAAAACTATTTTTCAGTGTAGTCTTAATAGCATTCAACAAAGGAATATCGTTTCCGATCAACAATATGTCATCTACATATAGGACCAAAAACACAAGTGAGCTCCCACTAGCTTTTTTGTAAACACAAGGCTCTTCTTCATTCTTGACGAAGCCAAACCCTTTGACTACCTCATCAAAACAAAGATTCCAACTCCGAGAAGCTTACTTCAATCCATAAATGGTCTTTAGCAACATAGAAACTTTTCCAACATTCCCCGGACCGTCAAGACCTTTAGGCTATGTCATGTACACATCCTCACTTAGATTTCACTTCATGAAAGTCATCTTGACATCCATTTGCCATATCTTATAATCATAAAATACGGCAATAGCGAGGATGATCCGAATAGACTTTAGCATAGCAACGGGTGAAAATGTTTCATCATAATCAACACCTTGAATTTGTTTGAAACCTTTCGCCACCAATCGTGCCTTATAGATGTGAATATTTCCATCAATGTCTATCTTTTTCTTGAAGATTCATTTACACTCAATGGTTTTCACACCATCGGGTGGATCAACCAAGTTCCAAACTTGGTTGACTCGCATGGACTCCAACTCGGATCCAATGTCTCCAAGTCATTTCTTAGAGTCTGGTCCTATCACTGCTTCTACATAGGTCTTGGGCTCGTTGTTGTCCAACAACAACACATCGCGATGCCTAGTGGTCAAGAACATGTACCTCTCTATCTCATGGACTACTCTCCTAGACTTCCGTGGGGCTGGCGCATCTTCAACAGGCTCCGCAACATTTTGCTCATCTTGTTGTTGATTAGTGGGATCTGGAACACTTTCCAGCGGCTCTCGAACCTCTTCGAGATGCACCGTCCTCCCACTAAATCCTTTTGAGAGAAACTCTTTCTCAAGGAACACACCATTTTGAGTGGCAAACACTTTGCCCTCCTCTATATTATAGAAATAATATCCTTTGGTTTCCCTAGGACACCCCACAAAGAAGCACTTGTCAGACTTAGGACTGAGCTTGTCAGACATCATACGTTTGACATACGCCTCACATCCCCAAATCTTTAGAAAAGACAATCTGGGACTCCTCCCAGACCACATCTCATATAACATCTTCTCTACTGACTTATATGGAACTCTATTAATCGTGAAAGTTGCGGTTTCTAGAGCGTCGCCCCAAAAGGATAATGGAAGATCAATGTGACTCATCATGGACCGCACCATGTCCAACAAAGTGTGATTTCTCCGCTCAGACACCCCATTCCATTGAGGCGTGCCAGGTGGAGTTAGCTGTGGAACAATTCCACACTGCTTCAGATGATCACTAAACTCATGGCTCAAATATTTACCCCCACGATCTGATCGTAGAAATTTAATTGTCTTGCCCATATGGTTTTGTACCTCATTTTGGAACTCCTTGAACTTTTTGAAGGATTCCTACTTATGCCTCATCAAGTAGACTTAGCCATATCTACTAAAGTCATCGGTAAAAGTGATAAAGTACTGAAATCCTTTCTTAGCCGTGTGACTCGTTGGACCACACACATTAGTATGTACTATGGCCAAAAGCTCACTCACCTTCTCACTCTGTCCAGTGAAAGGCATCTTTGTCATTTTGCCAAGTAAACAAGACTCGCATGTGTCATATGATTCAAAATCAAATGACTCCAAAAGTCCATCATTATGGAGCTTCTGTACATGCTTCTCATTTATATGACCCAAACGACAATGCCAGACGTAGGTGGGATTCAAATCATTGAAGTCGTTGTTTCTTAGTACTAATGTTATAAACATGTGCATCCCGGAGACTTAGAATGTATAATCCATTCACCAATGGACAAATACCATAGAGCATACCATTCGAGAATATCGAACAACATTTATTCTTTATCACGAACTCATAACCTTCTTTCTCCAAACATGAGGAAGAGATAATGTTTCTGCCCAATGCTGGAACATAATAACAAGTATTTAATTCCAGAACTAATCCTAAGGGTAGTGTCAGAGAATAAATGCCAATGACCAATGCTGCAACCTTTGCACCATTGCTGACGTGAATATCCAGTTCACCTACTGCACACTTTCTTGACCTACTTAGTCCTTGCAACGATTTGCAAGTGTGAATCATCGAATCGATATCAAATATCCATGAATCACCTAGAAAAGTCACATGATTAATTTCAATAACATTTATACTTGAAGTAGAAGCAGAAGTCCTACCTCCCTTCTGCTTCCAATTTGTCTGGATCAGAACTTCCGATTTGGCATCGGAAATTCCGATCTGACTTCCCCGTCACAAATTTTGTCCGGCATCGGAACCTCCGATCAACCATCGGAACTTCCAATCTGACAAATATTGGAACTTCCGAAGTTCTGCAAACAGAAACAGTTAATTCTTCCAAGTCCAATTTGCAATTCTGGAACCATTGACCAGTTTTACAAGCAAACAAGGACACTAAGGTACCATAGCTCTTAGCCCGAGCTTGGCTCTCAAAAATTCCTTGGTGTCCCATAATCATATTATGGACATTCTTGTTCTCATCTTGCTTCCAAAGCTCAGAGGACAAATAGTTAGGTATGAGGCAACTTACATTAAGTGACTCATTCGAGTGCTTCTCACAAGCCCTTCGGTCAACTAGTTCATAACTATTGGATTCCTCTAGAACATTTTCCATTCGCTCGAGAACACTTCTCAAGTTTCTAAACCAATCAATAAAAATTGTTCCAAAAAGAATCGATTGCAAAATAAAAACTGGAGTGCTCTTAACAGTAGACGTAGTAGGTGCCATGATCTACAAAAGATTAAATGCGAGGTTTAGCACTATGCAATGTTTATCTTCTATCCAATAAAAGATGTTCCACTATCTAAACCAGTCCCTTCCCTCTCATGACTAATAGTGGCGCAAGATCCATGGTCATGCTATCTCCTAGTGAGCTTTGGCATCACTGCTAGAAGCTAGTTGACATAGGTAAGCAACTCCTTGCTAATCACATCGTATGTGACTCTTGTCGTTGGAGAAGCATCCAATGCTCTACCCCAACTCCTATGCTCTAAGGCCAAAAACCGTTTTGATAGCCTTGTCAAGTGAACCAACACTATGCGTATAGAAGTCTGACTTCCGCCCCAATTGGTCGAGATAAAAGATAGCACCCTGCTTTGGCAGACCCACTATCGATGAGCATGAACCTTGGTGGGTGTAGCTATTGGGAAGAGCATCAACACTTAATTTTCTGGGGGAAAACTACTCTAGCATCGTAACGTACCTAGCGCACACGAAACATGCAAGAATAGAATAACAGGAACATAAGAAAGCATCACAGGCAATCATATTAACTGTGACATAGCATGGCCTTCTTCACATGGTGATCTCCGTCTCCATGGCTCCCATCATCGAGTACATGCTCTCGGCCTTCGATCTGGCATCGGAAATTCCGATCTGTCGGAACTTCTGATCAATATATGAATCCCGCATTGCAACAATTACCTTATGTATCGAATCATTATTTGACATCGGAACATCCGATCACTATCAGAACTTCTGATCCACCATCGGAACCTCCGATCTACCATGGACTGTGGGATCAGAAAGGGCGACTAGAGGGGGGTGAATAGGCGCCTCAACAAATTCTCGTGAATAGATTGCCTTTTCAAATCACCCAACACACCTCTAAAAAAGCAAGCGGAAGTAGATGTAACAACACAACAACATATCTGTTAAAACAGGTGCTATAACCCTCCTGTCTGATATGATACGAAATGAAATATTGAGAGATCACAAACACTGAATTTTTTCTTCTGATCGAATTATGAAATACCGACAACTGTTAGTCGAACTTTGATGTACCAATAGAATCAAAAATCACATACATAGATCAGGCCAACAACAACCACTTACAAAGTTTGAGGAACTTGTTTTTCAATCAGATTAGAGAAGAAAAAATTAATCCGAACATAGATTCTCAGTAAACAAACCGGCAACAAAGATTTATCACTTGGCTTTTGTCGAACTTGCTGGTGAACTCACAACTGAAAAATTACAAGCCACAGTGCTGCGTTGCAAAAACAGAGAAGTAAAATCTTGGTTTGCTTCAAGCGCTGACAATGGAAAATGAATTCAAGAACAATATTGGCAATGGAAGTTATTAACAAAAATACACTAACTGCAGCTGCAATCATTTGAGTAGAACAAAGGAGGTTAACAGCAAAACAACTTCACAATAATACAAGACCATAAAATTTCAATAGCCAACCACAACATCATTAGGACAAACACATAGACTGCTTAGGAAATAGAAATCCAGAAGCACTATGCTTAAACAGAGAATCTAGAACACTTGCACAACAAAATCTGAAAGAATGTAAACAACATTTAGAAGGAGTCAAACCGATTTTCATGATGAAAATTTCAGGGGCCGATTGCAGGAAGAACACCTAGATTCGGTGGAGACTATAACCTTTTCGACGCAGCAAAGCAAAGAAATCAAGAACTCCAGTGCAGAAGAAAAGTTTCAACAGATTATAGAGTTTACTGTGGTTGCTTCCTATGCTACAGTGGCGAGTGGCACTGTACTCCGGCCGTCTTGGTGGCGTTGTTCATGTTTTGGGACAACATAAGCTCTGGAACTCTAGCACATGGCTATTCAGAGAATCAGCAGCATGGAGACTGACAAATGAAAATAAACAAGAAGTACAAATCACTCGGTCATACTCATAGTGGTAGAAAACACAAAAAGGAGAAAGAATTTTCTGGATAAAATTTGGTGTCCCCAAAATGTTCAGCCACCCTAAAATTACAGCCAAAAGTTCCCCTAAATATCTCCTAAAATTACAGCCACCTCTCTCAAAAATCCAGCCAAAACGATCAGAGATAAACATTAGATATAATAACTATTCTGCAGTAATGTGAAGCTTTCTATAATATTTTCAGTCAATTTGTTGGACAACAAAACTACATGAAGCGGTGGTCAAACACTTTTGCAAACTTCAAAAATGAAACCCTGGAAACTTGGACAACAAAAGTTGTGAAGAACTCATACCCAAAAATAGTACCAAAATAGATCAAAAATCGCCACAAAGATTGAATCCAGACTGAAAACAGAACGCAAAACTCAGCAGAAATCAGAAATTTTCCAAAACTTTTTAGGCACTTTCTTAGACAAAAACTATATGCAACAGTGGTCAGAAACTTTTGCAAATTTCAAAAATGGAACCCTTGAAACTTGAACAACAAAAGTTATGTAGAACTCAGGTCCAAAAACAGCATCAAAACTGCTCAGAAATCAACTCCAAAAGTGAATTCAGTAAAATAAATTCATGGCGCTGGAGAATTCACCTAGTGCGCTAGTAGTTCCTGTAGATGAACTGGGACGCAACAATTTTCTATATGAAGAACAGTGTTTGCACACAAATAAAAGGCAAGCAAAAATGATAGAACTAATCAGAATTTTTTGTGGTTGTTAGCCTCCAAATGACAGCCAAAAAAGTCTCTTTAACTCTAGGGCATGGAGTCTGAGAAACCAAGGGTGGTTTCGGTGTTTGTGATGAGTGATTGACAGGTTTATTTACCCTCTGTTCGAAGGGTACCTCCGAAGGGGCTTCGGAGGTGGTACCTCCGAAGGGTGTTCGGAGGTGTGTCACCGGAGTGTGTTCGGTGTTTGCTTGCTGCAGCTGTGCAGCGGAGTGTGCCTGTCGGAGGGGTCCGGCAGTACACGATGACTGGGTTCGTACCGATGGCTTCGGTACTTTGGGCGGTACACCGGAGTGTGTGCCGGAGGATGCTAACCCGGAGAGGTCTCCGGAGTACTGGATACACTTGTCTGTTTGTCGGTGGTGCGCAGGGACTTCGGAGGCGACGGACAGGGTTCGAGCCAGGTGAACTTGGGTCAAGCGGGTGGCTTGATGCCAGGGGAGCGGGGAGCTCCGTCACGGTGGCTGCGAAGGTGGTCCGGGTCGGTCCTCGGGTCGAGGCGTGCCAGGTGAAGGCAGAGAGTGCGGAGCGTGGCTCCGGCTGAAGGTACTCCGAGACAAGTCCTCGGAGGTGAGGCACTTCGAAGGTACTCCGAATGGAGTGACTTCGGAGTTGGTGGAACAAGTCCTCTGCGGAGGCAAGGTGTTCGAAGTGTGCTCCGGAGGGAGACACTCGAAGGTGGCCCGACGAAGGTCTCAGAAGTCGAGGCGCATCGAAGGCATGGTCCGGGTGAGGCTCGTCGAGGAGTGTGCTCGGGAAGAGGCACTGCGACGGAGTGCTCATGGAATGCTTCATGCGGAGGCCTTGGACGAAGGAGGGACTTCGAAGGGTGGTACTCCGAAGGTGAGGCTTCGGAGTGAGGATGACTTGAGGTGCTTCGGCCATGCATGGCTTCGGTACACGGACGGACGGTGTTCGAGCTCGGAGTAGCTGCGAAGCCGTGGTGATCCACTCCGGAAGTGGTGCTGCGAAGGCCCAAGGGCTTTGACGGCTTCGGCTTAAAACCGTCACTGTATCGAAGGAATTCTTCGGCAGAGCGAAGGCCATCAGGCTGCAGGCTTCTTGCCGAAGCTACCGCACCTTCGCGTGCGTTGGGAGGTTCCAGAAGTCAACTCTGTAAAGGCTGACACTGTCTGTTCTGAAAAAGACTGACACTGTCCCCTCTGCAGCTGACAGAGAAGCCTCCAAAATAAAGGTGGACTACCTTTTGTACCCCTTAGTTCTATAGAGACAAATCTGTTGTAAACCCTAGGGGTATTGTAGTCACTTCCTTAGGATGAAGCCGTGGGCTATAAATATGGGGGCTCGGTAGGTAACATTTAACACTTTGAGCATTTACTGTTGAGCTCCTGTAGACAGACCTCACTGTATTCATTCTGAGTTCAATTTATTTTGTGTTCCTTGTTCAAGCGGCGAAGCCCTGCTTCTGTGTGCTTTTGCTTGAGCTCGTATTGCATACCTCGCTAGTCTTGTGCACCGAAGCTTGTTTTGGCGAAGGGTGTTTTTATCGCGAAGTGTGTTTTACAGTGTGCTGTCGCTCTGTGTAACACGAGGCAAGACCTCGCTGCTTACTAGCGAAGCCCTGTTCTGTTCCCGTAGTGCTTCTTGTGTCGAAGCCCTTAGCATAGTCCATTTGCGTGTGCGTGTAGACCTTCGGGTACGAAGCCCAGCACCCGTTGCTGTCGCCAAGTACTTGGTCGAAGTCCTCAGAGGGCTGTCCACTCTTGCGAAGGGTGAAGTGCGAAGCCTGCTCGAAGCACCTCGTGTGCGGAGCCTGCACTGACTTAGCAGAGTAGATTTTCGAGGGTTGTTAGTGGAGCGAAGTCTTCTTGGCTTCGAACTTTTGCTCCTCCGAAGCCTGTGTTCGAAGGTGTCGAAGTACCTCCGAACCAGACCTTCGAAGGTTGTGTTCGAAGCCTGTTCCGCAGAAGACAGAACTGAACCGTAGGCTAAGTTTTTAGCCAGAAATTTTAAAAGCTCCCATTCACCCCCCCTCTGGTCGCCGTTTCCGGTCCAACAATTGGTATCAGAGCGGGTTAAGATCACCAGTTGACCTTAACCGGTTTTGTGATCTGTTGGCGACATGGATAGAGGCAGTAAAATTCCTCTGTTCGATGGGACAGATTTTGCATACTGGAAGGTGCGCATGGAGGCTTACTTGTTAAGCCAAGGAAATGCAATTTGGGAGATTGTGGACTCACAATACTCCATCCCTGATACCCGCACCACTCAAACTGAAAAAGATCAGTATATTGCCAACTCGAAGGCAAGGAACATACTGTTCATTGGTCTGAGTCGGAGTGAGTTTGATAGGGTGCAGCACCTTAGGACTGCTAGGGAAATTTGGACAACACTCACTGTCTTTCATGAGGGCTCTGCTCAGATTAAGGCCAGGCGCCAAAGCACCTACAATCAACAGTATCAGCTGTTTGTGCAGGCACCTGGTGAATCTGTAGATGCCATGTTTTCTCGCTTTGACGCGATAGTGAGTAACTTGCGATCCAACGGGACGCTTGCTTACAGTGATCACGACAGGGCTATCAAGCTTCTCTATGCTCTTGACCGTAGCATATGGGAGGTGAAGATATCCAGCATTGAGGAGTCCACAGGCTATGACACATTGACCTGTGACGAACTCTTTAGCAAGCTGAAGTCCACAGAGATTGCCAAGGCATCTCTTGCAGTGCACAGAAGCTCTTTGCCACAGCCATTGGCATTGGTTTCTAGCACTAGCCGTGGCACCACTGCAGAACCAAGCACATCAGGCACTTGTGTTCTTGCAGATGGTTTTGCTTTGTCCTCCCTGGTCTCCGTCACAAAGGAGCAGGTGGATACTCTAGCTGATGACGAGCTTGCTCTCATTGCCCGGAGGTTCACCCGGTTTCATCATGAGAGACGGGATCAGAGGAGAAGTGGTTTTAGTGGCTGCTATGAATGTGGCGACACCTCTCACATCAAGGCCAATTGCCCCAAGGTCAAAAAGAGAGATGAGAGTGACCGCCCCAAATTCCACAAAAGGAGAGGAAGCCCTTTGTGAAGGGGAAGCGCGGCAAGATGGCTAAGAAAGTAGCCAAGGCCGCTTCCAGAGCCTTTGTTGCTGCTCTCAGCGACATCGACACATCCTCAACTGAGGAGTCGAGCTCTGAGGAGGAGGAGTCCCCAAGGAAGGAGGACAAGAAGGATAAGAAGGGACGTGACTTCACCGGCCTTTGCTTCATGGCCGACAGCGATCACAGCGGCGATGAGCTTGACTCATCTGAGGTAAACCTATCATCTGACCAGCTTCTAATTAAATTAGATGAGCTGAATGAAGTAGTGCTAGGTCAGGATAGATTACTTGTGCAAGCCGCTAGAGAAAGAAAAGACCTTAGACTTAGGCTAGAAAATGTTTCTACTGAATATGCCATGCTTAAGTCTAAGTTTGATGATGTTGATTGTGAATCATGTTCTGTTGTCATGAGTGAGCTTGCTCAGTTGCGTTCTGTTCATGCTCAAACTCTTTCTGAGCTTGAGACTGCACAGAAGCAGCTTTTGGAGGTGGATTCTAGACCTCATGATGTTATTGATTGCATGAACTGCTCTTTATTACGCGATAGCATTAATTTACGTGATAAGCATGTTCATGATTTGGAGGCTAGATTGGAGAGGGCCGGTAGTTCTAAGGATGTGCAGCCTGTGTGTGACACTTGCATTACCCTTAAGGACCAGCTAGGCACTGTTAGAGAGCGAGCTGAGAACCTCATGTCAGAAAATGAATACCTTCTTTCTGTGGTGAATAAATGCACTGAGGGGAAGGGTAGGATGGATTTGCTCTTGGCCAAGACCAAGTTGTGTGCTGACAGAGCCGGGGTAGCTCTAGGTGTGGGTTTTGAGAGGATAGCTTCAGACAGTAAGGCCAAAACTGTTTTTACCTCTCCCACCACCCTAGAGAAAGAGAGAGCTCTGTTGGACACCCCATCAGCCAAAAAGCCTACCCATCCAACAAAGAAAACCACACCTCCTACCAAGAAAAATCCTCCCAAGAAAACCACTCAGAAGAAACCCAAGGAGCCTGTGAGAGTTGCTCCTGTGACCCATGAGAGTGCCCCCAGGAGAGTGTTTCACTGTTCTTATTGTCAGCGGGCGGGTCATTTGATTGGTTTCTGTTTCCGTCGCATCAAGGATGAGCGACGTGCACAGGCGATGAGCTATCAGGACATGCATTACCCATCTTTAGGTATGCATGAGTCTGAGTATTACTCTCGTCCTGTTTTCGAGGCTCCTCGTGCTTCTCGGAGAGGTTTTGCTCCTCGAGGTGTTCACCATGTTCCATATGGTGGTAGACCTCGGGCGAGTAGCTTTGTACCTCGTCAGAGTAGGAGACCTCGACATGCTTTGCGTTCTTTGCATGTAGGTAGACCTCGCACTTTGCATCATTCTGATTATTATGTGCGTAGACCGTCTACTTTTACTGTGCCTACTACTCGTGTCACTCAGTGCTGGATGCCTCGTCATTATTTTACTCACCCCAGCACTGAGCGATCGAGGCATTCTTATCATGTGTAGGAGACAGGTCGAGGCTTGGAGGGCACGTGGATCATGGACTCCGGTTGTTCGCGCCACATGACCGGAGATGCAAATTGGTTCTCCAGCCTCACAACAACCAAGCAAAGGGAACATATCACCTTCGGAAACAATCGAAGGAGTAGAGTGAAAGGTAAAGGTGTGGTAAGGATTAACGCAAACTTCACTCTCAAAGATGTTGCTTTGGTTGAGAACCTGGGATACAATTTGCTGTCTGTATCTCAGTTGCTTGATGAGGGCTTCGAAGTGCGATTTCATCGCGATACTTCGCAAGTGCTCAATTCTGATGGCGTTGTGGTGTGTAAGATCTTTAGGGTTGGGAGAGTTTTTGGAGCTGATTTTTCAGAGTCGTCTGGTTCTTCTCATTGTCTTGTTGCACATTCGACTTCTGAGCTTTGGAAGTGGCATAGGAGACTAGGGCATATGAGCTTTGAGTTGCTCGCTCGTCTGAGCGCCCTAGGTTTGATCCGAGGATTGCCCAAGCTCAAGTTTGAGAAGAATTTAGTTTGCGCTCCTTGTCGACATGGAAAAATGATTGCCGCTTCGCATTCGCCAGTCACCACAGTGATGACTGAACAACCCGGAGAACTTCTCCATATGGACACTGTAGGTCCTTCTCGGGTTAGTTCTTTAGGCGGCAAGTGGTATGTACTTGTTATTGTCGACGATTTCTCTCGCTACTCTTGGGTCTTCTTTCTTGCCAGCAAGGATGAAGTGTTTTCACACTTTCGGAGCTTGGCTTTGAGACTGTTCACTGAACTCCCTGGTGCATTAAAATTCATTCGAAGCGATAATGGCACCGAGTTCAAAAATAGTCTCTTTGTTGACTTTTGCATGGAGCATGGCATAGAACATCAATTCTCTGCTCCGCGGGTTCCTCAACAGAACGGTGTTGTTGAGAGGAAAAACCGCACTTTGGTTGAGATGGCTAGGACGATGCTTGATGAGCATAGGACTCCTAGAAAATTCTGGGCTGAGGCCATGAACACTGCTTGTTACATCTCAAACCGAATTTTCTTGCGCTCAATTTTAAATTTGACATCTTATGAGCTGCGTTTTGGGAGACAGCCCAAGGTTACTCATCTTCGAGTTTTTGGCTGTCGCTGCTTTATCCTAAAACGTGGTAACTTGGATAAATTTGAGTCGCGATCTTCTGACGGGATCTTTTTGGGTTATACAACTCATGGTCATTCTTATCGTGTTTATAACTTGGAAACTAACACTGTCATCGAGTCATGTGATGTGACTTTTGATGAATCAACCCCCTCTGTTAGTTCTGCTTTTGAACAGGCTAATGAACACGACATGGAACAGACCTTATTCGAAGACGAAGATCCCGGAGAATTCGAGGATGAACCCCTACTACCCTCGACATCAACCCCCGAAGCTGACCCCGCTTCAACTACTTCGGCACGAGGTCCCGAAGCGACTACCTCAACATCGGTCATCTTGGACCACTCCAACGCACAAGTTGAGGGGGAGACTGCATCCCGCCGTGAGGCTCCACATCATGTCCAAAGGATGCACCCTCCCGAGCAGATCATTGGTGAGCTTGATCAAAGGGTAACACGTTCTCACGCTCACTTCACTAATGCTGCTTTTGTTGCTTCTTTCGAGCCCTTAGATGTTAGTCATGCACTTTCTGATTCTAGTTGGATCAATGCCATGCATGAGGAACTTGAAAATTTTGAGAGAAACCAAGTCTGGACTTTAGTTGATCCTCCACCTAATGTTCATTTCATTGGAAC
Organism: Zizania palustris; assembly: GCA_019279435.1. Classification (NCBI taxonomy): domain Eukaryota; kingdom Viridiplantae; phylum Streptophyta; class Magnoliopsida; order Poales; family Poaceae; genus Zizania; species Zizania palustris. Next base: position 13,859,214 of record JAAALK010000283.1, on the reverse strand, counting down.
AAAATGGATTTTCAAAAATAAACAAGGGGAGGATGGAACAATTGTTAGAAATAAGGCTAGACTTGTAGCTCAGGGTTTTTCTCAACTAGAAGGGATTGATTTTACTGAAACTTTTGCACCTGTTGCTCGCCTTGAGGCCATTAGGATTTTGCTTGCCTTTGCGACATCCCGGGGATTCAAACTCTATCAAATGGATGTCAAAAGTGCTTTTCTTAATGGCTTCATAGGTGAAGATGTTTATGTAAAACAACCCCCTGGTTTTGAAAACCCCAAGTACCCACATAAAGTCCTTAAACTTCATAAGGCTCTTTATGGACTCAAGCAGGCCCCTCGGGCTTGGTATGATAGACTTAAGTCTTTTCTGCTTGAGCGAGGGTATTTGATGGGCTCTGTTGATAAAACTTTGTTTACTCTCAAGCATGGCAAAGATTTCCTCCTAGTGCAGATTTATGTGGATGATATCATCTTTGGTGGCTCTTCTCATGCTTTGGTTGCCGAGTTTGCAGATACCATGAGCAGGGAGTTTGAAATGTCGATGATGGGTGAACTCACCTTTTTCCTTGGTTTGCAAATCAAGCAAAGCAAACAAGGTACTTTTGTCCACCAGACAAAGTACACCAAGGACCTGCTCAAGAAGTTCGACATGTCCGATGCGAAGCCCCTCGCCACTCCAATGGCTACATCTGTAGCATTGGACCCTGACGAAGATGGAGAAGCTGTAGATCAGAAGGAGTTCCGGAGCATGATCGGCTCCCTCCTCTACTTGACTGCCACGAGGCCGGACATACACTTCGCAGTATGTCTGTGCGCTCGTTTTCAGGCTTCACCACGAGCTTCGCACCGCCAAGCGGTTAAGCGCATTTTAAGGTATCTCAAACACACCCTTGAATTTGGCATATGGTATTCATCGTCTTCATCTTTATGTCTTAGAGGTTATTCAGATGCGGATTTTGCTGGGTGTAGAATTGATAGGAAGAGTACCTCTGGTACTTGTCATTTTCTGGGTACGTCTCTGGTTTGCTGGTCTTCCCGCAAACAGTCTAGTGTTGCACAATCGACGGCTGAGGCCGAATATGTTGCTGCAGCTAGCTGTTGCTCTCAGATTTTATGGATGGTTTCCACTTTGCGGGATTTCGGGTTAGATTATAAGAGTGTTCCACTTTTCTGTGATAACACTAGTGCTATTTGTATTGCAAACAACCCGGTTCAGCACTCCAGAACCGAACACATTGATGTACGGTATCATTTTCTCAGAGATCACAATGAGAAGGGTGATATTGAACTTCAATATGTTGATACCCAACACCAGCTTGCCGATATTTTTACAAAACCCCTCGATGCTTCTCGGTTTGCTTACTTGCGTGGGGAACTTGGTATTTGTCATCCCTACGGCATTTTGTGAGGGGGAGCTGCTTTTAATTGTCTTGCATATGCTCATTATGTGTGGAATTGCACTTACATCTTTTGCTATTATATGCCTGCTTTTAACTCAAAAGAAATCATGACAGCTCAGCTCTATGAAATATGTCTGGAACATTGATTATGCATGATGTTTTATTTTCTAAAAATCAAAACTTGCTCACCACATAATCTTGTATCTAGCTTGTTTAGGCTGGACTGCTTTTAGCTATCTTTTTTCTACTTGACAGCAAGACACTATTCCTTGGATGCTAAAATTTGCAACTTGAAAAATTGTGTTCTTTATTCATGGATATTCATCAAAATGTTTCATTCATCTGAATCAAAATCAAAAAAAAATTCCATGATTTGCCTGGTTTAAATGAAAAGATCCAGGAGGGTTTGTTTGTCGCACTACTCTATTCTAGACTGCTTACCATTGCACTTTGGTCTGAACTGGGATAGTGTAGTGTATGCCAAAATCACCGCCTTAAGCTTCAGATGGCTTTCATGCCTAGGCTTGGCCTGATTGGAAAGTATAAGGTGGACAAACAAATAACCCCTGGCATTAAGAAAAAGAACAACAAAATTAATTGCTCATCAAATTTGCTTTCACAGCTCCTTTTGAACAAGACTCGTCTGTCTAGGGTAGAATTTGTTAGCTTTGCGCAGTCCTTGCCTTCACATGTCTAGCTGCTTTGATTAAGTGATGATGCTTTTACTTCAAAATGACGAAATCACATGCCATCATCTTGTTTCACAGATTGTTAAATTGAGCTGAGCACATGATCATTTGTGTTAATTTTGGCATATTTTTGCATTATATGTCTTTGCAATTCTATTCATTTCGCAGCTTTGCATCTTTTGAATGCTCCTTGATGCTTGCATTGCCAAAGGGGGAGAGATTTTGCTATGTTCTCTGCTGCAAGAAGGCATTATTTCTAAAGGGGGAGAGATTTTTGACATAAAGGGGGAGAAAATTTTGCTCAACTCAGGGGGAGTTTTTATCCAAAGGGAGTTTTGCCGAAGGGGCTTTTACTCTTTTACAAAGGGGGAGAAAAATTCTTTTATCAAGTGACATGCTTTGGCTCTTTTCTGAGTTTTTATGGTCACTTGTGTGCTGAAATTTTTAAAATTTTCTTGAACTTGGATTTGGTTGTCAATGCACTCATCAAGGGGGAGATTGAGAAACCAAGGGTGGTTTCGGTGTTTGTGATGAGTGATTGACAGGTTTATTTACCCTCTGTTCGAAGGGTACCTCCGAAGGGGCTTCGGAGGTGGTACCTCCGAAGGGTGTTCGGAGGTGTGTCACCGGAGTGTGTTCGGTGTTTGCTTGCTGCAGCTGTGCAGCGGAGTGTGCCTGTCGGAGGGGTCCGGCAGTACACGATGACTGGGTTCGTACCGATGGCTTCGGTACTTTGGGCGGTACACCGGAGTGTGTGCCGGAGGATGCTAACCCGGAGAGGTCTCCGGAGTACTGGATACACTTGTCTGTTTGTCGGTGGTGCGCAGGGACTTCGGAGGCGACGGACAGGGTTCGAGCCAGGTGAACTTGGGTCAAGCGGGTGGCTTGATGCCAGGGGAGCGGGGAGCTCCGTCACGGTGGCTGCGAAGGTGGTCCGGGTCGGTCCTCGGGTCGAGGCGTGCCAGGTGAAGGCAGAGAGTGCGGAGCGTGGCTCCGGCTGAAGGTACTCCGAGACAAGTCCTCGGAGGTGAGGCACTTCGAAGGTACTCCGAATGGAGTGACTTCGGAGTTGGTGGAACAAGTCCTCTGCGGAGGCAAGGTGTTCGAAGTGTGCTCCGGAGGGAGACACTCGAAGGTGGCCCGACGAAGGTATCAGAAGTCGAGGCGCATCGAAGGCATGGTCCGGGTGAGGCTCGTCGAGGAGTGTGCTCGGGAAGAGGCACTGCGACGGAGTGCTCATGGAATGCTTCATGCGGAGGCCTTGGACGAAGGAGGGACTTCGAAGGGTGGTACTCCGAAGGTGAGGCTTCGGAGTGAGGATGACTTGAGGTGCTTCGGCCATGCATGGCTTCGGTACACGGACGGACGGTGTTCGAGCTCGGAGTAGCTGCGAAGCCGTGGTGATCCACTCCGGAAGTGGTGCTGCGAAGGCCCAAGGGCTTTGACGGCTTCGGCTTAAAACCGTCACTGTATCGAAGGAATTCTTCGGCAGAGCGAAGGCCATCAGGCTGCAGGCTTCTTGCCAAAGCTACCGCACCTTCGCGTGCGTTGGGAGGTTCCAGAAGTCAACTCTGTAAAGGCTGACACTGTCTGTTCTGAAAAAGACTGACACTGTCCCCTCTGCAGCTGACAGAGAAGCCTCCAAAATAAAGGTGGACTACCTTTTGTACCCCTTAGTTCTATAGAGACAAATCTGTTGTAAACCCTAGGGGTATTGTAGTCACTTCCTTAGGATGAAGCCGTGGGCTATAAATATGGGGGCTCGGTAGGTAACATTTAACACTTTGAGCATTTACTGTTGAGCTCCTGTAGACAGACCTCACTGTATTCATTCTGAGTTCAATTTATTTTGTGTTCCTTGTTCAAGCGGCGAAGCCCTGCTTCTGTGTGCTTTTGCTTGAGCTCGTATTGCATACCTCGCTAGTCTTGTGCACCGAAGCTTGTTTTGGCGAAGGGTGTTTTTATCGCGAAGTGTGTTTTACAGTGTGCTGTCGCTCTGTGTAACACGAGGCAAGACCTCGCTGCTTACTAGCGAAGCCCTGTTCTGTTCCCGTAGTGCTTCTTGTGTCGAAGCCCTTAGCATAGTCCATTTGCGTGTGCGTGTAGACCTTCGGGTACGAAGCCCAGCACCCGTTGCTGTCGCCAAGTACTTGGTCGAAGTCCTCAGAGGGCTGTCCACTCTTGCGAAGGGTGAAGTGCGAAGCCTGCTCGAAGCACCTCGTGTGCGGAGCCTGCACTGACTTAGCAGAGTAGATTTTCGAGGGTTGTTAGTGGAGCGAAGTCTTCTTGGCTTCGAACTTTTGCTCCTCCGAAGCCTGTGTTCGAAGGTGTCGAAGTACCTCCGAACCAGACCTTCGAAGGTTGTGTTCGAAGCCTGTTCCGCAGAAGACAGAACTGAACCGTAGGCTAAGTTTTTAGCCAGAAATTTTAAAAGCTCCCATTCACCCCCCCTCTGGTCGCCGTTTCCGGTCCAACAGAGTCCTTTATATAGGCAAGCCCATTAAGGAAATCTCCAAAATACCATTAGGGTAAAAGTTCTATGTATTTACCTAATTGCCATAATGAATTTTCAGAATTACTAATTCTGAAAAATCCATTAATGCAAACTTCTAATTTATTACATCATTGACCCTATTCTCTTAATATTTTTCAGAATTTGAAAATTCCAAAATATACTAAAAGATTACACTTAATCTAAACTACTAAACAGAAAAAAATAAACTCCTAATTACTAGAATTAAAAACATTTTCTATTGTGATGGTTTTCAGCAAAAACTGACAAAGCCTCCTCGGTCGTCGACATGTGACGTCAATCCATGAACTCAACTGCCAGTAAGTCTCTCCCGCTCTCGATCCCCTCGAACCACCTGATCACTTGCACTGGCCTCCCTTTCGCTGACTTGACCATCACCTTGTTTCGACCATCCGTTCATTCATGTCTTGCTCTATCTCCTCGTGCACTCCTGAGATCATCTCCAACCTCACTCATCACTCCAGCTCATCACTCAACCTTGTCAATCACTCATCGCAAAGACAAAAACCACAGTGCGAGTTCACTTGGTTTCACAATCTACCCCTTGATGACTGCATTGACAATCCCAAAAAGAAACATGATGAAAATATCAAGTTAAGCACACAAGTAACCATAAAAACTCAGAAAAAAGTAGAGCAGAAACATGTCACTTGATAAAAGATCCCCCCTTGGGAAAAAACTCATGCAAAGCATTCTCCCTATCTTGGAAAAAACATCAATGCATCATGAAACATGTCACTTGATAAAAGATCTTTCCCTTGGGAAAAAACTCATGCAAAGCATTCTCCCTATCTTTGGCAAAAACATCAATGCATCATGAAAGCCATTACTCCCCCTTAAACAAGCAATCACCCAAAAGCATCATGTAAATCATTTCTCCCCCTTTGGCAATGCAAGCATCAAGATTATAAAAAGATGCAAAGAGGGGTATGAGCGTAGAGTATAGATGCAAGCTTCTAAAACATGAGCAACTCCAATTACAGTACAAACAAGCATTTGCCTTGAATATTGTCTAAAAGTACTGTATGAAAAGCTTAGGTGAATACAATATAAACAAAAGCATGAGCAAGCATTTTCATATTTTAGCAAATAAAAGCATCACCACTGAGACTAGCATACTAGACATGGCAAGGCAAGAGATGCAAAATCTAATCAAATACTAACCAGATGAGCATATCCCACAACAAGAAGCTTCAACAAACTTGATATGCAATTGATTCAAGCTTTCTGATTGAATTTTTTATTTTTCATTTTAGTGCCAGGGGTTATTTGCATGTCAACCTTATGCTAACCGACCATGCTAAGCCTAGGTTGAAACCATCATAAGCTTAAAGCAATGATCTCAGTATACACTTTAATGCCCTAGTTCATACCAAAGTGCTATGGTAAGCAGTCTAGAACAAAGTAGTGCGACGAAGCAACTCCACTTGAATCTTTTCAATTTCAGTACAAAACAACATGAATATCAATTATTTTTATTTCATTTTCATTCATTTTTCATTTTTTTAATTTCTAGCACAATATTTTTGATAAAATCAAGTTGTGTATTAGCATCAAAGTGAAAAGGACATAGCTACCAGGTAAGTAAAAGATAGCAAAAGTACTCAACCTATTCATGCTAGTTTCTAGACTAAGCAATGATCATTTTCAAATTTTCACAAATAAAAGCCATGCTCATGACAGATATCAGATGTATTCAAGCCAAGTGTAATCAACAGTATTAAAATACTTCAAAGGCATAACAAAGCATGTACTTGTAAAAGCAATTAATCATATAACAGAAGCTCATGTAGTGCTACACAACTCCCCCTCAAAATATGCTAGAAGATCTCGAATGCTCAGTGTTAGGTTGAGTGAAAAACTTTTTAGCAATCTAGCATTATAAAACTCGAGAACCACGTAAAGCAGTAGACTAATTATGCACAGGATATGAATCATGATAAAAAGTGTGCGGTCTACCTCCAAAGCACGAACCTAGAAAACGACGAGGTCTCCTAAACTGTCGAGAATCAAAGCCTCTTACACGCGGTCTAGCACCATATGAAGCATGGTGTACACCACGATGGGCGTAATCTCTCATGGGACCATGGGGAGCCTCAAAATCAGGATAAGAGTGAGAAGCAGACTCATGCATACCAAAAGAAGGGTAATGCATGTCCTGAAAGCTCATCACAAAAGAACGTTGTTCATCCTTGATACGACAAAAGCAAAATCCAACCAAATGACCCACTCGATGACAATAGGAGCAATGATACACTCTCTTGGGTGTGTGAGCATAGGTCTCAGGCACAAATCTCACAGTCTTCTTGGGTTTTTGCTAAGGAGTTTCCTTTGGTGAATGAAGGGCTTTCTTAATAGGTTGAGTAGGATTCTCGGCTTTTTGTGTGGAGTCTAATTGGGCTCTTTCTTTCTCAAGGGTAGTGGGTGGAGTGAACACAGTTTTGCTCGGAGTGTTTGGAGTGGTTCTCTCATAGCCCAACCCTAGAGCTAACCTTGCCCTATCAGCACACAATTTTGTTTTAGCCAAAAACAAATCCATCCTACCCTTTCCTTCAGTGCATTTTTCAATCATAGAGAGAAGATAATCATTTTCATATTTTAGTTTTTAGACTTGCTCTCTAGCAAAGTTGAGTTGTTCCTTAAGGCTGATGCAGGTGGGACAAGCTGGCTGCACATCCTTAGAACACTCAGCACTCTCCAATATAGCCTTAAGTTCATCAACATGCCTATCTCTCAAATTAATGCTTTCAACAAGGACAGTTCATGCATTCGTTGATGACAACAGGACTAGACGCCACCTCCAAAAGCTGCTTTTGAGTAATTTCAAGTTTTTCAACAATTTGAGCATGTGTAAAATGCGACTGAGCAAGTTCACTCATAACAACAAGACAAGACTCACATTTAGCATCATCAGACTTAGATTTTAAGATTGCAAGTTCAGTGTAAATAGATTCAAGTATGAGTTTTAGTTCTTTTCGTTCTTTAATAGCGAGTTTAAGTAATCTATCATGAGAACAGACAACATCATGTAATTCATCATTCTGAACAAGAAGCTAGTCACGGGATAGATATACCTCAGATGTGTCGAGCTCGTCGCTGCTATGGATGCTATCAGCCATGAAGCAAAGGTCGGTGAAGTACATTCTCTTCTTCTCCTTCTTTTCTTCTTTATTGGATGGCTCTTCTTCATCGGAGCTTGGCTCCTCACTTGATATACTGTCGATGTCACTGAGGGTGGCCACAAATGCTCTGGATACTCTCTTAGCGACTTTGTCGCACTTCCCTTTAAAGAAGGGTTTCTTGTTCCACTTTTGGTGTTTGTGCTCATTTTCATTTTTCATTTTTAGTTTAGGGCAATTTGCTTTTATGCGAGAAGGATCTCCACACTCAAAACAACCTCGAGACCCTCCTTTCCTCTGATCTCATCTATCATTATAGAAGCGTGTGAACTTCTTGACAATGAGAGCTAGCTCCTCATCATCTAGAGTGTCCACCTATTCTTTTGTGACAGAGACCAGAGAGAACAAGTCAAAACTACCAGAATAAGAACAAACTCCAGAACCACGAGAAAGATTACCTCCAGATGAGGTGCCACTGCTAGGACCGGAAACTAAAGCAATAGAAGGCAACAAAGAGTTTCCAAATCCTGGATGAGATGACTTGGCAATCTCAGTGGACTTAAGCTTATTGAAGAGTTCATCGCAAGTCAAAGTGTCAAAGCTCGCCGACTCTTCAATACTAGAGATCTTCACCTCCCATATGCTACGATCGAGAGCATGGAAAAGTTTGATTGCTCTATCATGGTCCGAATAAGCTAAAGTCCCAGTGGAACGCAAGTTGCTCACAATCCCATCAAAACGAGCAATCATGACATCTACAAATTCGCTGGGGCATTGCACAAACATTTGATATTCTTGATTATATGTGCTTTGCCTCTTAGCCTTAATCTGAGTAGTGCCCTCATGAAAAGTTTTCAAATTAGTCCAAATCTCACGTGCAGTTCGTAGGTGCTAGACCCTATCAAACTCATTGCGACTCAGACTGATGAACAATATGTTTCTTGCTTTGCTATTACAATCATATCGTAACTTCTCAGTCTCTATGGTGCGAGTTTCAGAATCACATATTAGGAATCAACAATGTCCCATATAGCACTTCCTTGGCTTAGTAGATAAGCCTCCATGCGGACCTTCCAATAAGCAAAGTCTCGACCATCAAACACCAAAATCTTCGTGCCCTTGTCCATGTCGCCACAAGGATCACACACCGGTTAAGGTCAACTTGTGATCTAACCGGCTCTGATACCAATTGTGAGATCATAATGGGTGACAAGAGGGGGTGAATAGGCGCCGCAACAAATTCTCGCGAATAGATGGCCCTGTCAAATCACCCAACGCACCTCTAAAAGAGCAAGTAGAAGAAGATGTAACAACACAACAAAATATCTGTTAAAACAGGTGTTATCACCCTCCTGTCTGATATGATATGAAATAATAGATTGAGAGATCACAAACACTGAATTTTTTCTTCTAGTCGGATTATGAAATACCGACAACTGTTAGTCCGACTTTGATGTACCGATCGAATCAAAAATCACAAACAGAAGCTGAAATCAGGCCAACAGCAACCACTTACAAAGTTTGAGGAACTTGTTTTTCAATCAGATTAGAGAAGAACAAATTAATCAGAACAGAGATTCTCAGTAAACAAACTGGCAACAAAGATTTATCACTTGGCTTTTATCAAACTCATTGGTGAAATCACGGCTGAAAAATTACAAGCCACAGTGTTGCGTTGCCAAAACAAAGAAGTAAAATTTTGGTTTGCTTCAAGCGCTGACAATGGACAATGAATTCAAGAACAATATTGGCAATGGTAGTTATTAACAGAAATACACTAACTGCAGGTGTAATCATTTGAGTAGAATAAAGGAGGTTAACAGCAAAACAACTTCACAATAATAAAAGACCATAAAATTGCAATAGCCAACCACAACATCATCAGGAAAAACACATGGACTGCTTAGGAAATAGAAATCCAGAAGCACTATGCTTAAACAGAAAACCCAGAACACTTGCACAGCAAAATCTCAAAGAATGTAAACAACATTCAGAAGGAGTCAAACCGATTTTTGTGATGAAAATTTCTGGGGTCGATTGCAAGAAGAACACACAGATTTGGTGGAGACTATAACCTTCGGACGCAGCAAAGCAAAGCAATCAAGAACTCCAGTGCAGAAGAAAAGTTTCAACACATTATAGAGTTTACTGCGGTTGCTTCCTATGCTACAGTGGCGAGTGGCACTGTACTCCGGCTGTTCAGAGAATCAGCAGCATGGAGACCGACAAATGAAAAGAAACAAGAACTACAAATCACTCGGTAATACTCATAGCGGTAGAAAACACAGAAAGGAGAAAGAACTTTCTGGATAAAATTTTGTGTCCCCAAAATGTTCAGCCACCCTAAAATTACAGCCAAAAGTTCCCATAAAAATCTTCTAAAATGACAGCCACCTCTCTCAAAAATACAGCCAAAAAGATCAAAGATAAACAACATATATAATAACTATTCTGCGGTAATTTGAAGCTTTCTAGAATATTTTTAATCAATTTATTGGACAGAAAAAATACATGAAGCATTGGTAAAAAACTTATGCAAAATTGAAAAATAGAACCCTGGAAACATGGACAACAAAAGTTGTGAAGAACTCATACCCAAAAACATTACCAAAACAGATCAAAAATCGCCTCAAAGATTAAATCCAGACTGAAAATAGAACACAAAACTCAGCAGAAATCAGAAAATTTCCAGAACTTTTTAGGCACTTTGTTGGACAAAAAACTATATGCAAAAGTGGTCATAAACTTTTGCAAATTTCAAAAATGGAACACTTGAAACTTTAAAAACAAAAGTCATGTAGAACTCAGTCCAAAAACAACATCAAAACTACTCAGAAATCAACTCCAAAAGTGAATCTAGTAAAATAAATTCATGGCGCTGGAGAACTCACCTGGTGCGCTAGTAGTTCCTATAGATGAACTGGGACGCAACAATTTTCCATTTGAAGAACAGTGTTTGCACATAAATAAAAGGCAACCAAAAATGATAGAACTAATCAGAAAATTTTGTGGTTGGTAGCCCCAAAATGACAGCCAAAAAAGTCTCTCTAACCCTAGGGCATGGAGTCCTTTATATAGGCAAGCCCATTAAGGAAATCTCCAAAATTCCATTAGGGTAAAAGTTCGAGGTATTTAACTAATTGTCATAATAAATTTTCAGAATTACAAATTCTGAAAATTCCATTAATGCAAACTCCTAATTTATTACATCATTGACCCTATTGTAGGACCAAAAGTAGCGACCATAGGGGGTGAATGGACGCCTTAAAAATTCTTGCGAATGAATGACCTTCTCCCAACACCCAACGCATGTCAACAAACAGTTCACAGGTGTCTAAAAATTCTAGCCTAAAAACGATCGGTGTCCTAAAAGAAAAGACACCAACACAGTGTTGAAAGGCAGATTAACAGATCATTCAAACCATGAGCGGTTCACGAATCATCAAAAGAAAACATCTACTTAAAAACACGCAAAACGAAAAGAAGTAATATTGTTCAAAATAGTCTCTAGTTCGAAGTCTGTATAACAAAGTTCGAAGAGGACAAAAACGAAGCCTGCAGTTTTTATCAGTGGAGCTATACGTCGGCTTCGAAGTCCACCAAGTGTTGGACTCCTTCGAATTTGTCAAAGCTTGTTCGAAATGTGCGCTGCAGGCTTCGAAGAAATCACACTCCGATGGTGAAGCCTGCGCAGCACCTTTGGCTATAGACTTTGCTACGGTGAAATAGAAGACCGAACACCAGGCCTTGAACTCCGAACACTTCCAGCGAACTCTGAATGTTGCAGCTACCACAGTGCCGCACCTACTGCTCGAACCACGTGCCCTCTGATCAAACTGCACGACAGCTGCTTCAACAGCAGAACTTCAGCCGCACGCGAGCTACGTGACGTGATGTTGCCTTCTCGCGATCAAGACGACTCCCAGCAGAAATGATGCACACTGAGCACTTCTTAGCCTAGGCACATAGGCTGAGACACCTCTTCATAGGCCATCAAGACCTACCATGCACTGCTCCATGCACAAGCTATTACCGCAGGCTATGCTTCCTTGCTGTGCAAACTGCTTCCGTGGGACGCCATGTGTGTGTGATGCAGTTCTCGGATGCTACAGGTGCTAGGTACTAGTACAAGCTTTCCTAGGCTGCTGCAAGCTACACCATAGAACTACTGTTGCACAAGACTAGCATTAAACACCTAGCCTGCAGATAAGTCTATGGCACAACTACCCTGGCTATCGAACAAAATACACAGCAGGAAATAAACATCTCGGAGAAAAAACAATACGCCCAGAAAGATTGATTATGAAGGCTACGTGGCGGAAATACACCCGTCGACGAACTCAGAATAGCAGAACGAACAAGACACGCAAACCGAGGTGATAGATAAAAATAACTCCACAGTGTGATGATCGATGGCTGAGAGAGGAATAACAACACCTGATTTTGCTATTTCCCTATCGACTCGAAAGGCAAATCGCGATGAAACTGAGATGAACTGCGGCGGCGAGGAAGAAAGCTCCAGGGAGATGAACACAAAAAAGAGACCCAAACTTTTGTGATTTGATAAAGTGATTACAGAATGGGTAACCTAACCCTAGGGATTGGGGCCCTATTTATAGGCAGCCCAATAGCCCATGTACCCGATTGGGCCAGCCCAACTTCGCGGCCCCTCTGCCCGACAGTCGCTCGCTGCCCGACAGTCGCTCGCTGCCCGTGTACCTGAGTCACATTCGACCTAGACACAACAAGTCTTCTCTTCTCTTCATGTCCTCTTTGACTTCCGTTGACAATTGTTGGTGTAAAAGTTCACACCAACAAGTTCTCTGTAATCAAGAACGAACAAACAGAGAGTTTGTGTTTAAGGACTGTCTCAAGCCTCCGAGTTGGATAATAGCTCGAGCAGTTCGAATATGTGTATAAAATAGCTTTGTCCCGGTCCCTTGTTACAGGGTATAGAGGGGGGTATTTATAGGTAAAAATGTCTAAGGAAAAGACCTAATTACCCCTAGATTACAACCGACATAGTGAAAACTATTCGGTGCCAGGAACAAGGTTACAAAGGGTAAAGCTCTATAAGATAGATGGATAAGCCAAACATCTTATCAATCTTGTCGCTCAGCTTCAGAGCCTTCATCTTCCGTTCGGAGGGCTTATCAGGGCTTCGTACCGACGCACCCTTCGGCTTGACGCCTCTGCCTTCGAACAAGCGCCCACCAGCTTCGGAGCTTTTCAGAACCTTCGAGTTATTAATCTCTAAGTCCTAAAAATGAAGCAATTTCCCCCAATAGTAGCCCCTCTAATACGCCTCTTTGTAGTTAACCTGTTGCGAAAGAAGGCAGTATACGGAAGGAATATTTTCATATTCTGAGACGTAGAGAGAATTTGGACACATTACAGTTCTGCGGAGGATTTTAGATCCAAAGCGTTCGGACCCCTCCACCAGACTCCTTATGCAGTGGGAACACGTCGCAGGGAAGAGAACTGCTTCGGAGCACAAACGTCGTGAAGAGCCGTTTGATTATAGACGTTACGACGCAAGTAACCGTTACACTCTGTAAAAGGTAACGGTCGATTTTTATGGCGGTCGCTCGCCATTCCATTTACTGGACCCACTCGTCAGTGACAGAAGCCGAACCTGCAGTGTGAATGCAATCGAAGAGTAGCAACCGACGAATGGTTATAAAAGGAAGAACAGGAGTTACCCGAAACTTTTTACCGCTTCCAGCACTCACGATTCACTTTCCTCAATTCTTCAATCTCTCGATCATCTGAGCGAATGGCGAGAACTAGCCACACTGCTCCAGCGGCGGCGAGTACTCTTGCACAGAGGAAAGCATGGGCTGCTTCGGCAGCAGCAGCAATGGCGGGGACTTCGGGCGGCGCTTGGCCCAAGAATCCTCGGGAGCTCCGTCCGCCTTCCAAAAAGAAGATCCCTCAAAGCTTCCTCATTGGCCAATCTGTGAGCACCGCCGAGTCCATTGAAGAGGCTGTGGAAGGGAAACTAGGTGCAGGACTGAGGACTCGGGTCCCTGGGTCAGAATCAACTCCAAGGCCACGAAGCGGAGAGGTGGTAGTCTTCGAAGCGTTCTTCGAAGCAGGCTTGGGGCTTCCAGCCATAGACTTCTTGGCGGAGGTACTAGACTTGTTTCACATCACTCTACCTCAGTTGTCTCCCAACGCCGTCGCCCGCCTGGCTGTCTTCGAATGGGCGCTCTGGGCCGAGGGGTGCGAAGGACGCTCAGAGATCTTCGCCGCGTCCCACGATGCCATCTGCCAGCCGAAGCCGCAGGATGGGCTTGGGGATTCCAAGGTGACAATAGCCTTCGGCAGCGTCAACTTCCAGTTACGAAGGGAGCACGCTCTTCACTTCCCTACGAAGGCTATCAATGACAGATGGTACACCAACTGGATTCTTCAATGGTTTTACACCGAAGTCGGAGAGGACTCCCCCCTCGCAGGTCCTCTCCAGGAGATTTGGTTTCGGAAGGAGGCAGAGATCTCTCCGAACCCTAGCCAGCTCTCCACGAGGCTAGGGCTATTGACTTCGGTGGCTCGCTGCATGAGCATGCGCGACCTGGCCGAAGAGTTTATTGCCCTTCGGATCCCACCCCTCGGAGCCAACTGGCCAATCGTGTTTCAACAGGCCTCGGAGGGGGATCTCCGAACTCTAGGTAAGACTTCATTTCCTGCAGTACTGTATTAGATGAAGGAAACAATTATACTTATGATACCATACCCTTTTCCTTCAGCGGCTCCTTTGGCATTGGCTCCGGAGGACATAGCTCGAGCCACCGAACGAGTTCTCGGAGCCCCTTCGGTGGCTGAAAAGCAAAAGAGGCTGGAGCTAGTGGGAAGCTGGGAACGCTCCAACAGAATGTGGGGGGCTCTCGGGATGGAGCCCCCTCCCCTTCCTGACTTCACCTCGACTGGAGCAGCCGCTCGAAAACGGAAAGTCGCTGCTGAGCTGTCCAAGAAAGCCAGCAAGCCGCCATCCAAGAAGAAGAAAATAGTGAAGCTCCCTCCGCGGCTGGCCCCTGCTTCGTCGGCCTCATCTTTGGACGCTCGGAGCTCAGCCTCCGAGGAGTCAGAGGACTCCGACGCTCAGTTAGCATCAGCCTTTGAGAACTATCTCCTGGACGACGACGAAGACATAGGGGAAGCCCCCGCTGGAACTTCTATCCGGGAGGTTGCAGAAGTAGACCCGACGTGCACTCCCGCGCCCGTTGTTGTAAACATGGAATCAGGCTCCGCCACTCCCAACTCGCCCGCACCTGGGGTGGTTGCGGTGGAAGTCGTGGTTCCGGCAGAAAATGCGGCGGAGAGGGCCTCGGGAGATGACTTCACTGACATCCTCTAGATGTACGAAGTTCTGGAGGATCCGGCGATCCTGCCCCATGGGGCCTCCGAAGGTACGCCTCGAAGCTCCTGCTTTGGTTGATACCTACAACTTTTTTCTTGTAAATGCTTATTAAACTCGTTGACAAAATAGGTACCTCGAAAGGCGTCGACGCTTTGGCTATGCCCGAAGTCCCATCATCTTCAGGGGTCGTGGCCCAGGTGGACCCCCTGCTCCTTCGGACGCTCCACGCCTGGTAGCGGAAAATGCGCCCGTCGAAGCGGATTTGGTGGCGGAGGTTGCCCCTACTGCGGCGGCTCCGACGGTTGATGTTGCCTCTGCTGACGCGGCTCTGGTTGAAGGGGTAGCCGCCGACGACTGGGGTACTTCTATTTCTCCCGCTGCGCCCGCCTTCGTGCCAAGGAGGGGCAAGAGCATATCTAGCCTCGGCCTTCTTCCTGGCCTCGCGATGACCTCCGTCGGCAATTCGGAGGAAGAGGCCGTGGCAGAAGACCGCCAAGCCTCATCTTGGCTTCCTCTGCTGGCTCCGTTTTTGGAGCAGCGGGAAGGCCTCAGAGCCCTCATGGAGCCCCTGGCAGAGAAGAGCCAGGACATCGCCAATTCGGACTTGGTCTCCGCTCTGAGCGAGGCTAGGGCTCCGGCGCTCAACACGGCCCTCGAAAGGGCTGCCCTTCAGGTATGAAAAACACCACAACTACTTCAAGTTAGTTATCATAAATACCTTGGTACTTACTTGTTCTTTTTCTTTTTGCAGCAATTCGTCCTTGCTAGAGTGGCAGTGACTTCCAATGAGGTTGAAATTAATCGACTTAAAAGGAAGGTTACCACCCTCCAGACCGCTCTTAATGATTCCAACGAGAGATCCTTCAGGTTGGAGGAGGAAGCCCTAGTGGAACGGAGGGCTAGGGCAGCGGCCGACGAAGCTCTTTGGATGGCAAGACAAGACAGCGACGTGCTCCGCTCCTCGGCCCAAGAGGTCGAAGCCGAGTGTGTCGTCCTTCACACGGAGGTCGAAAGGCTCCGTCAAGCGGCGGCCGCTTCGAGTGCTCAGTTGGTGGAGCTCCAAGGAGCTCTTAACCATGTGATGGCCCAGAAGAGCTCTTTAATGCTCCAGGTGGCCGAGGTGTCTGCAACTACTACAGGGCTAGAAGCAGCAGAGAAGAAGAATGCTAGTATGGCGGAACGTACCTTGGACGCCCTTCAGGGTACCTTGGAGTACTTCGGCACTATGTGCCCCTCGTCTTCTGCTGTGACCCACGAACCCCTCGACCGAAAGCTGAAAAGGATCCAAGTGGCCGCGTCGCTGATGATGAACTCCGGCGTCCGGTACGGAGAGATCTCCGGGCAGTGTGCTGGCATCGGGGTTCTTCGTCACCTCGAGTCCCTTCAGATCCCCCTCGGCTCAGTCGGGGGTTCTACCCCTGGAAGCTTCGCCTCCGATGACCTGCTGCGCCCATCTTCGGATGTAGCTTTGGCCTGGGAAGCCTTCCGGTCAACTTGGAAGACGGACCACAAGGTTGCGGCCAAAGCTTGGATTGACGAGGCCCGTCGGCAGAAGCAGGCGCAAACAAGGCCACCACTTCCTGCCTCGCCAGCTCCGGCCATTCCTGCTCCACCAACCGACCCGCAGGTCTAGCTCTTTAGGGCTATTATGTACACGAAATCTTGTAAAGCCTCTTTTATTAATGGAAAAGCTATAAACGAGAAACTTGTTTGGGTGTTCTGCTCTTTTTAGGTTTTGTCGTGCCCATCGAACCCTGACCTCGAAATACTGGAAATTACCGAAGGGCTCCAAAAGGAATGGGCAAGCCTCGAGAGTTTAAGGCCCTACCACCGCTCTCGCTTCTCTGTTCCTCATGGAGACAGAGGGGAGATAACCCTCGAAATTTCTCAAGAGGTCTTAACTTATATTAAAGAAGAGGAGAAGGCATCCTCGTCTTCTGAACATATGAACTGGTCCGACTCGGAGTACCAGGCTGAAGACCCTGCGGAGGCTAACTCCGAAAGGCTCCTGACCTGGGCTGAGCTTCAAGAAGAGCAAAAGAAACTACAAGCCTCTAAGAAGAAGAGAAGCGTCCGAACGAAGAGGACCAAGCCGACAACTTCGAGCTCCGACGGACAGAGTAGCCGGAGGGGTAGCTCCAGATGTCGATAGGGTCTTTGATTTTTCCTAGGCTTGGACCAAAACTTTTCTTGATGTAAAAGTATGATGACTTAATGTGAAATGCTTCGAAAGTATCTTGCATGGTTCCTACCTTCCTACCCCTCCTTGTGGATGGTGGATCCGTTATCGTGCAAATGGGTTCGCTAGACACAATGATGTGCCGAACCACCTGATGCTTCGCATTACACTTATCATCTGTACTTTAGTATCATAACCTCGCGATGCCTCCAAACATTGTTACTTTGTCACCTTCGACTTTTGCACAGATCGCTCGAACCCGTAGGCCGTAGCTCTGTTTAACTTTTTGTAAAGTCCCTCGATTTTGTACAAAGCCAAGAATTCGTAGGGTGGCCACCTTCGGCTCTTTTACAGATACTTCATACCCAGAGGCCGGAAATCTGTTTCTTTTTAAAGTCCTTAGACTCTTCCCCGGATCCTAACAAGCCAGAGCCTGGAATCCGGAGGGTGGCCACCTTCGGCTCTTTTACAGATACTTCGTACCCGGAGGCCAGAAATCTGTTTCTTTTTAAAGTCCTTAGACTCTTCCACGGATCCTAACAAGCCGGAGCATGGAATCTAGAGGGTGGCCACCTTCAGCTCTTTTACAGATACTTCGTACCCAGAGGCTGGAAATCTGTTTCTTTTTAAAGTCCTTAGACTCTTCCCCGGATCCTAACAAGCCGGAGCCTGGAATCTGGAGGGTGGCGGCGGGTCCCCTGCACCAATGGTTCGCAGGTTGCTGCCTGGGTCTTTGGAAAGATGCTTGACTCTGCAAGCATCGCCGTCCTCCCGATGCGTCCATCAGGAGTAAGGGATATTCGAAGAGCAAACAAAATTTTACCCCTCTCTTTATTTAGAAAACAGGAAAGTTTTACAAGTGATTACAAGGAGCCCCTAAGCGTAATAACGCTTAAGGTGCTCCACATGCCATGCATGCTTCAACTCTTCCCCTTCTAAATTAGCTAATTTAAACGATCCGGGGCGTCCTGAGCGTAAGATAACATATGGTCCTTCCCATTTGTTTCCTAGCTTCCCCGACGCTATTACACTTCGTAAAACTAGATGACCAGGTTTAAGTTCCTTTAGCTTTATCTTCGGGTCATACCACATCTTCGTTTGGCCCTGGTACTTAGTCAGATTGGCGACAGCTCGAAGCCTTTTTCTTCTGACAAGTCTAGCGAAGTGTTCCTTTCATCTTCATCTCCGGGTTGTACTACACGAAGGGATCCACCTCTGAGCTCCGTATGAGTCATGGCCTCATCTCCGAATAGCAATCTAAATGGGATGAAACCTGTGGACCTGGTTTGAGTGGTTCGAATGGACCACAAGATTTTAGGGAGTTCGTCTACCCACAGCCCCTTGGCGAAGCCAACGATTCGGTGATTTAGCCCGGAGAGGATGTTCCCGTTGGCTCGCTCAACGGCTTCGTTGGACTGTGGATGGCGTACCGCAGCGAAGCACAACTTAATGCCCAGATCTTCGCAAAATGCTTGGAAAGTGTCAGCTTCGAACTGGGTTCCATTATCCACCGTCAATTCCCTCGGCACTCCGAACCTGCATATAATGTTCTGTAGGACCGAAACTAGCAACCAGAGGGTGGGTGAATGGGCGCCTTAAAAATTCTTTCGAATGTATGGCCTGTTCCCAACACACAACGCACCTTAAAAGACTAAGCAGCAGAAAATGAACAGAAAGCCTAAGTCTAACAGTATCTAGCCTAGAATCAACAGGTGTCAAAATCAGAGAAACACCAAAGCTGTGCTAATAGGCAGATAAACAAAATATACAAGACATGGCAGGTCACACTTCTCAATGGATAATCTAAGTATATAAAATGAGATGAGAAGTTACTATTCAGATCTGTCTCCTGTTCGAAGCTTGTCGAAGCCTGTTCTGTTGGTCGAAGCCTGCTTCGCTGATCGAAGCCTGCTTCGGAGGTTAGTGGCGAGTTCTGCCGAAAGCTGTTGGGAAAGTGCCGAAGGTTTGGTGTCTATCCTAGTTCGAGTGCGAGTGAGAGAGAAGTATGCTCCGAAGCTAAGTATGACAGTGTCAAAGCTTGCTTCGAACAACGTGCTTCGAAGGCTAGACTTCGAACAGAAAGCTTCGAACAAACTCTCAGAAAAGCAACCTTCGAAAGAGAAGCGAAGTCAAACAAGCAGCAGCAAAACCAACTCAAAGCCTACACGGCTACCTTCGAAGCCAGCAATATCAAGGTATGACCTTCGACACACAAGAAGTCGAAGGCCACAAACACACTTCGAACGACAAGCTCCGAACCCACGAACTGAGACCCTCGAAAAAGACAACAGCAATCTCCGAGCGAAGTCTACCAGAGAGACATGCTTCGAAGCTAACTTTGAAGCCTGTCAAAGTATTGAATTCGAATAACTCAAGTCGGAGATCACCTTCGCAAAGACCATTGAAGTATGACAAGCCAACAGACTAAGAGCAAAACATACTACGAAGCTAGATTCACAGGACAAGAGCGAAGTCGAAGTTCTGTCGAAGCCCTTGAAGATGTCAGATCGAAGCCTGCCTCACGGAGCTGAGGGGCTTCGAACAGAGAAGGGACTTTGCCAGAAAATAGCCTGAAAAGGCACTTGGCCCTTGTCTACTCGATCAAAAAGCAACACAGTAAAAAGCAAAGCTAGAGTACTAGTGTACTGTTGCTACAGTGTAGTAGTACTACTTGCTGCAAGCAAGAACTAGTACTACTTCCGTGAAGAACAGAAGCAACAGAAACACAATCACTCAAGTAAATGCCTGTGCACGTGAAATGAAGCCATAAAAACTGCTGCAGATTTGCTACGCACGATTAGAGAATAGAAGCTTCACTGCATCAATAAGAATGAAATAAATGCAACTCAAAGTGCCATAACCAGCAGCCTGGTGGCGCACAACAGGAGAGAGAGGCAAAAACGCAGGAACAGGAATGACCCAAGGAATGATTGAAAAAGTGATTTCTAGAAGGGTAGTCCAACCCTAGAGATTGGGGCCCTATTTATAGGTTGCCCAATGACCTAGAATATTCCACCAGCCCCTTAGGGTTTTTTACAGACGCAGGAATAAAAGGAAATGACTCAACTGCCCATAGATATTTTTACAGACACAACTGACTGACTGTGGGCCTAGAGATACAGATGACTTATCTGAAGCTAAGCTTTCGTAGCGACTACGGCTTCTCTTCTGGACAGTCGGATACAAGATCAACAGTTGTCAGTTTTGCACCGAAACTGATAAAGCCTCCACCGGCCTTGCACCAGGTACCCGGATTGGGCCGGCCCGACTCCGCACCTCTCTCAGCCCGGCAATCGCTCACCGCTCGTGTACCTGAGTCAATCCTGGTCAACAGCCTAGTGGGTCTTCTGCTGCTCCTGGCCCATGTACCCGGATTGGGCCAACCCGACTTCGCAGCCTCCTTTGCCCGACAGTCACTTGCTGCCCGTGTACCTAAGTCACACGCGGCCCATGAAACAGCAGATCTCCTCTCTTCTTCTGTCCTCTTTGACTATCGTTGACAATGACTCATCACATCTGGAGCCAAGAGGCCCACGCTATTCAACATGGCTCCTCAATCTCCCCCTTGATGAGTGCATTGTCAACAACCCTCTTCTTCAGCTCTTCAGCACCTGTGAACAAGTGTGGAAACACGAAAACAAAGCACAAGAAAAACAAAGAAGAAGAAAATAAGGTAAAGGTTTAACCCTAATGACCAAAAACCAAACAAAAGCAAGAAGCAGTCATTATGGTTAACCAAAGGTAAAAGCTCAAAACGAGTGCAATCTTAGGAATATTAACAAGGATATCAAAAGAGTAAGCGAGACAGAGAACTCCCCCTCAAACTCTTATCCAAAAACTCTCCCCCTTGTTGACAAGTGAACTCATCAAGCACTCGAAAAAGAGACAGACTCCCCCTGAAATGCAACTCCCCCTCAAAATATGCGATAAATGCAACTGGGGTGCAGGTGGAGTGTGAAAAGGCGTGCTTATCAGATATGATTGACTACAATTATAAAAATCTAGCAGGTATAGCAAACGACATACTGTCTAAGACACATGGCATGATCAGTGCAACAGATGATATCTAATGAAAGTCGTTTGCACGCATTATCAATTTTTGCAAACAAAAAGCATCACCACATTTTCCAGTTGACAAGCAAGGTAAAGCATGAGATGCAAAGGCTAACTGATATCTACCAAGATAAGCATTGTCCAAAAAAACAAAGTGCTTCAGCAAAACTTGTTGTCATTTCAATTTTCAGGCTTTTTCTTTTTCCTTTTTCATTTTGCCAGGGGTTATTTGCATGTCAAACCTTATGCTGACCGACCAAGTCAAGCCTAGGCCAGAACTGGACCATCAGAAGCTTAAGACATTGGTCTTGGCATACATTACATTGTCCTAGTTCATACCAAAGTGCTATGATACGCAGTCCAGAACAATGCAATGCGACAAAGAAAACCCACCTGGATCTTTTCAAATTGTGCATAAAAAGGCATGCAATTTTCTTGATTTTTCATCATTTTTATAGCACATATCCATGTTTTAAAGCAGAAGGATGTCCAAGTTGCATATTTGCATCTAAGTCAGGAACTAGCGACAAGGCATGTAATAGATAGTAAGTACATTCAGCCTACGCATGCTAGTTACCAGAAGCAATGGTGATGATTTTTCCAAGTTTAAAACATAAAAGCCATGCATATGACAGATATCAGACATATCAAGTGAACTGAAACAAAGCATGATAAATGACAAGTATTCAAAAGCATGTATCGGCTAGAATGAGTAAAGCAGTTCAATCATATAATAGAAGCCGGCTCAAAGGTGTGATATGTGAACATGCAAGATATGAACACACACAAAAAGACTCAAGAAAAGAGTAAAGAAGAAGAAAACTAACGCAAAATATCCTAGAAAGGATACACAACACCCAAATCCCCTAGTAAACGCTCGAATGTAGACTGATCTAGGGGTTTGGTGAAAATGTCAGCCAACTGATGATGGGTATCAACATGAACAAGGTCAATGATACCTTTCTCATATTGATCCCGCAGAAAGTGAAATCGCACATCAATGTGTTTGGTTTTTGAATGGAGACATGGGTTTTTCCCTACACTAATAGCACTGGTGCTGTCGCAAAACAATGGAACCCTGGTAGGAAAAAATAACCCAAAATCTCGCAGAGTGGAAATCATCCAAACCAGCTGTGAGCAGCAGCTAGCAGCAGCCACATACTCAGCCTCAGTGGTTGAAAGAGACACTCCAGATTGCTTTCGAGAAGACCAAGAGACAAGAGAAGAACCAAGAAACTGGCAAGTACCGGAAGTCGACTTGCGATCCAACCGGCACCCACCAAAGTCGGCATCCGAAAAGCCAGATAAATCAAGAGATGATGATGCTGAATAGTAAAGACCGAGATCGGGCGCATAAGTGAGATACCTGAAAATGCGCTTGACAGCCTGCCGATGAAACGCGCGTGGTGAAGACTGGAAACGCGCGCAAAGTCCCACGATGAACTGTATGTCCGGTCTTGTCGCCGTCAAGTACAGCAGCGAACCGATCATCCCTCAAAACTCTCTCTCATTGACCTTGACGCTGCTCTTGTCCTTGTCCAGACCCCCAGATGTGCCCATTGGGGTCATCTGCGGCTTCAACTCCCCAACAAAGTCAAATTTCTTAAGCATGTCACGAGTGTACTTACCTTGGTGGATGAAGGTGCCGTCCTTGGTCTGCTTGATCTGGAGCCCTAAGAAATACTTGAGCTCACCCATGAGGCTCATCTCAAACTCGCTGTGCATCTGCTCAGAAAACTTGGACACAAGAGAATCAGTAGTACCGCTAAAGATAATATCGTCCACGTAAATCAGAGCGACTAAGAAATCTGAAGCATCTCTGAGCAAGAAAAGAGTTTTATCCACTGAACCCATCACAAAGCCCTTCCCCAACAAAAATTGCTTCAACCAGTCATACCAAGCCCTGGGGGCTTGCTTCAACCCGTATAAAGCTTTTTGCAATTTGAAAACATGTCGAGGAAACTTAAGGTTCTCAAAACCGGGGGGCTGCCTAACATAAACTTCCTCCTCTATGAACCCGTTCAGAAAAGCACTCTTAACGTCCATTTGAAAAAGCTTAAAACCCTTTGAAGCGGAAAAAGCTAAGAGAATGCGAATGGACTCAAGACGGGCAACAGGGGCGAAAGTTTCTTCAAAATCAATACCTTCTTCTGGCAAAAACCCTGGGCAACTAATCGAGCCTTGTTGCGCACCACAACCCCATCTTCACCTTGTTTGTTTTTGAACACCCACTTGGTGCCTATGGGGTTGCATCGTGGTGGCGGCTCAACTAGTGTCCAAACCCAATTACGGACAAAGTTCTCAAGCTCTTCTTGCATAGCATTAATCCAATTAGAGTCAGAAAGAGCATGAGAAACATCTCTGGGCTCAAAAGATGCAACAAAGGCAGATTCAGCAAACACAGCAAGAGAAGCATTAGATGAACGCAATGTTCTCTCAGTCAAATCACCAATGATGAGCTCTGAGGGATGGTCACGCTGAACTGCTCGGGTTCCCTGGTGATCTGAAGTCACCTCACTGGAGTCAGCAGCTGGCACCTCTGGACTCGACTGAGGGGGCTCCATCGAAGTGGGAGAAGTGATCAGAGGTCCACCCTCATCCTCAGTCGAAGTCTCAGAAGGTGTGGGCTCTGCGGGGGGTGCAGAAGGCCCACCCTCATCAGCAGCTGGAGTATCCTCATCTTCCTCAAAGATGGACTCTCCGAGCTCATCAACACCAGAAGTCTCAAAAGAAGGAGTCAACGAAGGCAAGGACTCATCAAAAGAAACTTCGCAGGTCTCAACAAGCTGCTGGGATTCGAGTTTCCAAACACGGAAACCCCGAGAATGCAAAGCGTAACCAAGAAAAACACCATCCCAGCAACGAGACTCAAATTTGTCCAAATGCCCTCCCTTCTTGAGCACAAAGCACTTGCAGCCAAACGCTCGCAAGTGGCTCACCTTGGGCTGTCTGCCAAACCGCAATTCATATGAAGTCTTACCAAGGTAAGCTCTAAGAAAAATGCGGTTGGCCAGATAGCAAGCCGTGTTCATGGCTTCAGCCCAAAAATGCCTAGGAGTCCTGTGCTCATCGAGCATCGTCCTGGCCATCTCGACTAGCATGCGGTTCTTTCGTTCCACAACGCCATTTTGTGGAGGAGTGTAAGGAGCAGAAAACTGATGATCAAGACCCTGATCACTACAGAAACTGACGAACTGAGAATTCTTGAACTCTGAGCCATTGTTGGAGCGAATTGCTCGCATCCGACCATTGTTCTCATTCTTCAGCTTCAAAATCAGGTCATGAACAAACTGAAAAGTTTCATTCTTAGACTCCAAAAAGAAACCCACGAAAATCGAGAAAAATCGTCAACAATGACAAGCGCGTACCACTTCCCACCGACTGATCGTACCCGAGCTGGACCAACAGTGTCCAAGTGTAAAAGCTCGCCTGGATACGAAGTCATTACTTGAGTCACAGGTGAGTGAGAAGCGGCAACCATTTTCCCATGATGACAGGGATGGAAAACTAGATCTTTCTCCATCATAAGCTTGGGCAATCCTCAGATAAGGTCCATAGAGCTTAACCTGACTAGCAGATCAAAGCTCAAGTGACCTAACCTCCTATGCCACTTCCAAAGCTCAGAAGAAGATCCAGCTAACAAACAGTGAGAAGGGCCAAAAGAACTAGAGAAGTCAATTCGAAAAACTTTACCGAATGGTAAAATCTTGCAAATCAAAGACCCTCTAGAATCAAACACAGAAGAATTGCCCTTCTTAAAACGCACTTCCAAACCATCCTCAAGAAGTTGAGAGACAGAAATCAAATCGAAGTTCAAATTTTTAACCAAAGCAACATTCTTCAAAGAGAAATGATCTGAAATGCGAATTGAGCCAATGCCACTTACTTTCCCTTGACCACTGTTCCCGAAGGTGATGTATTCTTTGGAGCTCGGGGGAGTGAGACTGGAGAACCATCTGCGATGTCCCATCATGTGGCGAGAACATCCTGAGTCCATGATCCAAACGTCCTCCAGTCCCCGATCCTGCACAATCAGTGGCTGTAAGTGGGAGCAAATGGTCCGGCACCAGGTTTAGCAAAGGAGCTAAACCAGTGTCGAGCCATCTACTCAAAAGACGGAAAGCAGAAATCACCACGAAAGTTTAGACCAAAACGCGGCTCAAAGCGCGGTCCACGGTTCTGCCTAAAGCCTCGGCTACGAGGTCCAGGACCATAGCCAACACGACCTGGAGCTCTGCCGGAACAACCACCACCCACTAGAGCACGGGCAAGAAAGCCGTCTCCTCTACCACCACCTACACGACGTGGCCTGGCCTCCAGCCTCTCCCCGCGTCGAGGAACACGCAGTCTACCACCCTACTGGTAGAACTACTCCTGACCACCACGAGCTCTCTCGACCCACTTCCTCCTGAAGCAAAACTCCGCAAGATGCCCGTCTCTCTGACAGTACTCACAATGATAGGTGGGCTTCTTGGGATGTGGTTGAGGCTTGGGGTTCTTGGGCTTAGTGGTGTTTGGTGTAGTCTTCTTGGGTTGAGAGGGTCCAGGAAGAGAGTCAAGAGAAGTGTGGAGGTGTTTGGGCTTTAGTACCCAGATAGGTTTCTTGGGTGGAGCTTTAGGTGGTTCATAGATCACTCCATCCTTGGGCTGATAAGCCTGGGAAGACTCAGTGGAGTGAGTCTTGGGATACCTCTGCTCTGGAGTCATTTTACTCCACTCCACTGCCCGGCTAATGGCACTCTCAAAGTCAGCCTTGGTGTAGGTGTAACCTACCCCAAACCCATCCTGCCTCTTGAACTGCTGGATCATCATGCCAAGCTGAGGCTCTCTGGCACTAATCCAACTCAAGATAGAACGGAGGTAAAAGTTCTCATTCTGAGAATCAGCTAGCTCCTCTCTCAAGGCAGCTAGAACCTCCACCTAAGACAAGCAGGTCTCACACTCGCTATCTATCTGGACAGACTTCTCGGCTTTCAGCTTAATCAACTCCATTCTAAGAGACAGACAGTTCTCACAGACAGTGGGTGGAACTGACAGTGTCTCAAGCTCTAGCCTAGTCTGTGCTAGCTCAGCTCTCACTCTCTCCAAATCCCCTAAATGCTCATCGCCCTTGGCTTTCAGCTCAGCTAAGACAGCTAGATGAGATGGGCAATCAGCATAGGGTGCGACAACAGTGGCTTGAGCATTTTTCAGCTCGAACTGAGCGCTTTCAAGCTCAGTGGCCAAAGTGTCCCTCTCATCAACCCTTTCTGTGTACCTGGACTTCAGAGTCGACAGGTCACACAGAAACACCTCACACTTCGGGCACTCACTGCTATCACCCAAGCAAGGGGAAGAAGATAGACTCTCAATTCTGCCGTTGGCTACGGCAAGCTCACTCTCTAACTCATCTATCCTCTTCTTGGTCCCCGTAAGCAGTTTCTCCTGATATTTCAACTCCTGACGATTGCTCTCAAGTAAATCAATGATTTCGCGCTCATAGGATGATACCTTTTCATTGTCGTCATCGTCGGAGTCATCGGAGGAGCTCTTTTCTTCCTTATCCCCAAGAGCCATTGAACAGAAGCTCTTGGGGGATCTTCGGCGTTGATGCGAGCGGCTCTTTGGCTTGTCCTCGAAAGCCATGAAGCAAAGGCCCTCCGGATCGTCCTTGTCCTTCCCCTTCCTGATGACGATCTCCTCATCACTTGAGCTTTATGAAGAGGAAGAAGACGTGGACTGCTTGGAGTAGCTCTTCTCCATCTCGACGAAGAAGGCCTTGTCGCGCTTCTTGTTCTCTCGTCGGTAGTCCTTCAGGGCCTTCTTGAAGAATCTGGTCTTCGGCTTGCCCTTGTTGAAGGAAGAGCTGTCGTGCTTGCTGGAGTCATGGAAGCCACCACCGATGCCCTTCTTGTGTCCAATGCGCTTGGGGCAGTCGGCGATGAAGTGTCTTGGATCACCACACTCAAAGCATCCGGATTTTGTGCCATGTCTTTTGAACATCCTCTTGTCATAGACACGACGCACCCGGTTGTTAAAAAGACACAGATCATCATCTCCCAAAGAATCAAGCTGATCCTCAGTGATAGACATCGGAGAGAAACCAGCACAACTCACAGCAGAGGGATCAATAGAAGGTGTAGCAAGGGCCAGGGATTTTGATCCAGAACTAGTGAGATTTGATCTCAGCTGGATATCAACCTCAGTGGCCTTTAGCTTGCTAAACAACTCAGAAATGGTCAAGGTATCATAAGAAGTGCTCTCAACAATAGAGGATACCTTGATCTCCCAGATCTTCGGGTCCAAGGTATGGAGAACCTTGAGCGCCTGCTCGTGATCTGAGACTAACTGAGCACCCTCAGCCTTGTTGTCCCGAAGCTTGTTTATGATCGATTGAAAATGACCAAACAAAGCTTCAACAGATTCACTCGGCTTTTGTGTGAAGTTCTCGTACTCACGCCGGTAGGTCTGATAGAGACGAGCCTTGACCTGGGATGTTCCCTCATGGTGTGCCTTGAGGGTAGCCCAGATCTCTCTCGCAGTGGAGAGATGGCTCACACGCTCAAACTCAGTGGGACCTAAACCAGAAAAGAGAATGTTCATGGCTTTATTATTGCTCAGATGCTGGGCAATAATACCAGGAGTACCATGCTCAGCAACTGGCAAAATGACAAACGTATCATGAACACAGATGTCCCAGATGTCCGAGCCTTGGCTCATAAGATAGGCTCGCATGCGAGTCTTCCAATAGTTATAGCCTAGGCTTTCAAGGACGGGACCTTGCCAGGAGATGTCATGGTCACTACTGGGGTTTAGAACAAATTAAGGTATGGAAAAACCCTAACCTTACTCTGATACCACTTATAGGACCGAAAGTAGCGACCAGAGGGGGGGTGAATGGGCGCCTTAAAAATTCTTTCGAATGTATGGCCTGTTCCCAACACCCAACGCACCTCAAAAGACTAAGCAGCAGAAAATGAACAGAAAGCCTAAGTCTAACAGTATCTAGCCTAGAATCAACCGGTGTCAAA
The DNA here is from genome assembly GCA_019279435.1 of Zizania palustris. Classification (NCBI taxonomy): domain Eukaryota; kingdom Viridiplantae; phylum Streptophyta; class Magnoliopsida; order Poales; family Poaceae; genus Zizania; species Zizania palustris. The sequence continues at coordinate 13,830,877 of JAAALK010000283.1, read as the reverse complement.
ATCAGAGAAACACCAAAGCTGTGCTAATAGGCAGATAAACAAAATATACAAGACATGGCAGGTCACACTTCTCAATAGATAATCTAAGTATATAAAATGAGATGAGAAGTTACTATTCAGATCTGTCTCCTGTTCGAAGCTTGTCGAAGCCTGTTCTGCTGGTCGAAGCCCGCTTCGCTGATCGAAGCCTGCTTCGGAGGTTAGTGGCGAGGTCTGCCGAAAGCTGTTGTGAAAGTGCCGAAGGTTTGGTGTCTATCCTAGTTCGAGTGCGAGTGAGAGCGAAGTATGCTCTGAAGCTAAGTATGACAGTGTCGAAGCTTGCTTCGAATAGCGTGCTTCGAAGGCTAGACTTCGAACAGAAAGCTTCGAACAAACTCTCAGAAAAGCAACCTTCGAAAGAGAAGCGAAGTCAAACAAGCAGCAGCAAAACCAACTCGAAGCCTACACGGCTACCTTCGAAGCCAGCAATATCGAGGTATGACCTTCGAACCACAGACTAGCTACGAATCGAAGTCTGCAGGTGTTGACACACAAGAAGTCGAAGGCCACAAACACACTTCGAATGACAAGCTCCGAACCCACGAACTGAGACCCTCGAAAAAGACAACAGCAATCTTCGAGCGAAGTCTACCAGAGAGACATGCTTCGAAGCTAACTTCAAAGCCTATCAAAGTATTGACTTCGAATAACTCAAGTCGGAGATCACCTTCGCAAAGACCATCGAAGTATGACAAGCCAACAGACTAAGAGCAAAACATACTACGAAGCTAGATTCACAGGACAAGAGCGAAGTCGAAGTTCTGTCGAAGCCCTCGAAGATGTCAGATCGAAGCCTGCCTCACGGAGCTGAGGGGCTTCGAACAGGGAAGGGACTTCGCCAGAAAACAGCCTGAAAAGGCACTTGGCCCTTGTCTACTCGATCAAAAAGCAACACAGTAAAAAGCAAAGCTAGAGTACTAGTGTACTGTTGCTACAGTGTAGTAGTACTACTTGCAGCAGGCAAGAACTAGTACTACTTCCGTGAAGAACAGAAGCAACAGAAACACAATCACTCAAGTAAATGCCTGTGCACGTGAAATGAAGCCATAAAAACTGCTGCAGATTTGCTACGCACGATTAGAGAATAGAAGCTTCACTGCATCAATAAGAATGAAATAAATGCAACTCAAAGTGCCATAACCAGCAGCCTGGCGGCGCACAACAGGAGAGAGAGGCAAAAACGCAGGAACAGGAATGACCCAAGGAATGATTGAAAAAGTGATTTCTAGAAGGGTAGTCCAACCCTAGGGATTGGGGCCCTATTTATAGGCTGCCCAATGACCTAGAATATTCCACCAGCCCCTTAGGGTTTTTTACAGACGCAGGAATAAAAGGAAATGACTCAACTGCCCTTAGGTATTTTTACAGACACAACTGACTGACTGTGGGCCTAGAGATACAGATGACTTATCCGGATGCTAAGCTATCGTAGCGACTACGGCTTCTCTTCTGGACAGTCGGATACAAGATCAACGGTTGTCAGTTTTGCACCGAAACTGACAAAGCCTCCACCGGCCTTGCACCAGGTACCCGGATTGGGCCGGCCCGACTCCGCACCTCTCTCAGCCCGGCAATCGCTCACCGCCCGTGTACCTGAGTCAATCCTGGTCAACAGCCCAGTGGGTCTTCTGCTGCTCCTGGCCCATGTACCCGGATTGGGCCAGCCCGACTTCGCAGCCTCCTCTACCCGACAGTCGCTTGCTGCCCGTGTACCTGAGTCACACGCGGCCCATGAAACAGCAGATCTCCTCTCTTCTTCTGTCCTCTTTGACTATCGTTGGCAATGACTCATCACATCTGGAGCCATGAGGCCCACGCTATTCAGCATGGCTCCTCATGTTCTGCCAGAAAAATTTTTGCACATTCCTCGAGGTGATAGCAGTCAATGGCTCCACTTCAACCCACTTTGAAAAATATTCAATCGCTACTACCGCAAACTTCAAGCCACATTTTTCCATTGGAAAAGGGCCTATTAGGTCCATGCCCCATCGAGCCATTGGCCATACTGGGGCGATGACTTGAAGTTGGACTGGCGGACGGAGGCTTCGTCTGCCCATCCATTGGCAGCCTTGGCATGTTCGAACCAGCTCCTCCGCATCTCTCACTATTGTTGGCCAGTAAAGTCCTTGCCGAAGTGTCTTGCCAGCTAGCGCACGAGGGGCTAGGTGACTTCCGCACAAACCTTCGTGAATGTCTCGAAGTATGTCTTGACCCTCGGGTTGGGAGATGCATCGAAGTAGAGGGGAACACACGCCAGCTTTGTATAATGCTCCGTTGACAAGCTTGTAATTTTGGGCTCTTGCTTGCAACCTTCGGGCTTCTGGACCTTATGAAGGGTCTATGCCACTTTGCAATATATTCATAATCGGAGCCCGCCAATCTGCAGCTGGAATGCACAGTACTTCTGTAGAGGGTAACTGACCAGCTGTAGGCTGCACTAGCTCTTCGTAGAAAGCACCCTCTGGGAGGTCCACCGCTCCCGCTGCAGCTTTTGCCAGAATATCTGCGAGTTGATTCTCTGCTCGAGGGATACTCCGAACCATAAATCCTTTGAATGCTGCTTCAGCATTGCGGATTTCTTCAAGGTATTGTGCTAGATGTGGGTTTTTTGCTTGAAAACTTTTATCAACATGCCCTGCGACGACTTGGGAATCTGTCTTAATCATTATCCTTGCGGCTCCAAGTGCTTTAGCTTTTCAAAGGCCTAGCAGGATTCCTTCGTATTCTGCGATGTTATTGGTGGTTTTAAAGTTGAGCCTTGCAGAATACATGGCCTTCTATCCTAATGGTGATATGATGACTGCCCCTGCTCCGGCACCGGATGCCTGATAAGCTCCATCAGAAAATATTGTCCATAAACCTTCGGAGGGTTCTTCTGGGGCCCAAATTGCAGATGGAGTCCATTCTTCTATGAAGTCAGCTATGATTTGGGATTTAATAGTTGTTCTCGTCGTGAAGGAGATTCCAAAGGGTGCTAGCTCGACAGCCCATTTTCCAATCCTGCCCGTAGAGTCTTTGTTTCGGAGCATATCGCCAAGAGGATACAATGTAGGGACGATCAGGTTATGCGCCAAGAAATAATGTCTTAGCTTCCGCGAGGCCATTACTAGGGCATAAGCAAATTTCTCGAGCTCAGAGTATCTGATTTTAGCTCCGGACAAAGCCTCTGACACAAAATAAACTAGGTTCTGTACCAGCTTTCCCTTAAGCTCAACTTCCCAGACTAATACTGCACTTACTGCGGAGCCTGTTGCTGCAAGATAAAGGAGCAGTGTTTCTTCTGGAAGGGGTAAAGTAAGTGTCGATAATCTTCCGAGGTATGCTTTTATATCATCGAAGCTCTTCTGGCACTCCGGTGTCCAACTGAAGCTTTCGGACCCCTTTAGGGCTTTGAAAATTGGGAGGCTTCATTCTGCTGACCTGGCCAGGAATCTGCTAAGGGCTGCGAGCCTTCCTGCTAGCTTCTGGACCTGCTTCAAATTCCCTGGTGGAGCCATTCTTTGTAATGCACTTATCTGCGTTGGGCTGGCTTCGATTCCCCTGCTCGAAACTAAGTACCCTAGCAGCTTTCCTGCTTGTGCTCCGAATATACATTTTTCCGGGTTGAGGCGTACTCCACATGCTCGGAGGCTCTCAAACGTTTCAGCTAGGTCTAGGCTATGCTGGTGCTTTTGAGAACTTTTTATTACAATGTCATCCATATAGGCTTTGACATTCCGGCCTAGTTGGTGACCTAGAGCCTTAGCTATTAAACGTGAAAAGGTGGCTCCGGCATTCTGCAAGGCAAAAGGCATTCTTACATAACAAAATACTCCGGAAGGAGTTATGAAGCTTGTCTTGGCTTCGTCTTCGCGTTTCAGCCAGACTTGATGATACCCAGAATAAGCGTCGAGGAAACTTAGCAATTCGGAGCTGGCTGTGGAATCCACCAGCTGATCTATTCGGGGCATCGGGTAGGGGTCTCGCGGGCATGCTTTATTTATTGAAGTAAAGTCAATACACATGCGCCACTTGTTCGAGTCCTTCTTTCTTACAAAAACAGTGTTAGCCAACCACTCGGTATGGGCTACTTCCCTGATGATGCCAGCTTTTAATAATTTCTCTACTTTGACTTTGGCGAGGCTTGCTCTTTCCGCAGACAGCTTGCGGAGCTCCTGGCGCACTGGTCTGCACTTTGGGTTGATGAGCAGGCTATGCTCGATGATGCTTCGATCGACCCTAGTGATGTCTTCGTCGGTCCAAGCAAAGACGTCCAGATTTTGCTTGACGACTTCTTCCAATGAAGCAGCTATCTCCGGGGATAGTCCTTTGCCGAACTGCACTGGATATTCTTTGCCATCTTTTGAAATTATCCTTGACTCGACATCACCTTCCGGATTTGGCTTGAGAGAGGGCCCCTTTGAAGGGTTCGAGGCCTCTGGCACCTCTTCGGTGCTTTCCACCACATTGTGCACTTGCTGGGGATCCAACGGCTGTCCGTGGCCATACTCCGTCCTCCAGGCTACAGCTTGGTCTCCTGAAATAGTAAGCACTCCACCTTGCGTGGGCATTTTGAGACAAAGATAATTGTGGTGCGCTATAGCCCCGAACTGGTTCAGCATCCCTCGGCCGAAGATTGCATTGTAACCATATGGGGCGTCGACAACATCGAAGATCACCTCTTCTATCCTGGCCAAAGGCCCCTCTCCGAAGGCAACCTCGAGGCCTATCTGGCCGAGGGCATCGAGAGGCGGTCATGAGAACCCTTGAAGTGGCCGGGGCACTGGAAGCAGATGCTTCCAGGATATACACATCTGATCGAAGGCCTGGACGAAAAGTATGTCTGCGGAGCTCCCGCCATCTACCAGGATCCTTCGGACCTCTACCCCTGCTATGTCTGCAGAAATGACCAAGGGTTCAACATGGGGGAACTTCACCCCCGCGGCATCACTGGCAGTAAATGAGATGGGCACGTGGGACCACTCTGGCATCCCCTCGGCGGAACTCGAAGTCCCAATGTGCCCAACCTCGCGGACGTACTCACGCCGCTGCCTTTTGGACATGTTCCCGAGGGTCCCCCCTCCGGAGATGGGCAGGACCACTCGCTTGCCACGGTCTTGTGGGTCTTTCTGCTTCGATGGTGGCATAATGTTGGTCACCCGAAGTCGCATGAGTGCCTCTGGGACACCGGCTCGGGCCACGACCTGCACAGGCTCCGACCGTGCCGCTGGTGGGGCTCAATCCGAAGCACCCCGCCCGGTACTTCGCCCAAGGTAGTCGCCCCGAAGGGCCAACACTTCCTTTCAATCCTTCGTATCATGGCTCCTATTGTCGCCATGCACGCAACAGAAAAAACTCTAGCGCCTGCCAGGTGCCCTTTCTTGAGGCTTCGGTGCCCCAGCCTTGAAGTTCTGCGCCTACTGAAAATTGGCAGGTGCCTTCAGAACGGAAGGTGCAATGTTTAGCACCTCCGAACGGAAATGCTTCTTCCCTCGCTTGTGCTCGTTGAAGCGGTTATCTTGAGGGGGTCGTAGAGGAGCCGAGGCTTCAGGCTCCATCTTGACTTTTCGGAGGGTGGGCGTTGGTGCTTCAGCCTTCTTCCGCCTTGGCATACTGTTCGAAGTAAGCCATCAACTGTGCCACAGATGTCATTGGCTTCTGATGGAGTTTGCTGAGGAGGTTAGGGTTCATCACTCCTTCGCGGGCGGCGTCGACTACCGAAGAGGTAGACAGGCCCTTAATATGTGATTTGGTGTGAGCGAAGCGCGTGAAGTACTCCCGGAGTGTTTCTCCCGCCCGCTGTTTCACCTGAAACAAACTTCCTGTGGACATCGGGGCCACGAAGGTACCCTGAAAGTCACTTACAAACTTCTTCTTCAGCTACTCCCAGGAGCTGATCGATCCTGGCTTCAGGGACCAGAACCATCGGAGCACCACGCCTTTGAGTGCGAGGGGGAAACATTTTGCCATAGTGTTTCGCACCCCTCCGCTTGCTTCTATTGCCAGGGCATACGATCGGGCGAACTCTCCGGGGTCTAACCCACCGGAGTATTTGTGTAACTTCGAGGCTTTAAACCTAGGATCGAAGGGCACCCTCTGTAAGTCTGAATGCAGCGTAGACTCATCATCGAAAGATGTGTTCTCGGCCTCCTCCGGGATTTGGGTTGCTTCTGGGAGATTGCGAGCACCACCGTCTTGAGGCCCTTCTGGAGTCCCGGTGGAGGCTTGGGTGCGGAGGCGATCGACGGCCTCTTGCCTCCGCTTGGCCACTTCCTCCTGGAGCCTCGCTAGTTGAGTAGCGTCGGCTCCAGGAAGGTCTTCGTCTTCGTCGGAGGGCACCTCCAGGTCTTGGGAGCTGACGTAATCAGTACGAAGCACCGTAGGAGGAGCCCGAGGACCCCTGGGCACCCGACGCCCAGCTACCTCCACGGGAATCTCTGGAGCAGTTGAGGGTCCGGCTCCTGCGGTCCGAAGGGACCTTCGGAGAGGGACCAAAGCTTGGCTTCGCTTCGGAGGCATAACTAGTCACGATGAAGTTTTGGAGTCCGAGGACTTCGAACGGCCTGGGAAGTCGGGCGAAGACCTTCGAGCTGCACTAAGAAGCCCCTAACTGAAGGGTGCGCGGAATCTTGAGACTCCGAGGCTCCCTCCGTAAGTACTCTTCGAAGTGCAGTCAGCGGTAGAGAACAAGCTTCTAGAACTTGGCTCCCCATGGACGACGCCAACTATTGGCGTAAAAGTTCACACCAACAGGTTCTCTATAATCAAGAATGAACAAACAGAGAGTTTGTGTTTAAGGACTGTCTCAAGCCTCCAAGTTGGATAATAGCTCGAGCAGTTCGAATATGTGTATAAAATAGCTTTGACCCGGTCCCTTGTTACAGGGTATAGAGGGGGGTATTTATAGGTAAAAATGTCTAAGGAAAAGACCTAATTACCCCTAGATTACAACCGACATAGTGAAAACTATTCGGTGCCAGGAATAAGGTTACAAAGGGTAAAGCTCTATAAGATAGATGGATAAGCCAAACATCTTATCAATCTTGTCGCTCAGCTTCGGAGCCTTCATCTTCCGTTCGGAGGGCTTATCAGGGCTTCGTATCGACGCACCCTTCGTCTTGACGCCTCTGCCTTCGAACATGCGCCCACCAGCTTCGGAGCTTTTCAGAACCTTCGAGTTATTAATCTCTAAGTCCTGAAAATGAAGCAATTTCCCCCAACAACAATCACTCATCACATCTAGAGCCATGAGGCCCATGCTCTTAAACATGGCTCCTCAATCTCCCCCTTGATGAGTTCATTGTCAACACTTCTCTTTATCAGCTCTACAGTACCTACAAGCACATGTGGAAACACGAAAAAAACAAAACACAAGAAAATAGAGAAGAAGAAAATAAAAAATAAAAGTTTAACCCTAATGACCAAAAGTCGAACAAAAGCAATAAAATGGTCATTATGGTTAACCAAAAATAAAGACTCAAAACGAGTGCAATCTCAGAATTATCAACAAGGATATCCAAAGAGTAAGGATAAACAGGACAAAAAACTCGCCCTAAAACAAATCCTAGATAAATCCAAAACACCCCCTAAACTCTTCTAAGAGAACGAGTAACCCAAAATTTCTCCCCTTGTTGACAATTGGACTCATCAAGCGAGACTCAATGCACTATAAAAAGACACAGACTCGAACTCCCCCTGAAATGTAACTCCCCCTCAAAATATGCAATGAATGCAACTGGGGTGCAGGTGGAGTGTAGAAAGCATGCTTCTCAGATATGATTGACTACAGTTACAACATCTAGCAGGTATAACAAAAGACATATTGTCTAAGACACATGGAATGATCAGTGCAACAGATGATATCTAAATAAAGTCATTAGCATGCATTTTTCAAGTTTTGCAAATAAAAGCATCACCACATTTTCTAGTTGACAAGCAAGGTAAAGCATGAGATGCAAAAGCTAACTGATATCTACCAAGATAAGCATTGTCCAAAACAAAGTGCTTCAGCAAACTTGTTATTTTTTTAATTTTCAGGCTTTTTCTTTTTCCTTTTTCATTTTTGTCAAGGGTTATTTGCATGTCAAACCTTATGCTAACTGACCAAGTCAAGCCTAGGTCAGAACTAGACCATCAGAAGCTTAAGACATTGGTCTTGGCATACACTACACTGTCCTAGTTCATACCAAAGTGATATGGTAATCAGTCCGGAACAATGCAATGCGACAAAAGCAAACCCACCTAGATCTTTTCAAATCAAGCATAAAAAGGCATGGAATTTTCATTTTTCTGATTTTTTATCATTTTTATAGCACATTTTCCATGTTAAAGCAATATAGATGTACAAGTTGCATATCTGCATCTAAGTGAGGAACTAGCTACCAGGCATGTAAAAGATAGCAAAAGCATTCAGCCTACACATGCTAGTTACCAGAAGCAATGGTTATCATTTTTCAATTTTAAAGCATAAAAGCCATGCATATGATAGATATCAGACATATCATGTGAACTGAAGCAAAGCATTATCATCGACAAGTAATCAAAAGCATGTATAAGCTAGAATAAGTAAAGCAGATCAATCTTATAATAGAAGCAGGCTCAAAGTGTGATATGTGAATATGCATGATATGAACACACACAAAAAGACTCGAGAAAAGAGTAAAGAAGAAAGAAAACTGACTCAACATATCCTAAAAAGGATACACAACACCCAAATCCCCTCGCAAACGCTCAAAAGTAGACTGATCTAGGGGTTTGGTGAAAATGTCAGCCAACTGATGATGGGTATCAACATGAACAAGGTCAATGACACCTTTCTCATATTGATCCCTCAGAAAGTGAAAGCGCACATCAATGTGTTTGATTTTAGAATGGAGACATGGGTTTTTACCTACACTAATCGCACTTAGTGCTGTCACAAAACAGAGGAACTCTAGTAGGAAAGAACAACCCAAAGTCTCACAATGTGGAAATCATCCAAACCAACTATGAGCAGCAGCTAGCAGCAGCTACGTACTCAGCCTCAGTGGTAGAAAGCACAACTCTAGACTATTTTCGAGAAGACCAAGAGACAAGAGAAGAACCAAGAAACTGGCAAGTACCAGAAGTCAACTTGCGATCCAACCGGCACCCACCAAAGTCAGCGTCTGAAAAGCCAGATAAACCAAGAGATGATGATGTTGAATAATAAAGACCTATATCGGGTGCATAGGTAAGGTACCTAAAAATGCACTTGACAGCCTACCGATGAGACGTGCGTGGTGAAGACTGGAAGCGCGCGCACAGTCCTATGGAAAAGTGAATATCTGGCCTCGTCGCCATCAAGTACAGCAGCGAACCGATCATCCCTCGAAACTCTCTCTCGTTGACCTTGACGCCGCTCTCGTCCTTGTCCAGGCCCCCAGATGTACCCATTGGGGTCATCTAAGCCTTCAGCGTGTACTTACTCTGGTGGATGAAGATGTTGTCCTTGTCTGCTTGATCTGGAGCCCTAGGAAATACTTGAGCTCACCCATGAGGCTCATCTCAAATTCATTGTGCATCTGCTTAGGAAACTTGGACACAAGCATATCAGTAGAACCACCAAAAATAATATCATCCACGTAAATCTGAGCAAACAAGAAGTTTGAGCCATCTCTGAGCAAGAAAAGAGTTTTCTGCACATAACCCATCACAAAGCCCTTCCCCAACAAAAACTGCTTCAACCGGTCATACCAAGCCCTGGGGGCTTGCTTTAGACCGTATAAAGTTTTCTGTAGCTTAAAAACATGTCGAGGAAACTTAGGGTTCTCAAAACCGGAGGGCTGCCTAACATAGACCTCCTCCTCTATGTACCCATTCAGAAAAGCACTCTTGACATCCATTTGAAAAATCTTAAACCCCTTAGAAGTGGCAAAAGCCAAAAGAATGTGAATGGTCTCAAGACGGGCAACAGGGGCGAAAGTCTCCTCAAAGTCAATATCCTCTTTCTGGCAAAAACCCTGGGCAACTAGTCGAGCTTTGTTGCGCACCATAACCCCATCTTCACCTTGCTTGTTTTTGAACACCCACTTGGTGCCTATGGGGTTGCATCCGGGTGGAAGCTCAACCAGTGTCCAAACCCGATTGCGGACAAAATTCTCAAGCTCCTCTTGCATCACGTTTATCCAATTCGAATCAGAAAGAGCATGGGAAACGTCTCTGGGCTCAAAAGATGCAACAAGAGCAGACTCAGCAAACACAGCAAGCGAGTCAATAGAAGAGCGCAAAGTTCTCTCAAAAAGATCACCGATGATGAGCTTTGAGGGGTGATCACACTGAACTACTTGGGATCCCAGGTGATCTGAAGTCACCTCACCAGAGTCAGCAGATGGCACCTCTGGACTCGACTGAGGGGGCTCGATCGAAGTGGAAGAAGTAATCAGAGGTCTGCCATCGTCCTCAGTTGAAATCTCGGAAGGTGTGGGTTCTGTAGGCTATGTAGAAGGCCCACCCTCATCGATAGCAGGAGCGTCATCGTCTTCCTCAAAGATGGACTCTCCAAGCTCATCATCTCCAGAAAGTTCAAAAGAAGGGGTCAAAGAAGGCAAGGACTCATCAAAAGAAACCTCGCAAGTCTTGACAATTTGCTGGGAGTCGAGGTTCCAAACACGGACACCTCGAGAATGCAAAGCATAACCAAGAAAAACTCTATCCCATCAACGAGACTCAAACTTGTCCAAATGCCCTCCCTTCTTGAGCACAAAGCACTTGCAACCAAACGATTGCAAGTGGCTCACCTTGGGCTGTCTGCCAAACCGCAACTCATATGAAGTATTACCTAAGTAAGATCTAAGAAAAATGTGGTTGGCCAAATAGCAAGCCGTGTTCATGGCTTCAGCCCAAAAGTGCCTAGGAGTCCTGTGCTCATCGAGCATTGTCCTGGCCATCTCGACTAGCGTGCGGTTCTTTCGTTCCACAACGCCATTCTGTGGGGGAGTGTAAGGAGCAGAAAACTGATGATCAAGACCCTGATCACTACATAAGCTGACGAACTGAGAGTTCTTGAACTTATAGCCGTTGTCAGAGCGAATTGCTCGCATCCGACCATTGTTCTCATTCTTCAGCTTCAAAATCAGGTCATGAACAAACTGAAAAGTCTCATCCTTAGACTCCAAGAAGAAAACCCACGAGAATCGAGAAAAATCGTCAACGATCACAAGCGCGTACCACTTCCCACCGACTGAGCATAACCAAGCTAGAACAACAGTGTCCATGTGTAACAGCTCTCCAGGGTACGAAGTAATCACCTGAGTCACAGGTGAGTGAGTAGCGGCAACCATTTTCCCATGACGACAGGGATGGCAAACCAGATCCTTCTCCATCTTAAGGTTGGGAAATCCTCGGATGAGGTCCATAGAGCTCAATCTGACTAGCAGATCAAAGCTCAAATGGCCTAACCTCCTATGCCACTTCCATAGCTCAGAGGAGGATCCAGCAATCAAACAGTGAGGGCCAAAAGAACTAGAGAAGTCAATCCGAAAAACCTTACAGAAGGGTAAGATCTGGCAAACCAAAGACCGTCTAGAATCAACCATAGAAGACATGCCCTTCTTAAAATGAACCTCCAAACCATCCTAAAGAAGTTGTGAAACAAAAATCAAATTGAAGTTCAAGTTTCCAACCAAAGCAACATTCTTCAAAGAGAAATTGTCAGAGATGCGAATTGAGCCAATGTCGTGTACTTGTTGACACGGAAACGTGCCCCGCACTTGGGTCAGTTCGACGATCCAAAACTGCATGGATACTTAGGGACAAGCCTAAGCGTGACGTGGCACCGACATCGCGTTCTAACTACCCTTAGTAGTGATAAGGGGGGTGGAGTCACCAGGCAACTAGATTACACAAAATAATCCAATTAGCTGAAATGATAGATTAAACAGAATAAAATCAACAAACCAGTCGGAGCATCGTCTGGTTCGAAGTCTAGTGCGAAAGGGTCACCGAAGTGTACCTTCGTCGTCTGGTGCGAAGTACTCCGCCGAAGGGTGCTTCGGTGTTCGGACCGATCCGGTCGAAGATAAACTCCGAATGGATCTGGACGTTGTAATCACCTCTGAATAACGGGGTTCGGCGTGTGATCTTCGATACAGCAAACTACAGAATAGCGACGTGAGGGCAACGCGCGAGCGCAACTTCGTCCGGTGCGGGGGATGAACGTGGCGAAGCCTGTTGCGACGAAGTATGCTGGCGAAGCCTGTTGTCGAAGCCTGCGGTCTCGTCGAAGGGTGTCCTGGGGACCTCCAAAACCGATCTCTCAGCTCCGGACACCTCCGGCTAAGTAACTTCGAACGTGCAAACCTGCAATAGGGGGAATTCGAAGTACCAACTCGGCCTAAGGACCGAATTTTGCTAAGTGTTGCACTAGAAGCAAAGGTAGCAATCTGTTACGCAGATTAGCAGATACTTCACAGGCGAAGTAACAAGGTGATAGCAATCTATTACGTAGATTAACGGATACTTCACAAGCGAAGTAACAAGGGTTACCACTGTTCTGTAGTGGCCGGCGGAGGGCTTCCAGGCAAACCCACGAAGAGGTATAGGAAAATAAAGGTAAAGTAAATACGATCAAAGCATGGGGCTTTGGTTTGATTTGAGTTGGGGGCCTCTCTACGCTGGCCTTGCCTCTCTATTTATAGGGGCTTAACTCCTAATCTAATTTGTTATTAATCCGGCCAGATAGAGATAAAGATTGAGCTGGGAACGCATACAACTCTATCTCTGCCGAGGTGGGCTTCGGCCAGGCCCGTCTAGGCCTGCTCCTCGGGCCGAAGCTTCGGTAGCATGGGCCTCCGAAGGCCTCTAGCCAGCCGAAGCTTCGGTAGCATGGGCCTCCGAAGGCTTCCTGGCCGAAGCCCATGGGCTGGCTAGAGGCTTTCGAAGCCCATAGCTCAATGGACTTCAGCCCTGTAGGGCTTCGGACAGACCCTGGACATGTGTATTTTCGACCCAAATCACCAAAATTGATATTTTGACAATCTAGCCATTAATGCCATTTTTTGCTATCAACACATGCCCCCTGCCTTTTAGTGAACTAGTGAACTAAAAGCACAACGAGCTGCAGACGATACCATCCATATCGGCTTTCCGACACTCTTATGATGTTTGCCACACACTTGGGAAATACCTTTTCAAGTACCTACCATTCAAAGTTCTTCGAAACCGCTCTCCCTGCAGGGATTCCAATACGTATGCATTGCCGGGAGCAAATTCGGCTATCTTAAAAGGACCTTCCCAACTAGGTGACCATTTACCAAACTTGGGACTCTTCGTGCCTAAGGGTAAAATCGTTTTCCACACTAAATCTCCTATTTTAAACGATTTTGGATTAATATTCTTATTGTAGGCTCTAGCTACTCTCTTCTTGTCTACTTCTATGGCTTCTAAATCCCTTAGTCTCTTATCGGTCAATTCCTCTATATTATCCTTTAGAAGAGTTTCATACTCGTCGACCGATAAGCCATCTTGCTTCAACACTCTTAAGGAACCAAGATCTACCTCTACAGGCAGAACGGCTTCTTGTCCATATACTAACTCATATGGACTGACTTTGGTAGCACCGTGCTTTGCAATCCTACAAGCCCATAGTGCCTCGGAAAGCACCTCATGCCATTTTTAGGAAACTCCTCAATTTTCTTCTTAATGAGCTTAATCACGGTTTTATTACTAGACTCGTCCTGACCATTGGCCTGAGCATAGTAAGGTGAAGAGTTTATCAACTTAATACCATAATATTCGGCGAAGTCCCTTACTTGTCCAGAAACAATGAACTACCTTGATCGTTTGAGGAATATCGAATCTATGTATGATGTGCTTCAAAATAAAATCGCGTACCTCATAGTGAGTCATGTTCTTGAGAGGTACGGCCTCGGTCCACTTAGTGAAGTAATCTATTGCCATCAACACGAACCGATGCCCTTTTGATGAAGGAGGGTGAATCTGGCCAATGAAGTCTAGACCCCAACCTCGAAACGGCCATGGCTTGACAATAGGATTGAGCAATGAGGCAGGAGCTAACTGAATATTGCCAAACCTCTGACATGCTTCACACCCTCTATAGTATTTGAAACAATCTTCAGTCATAGTCGGCCAATAAAAACCTGCTCTTTTGAGCATCCAACTCATTTTTTGGGCCGACTGATGAGTGCCGCAAAGCCCTTCATGGACTTCTCCTGTAGACACCTAAGATTTCTCATGGTCTAAACACTTCAACAACACTCCATCGATGGTTCGGCGATATAACGTGTCGTCTACCAACACGAATTTGAACGCTTGTCGCCGAACCTTCCGATCAACCCTTTGGCTAGGGTCTCTCAAATACTGGACGATTGGGACTCTCCAATCGTCCTTGCAGGTTTCAGAGGGTCTCGCTGGTCCACCTTCTGAAAAAACCTCTAAACTACTAACTTCAGGGTGCCCCCCGAGGCATTCCAGCTCCTGCCGAAGCCTGGCCGAGGTAGTCGTTCGGAGTGTGCTGGGCCGAAGCTCTTCGGAGGGTTCGAACTCCGGGGAGCCTTCCCCGTGCAGGAGGCTTCGGCCTACAGAATTCGGCGTGCCCATTCCCTCGGTTGGCAGGGTACTCCAATCCAGGGGCTTCGGTGTGCGGTTGCCTTCGGTGACCCGAGGGGTTCGACCCGAAGCGTGCGCCTGCCCACCGTTACTGGCTTTGGTAGTAAGACCAAGCATCGGCTTCTCCAATACAGAAAATTTTGCTCTCCTGACTTGGTAACCAGATGCTTGCTAAGCCAAATCATTTGCAACTGAATTGGCTTCTCTTGACACGTGAGATATTTTGAAATCATCAAAAGTAGCAACTATGTCTAGACATTTGTCCAAGTAACTATTCAACAAGCCATTAAAACATTGAGCATTCTTAGCTACTTGTTGTACTACTAATAACGAATCACCGTATGCGTGAACATGTTTAGCGCCTACAAACTCTAGCAGTTCAAGACCTAGCAACAAAGCTTCGTATTCGGCTTGGTTATTAGTGGAAGAAAACTCTAGTCGGGCCGAGGTTTCAAAGCGCATACCATTAGGTGATATGAGAACCACTCCAATACCTTGGCCACTCTTGGTCGAACCATCAAAATAGATTTTCCATGGTACTACCTCAACTAGAGCAATAGTATCATTCCGGCTAACATCTATGTGATGATCAACTATAAAGTTGGCTATGACTTGGCCTTTCATCGCTCTTAGAGGCTCGTAGGCCAAATCGTACTCAATCAACGTGTAAGCCCATTTTCCGATTCTTCCACTTAGAATCGGCCTCTGTAACATGTGCTTTATAACATCGGTTTGGCAAACGACAACACATGTAGTGGGGAGAAGATAATGGCGCAATTTGGTGCACGCGTAGTAAAGTGATAAACACAATCGTTCCACAAATGCATACCTGGTTTCAGCGTCAAGCAGGCGGTGGCTCAAGAATGTGATGATGTACTCCTTCCCTTCTACCTCCTGGGTTAGCACGGCTCCAATCACGCCATCTTCGGCAGCGATGTATAGCCGAAACGGAATCCCGGCCTTGGGTGCTCTCACCATAGGCGGTGATGACAAGCATTCCTTAATCTTTTCGAAAGCACTTTGTTGGCTTGCCCCCAAGTAAACTCGGCCTCGTTTTTCAGCCGGACTATGGGGACAAAGGCATCAATCTTGCCGGACAAGTTAGATATAAAGCGACGCAAGTAGTTCAACTTGCCTAGCAACTTTTGCACATCTCTTTTGCATGTCAGTGCCGCAATGTTTCTAATCTTCTCAAGTCTCTTAGGATCAATTTCTATGCCTCTCTCGTGAATCATGAAACCTAAGAACTTACCCGCCGACACAACAAAAGCACATTTGAGTGGGTTCATTTTCAACCCATACTGCTGCATCCTATCGAAAGCAACCTTCAAATCGGCTAAGTGGTTTCCCATAGCATCCGATTTGACTACGACATCATCGATGTAAACTTCTAACATAACTCCTAACAAGTCATGAAAGATCAAGTTCATAGCGTGCTGATAGGTGGTGCCGGCATTTTTCAAACCAAAAGTCATGACGACCCACTCGAACAAACCAACAAAACCAGGGCATCGGAAGGCAGTCTTATAGACGTCCTCTTCGGCCATGAAGATTTTATTATAATCGGCATTGCCATCAAGAAAGCTTAGTACCTTGTGTCCTGAAGCATCGTTGATCAGCATGTCGGCTATTGGAATTGGATACTCATCCTTCGGAGTGGCTCTATTCAAATCCCGGAAATCAATGCACACCCATATCTTGCCGCTCCCTTTCTTCTCTTCAGGCACAATGTTAGCAACCCATTCCGTGTACCTGCACAGCCTAATAAATTCAGCCTTGATTAGTCGCTCCACTTCTTCCTTAACTCGGTCATAGACGGCCGAATTAAAGTGGCGGGGAGGCTGATTATAAGGCCTAAATCCGGACTTGATGGGCAGCCGATGCTCCACGAGCTCGTGGCTTAGCCCTGGCATCTCGCTATATTCCCATGCGAAACAATTGACATACGACCGAAGTAACTTTATTACTTCAGCCTTTTCATCGGGCTGCAAATGTTGGTTTACAAAAGTCGGCCTTGGGATGCTGCCATTACCTATATCGACTTCCTCCAAGGGATTGTCCGACGCAAAACATTGCCCTAATTTTTCTACTTCGCTAAAGTCCTCGATGGCTTCAGCAATACCGTCTTTATTAGACCGATACTGCTCTACACGAGACTTTAGTCAATCTAGATTATTCTTGATAGACATGACTATTAATACAAAAATAGCCGTGCTACTCCAGCCGGCTTTATAGACACTGGTACAAACCGTCCTCCGGATACGCTAACAAAATCGTAGTCCGAAAGATCTCTACCTGACAGACACTCTACTTTGTTATGGACGGTGTCAACTGACACATCGGCCAAAGCTACTTGGGCCAAAATATCCACGGGGATGACCTCCACCTCATCGCCATCCCACTATATCAAGCACTGGTGTAGAGTATAGGGAATGCAACAGTTTGTGTGAATCCAGTCGCGTCCGAGTAATACGCTATAGTTACCTTGTACGTCGACGATGAAAAATGATGTTGGCAATGTCTTGTTGCCCACCGTCAACTCCATAGAGAGTACTCCCTTGGCTTTGGAGCTCTCACTGTTAAAGCCATTGAGCATCAAGTTGGTCTTTTTTAGGTCATCTTCATCCCTGCCAAGTTTCTTCAACAATGAATAAGGCATTAAGTTAACAGTGGCGCCGCCGTCGATGAGCATTCGGGAAATCGGCTTCCCATCGATGTGACCCCTAACATAGAGGGGCTTTAGATGGCGAGCCGAGTCCTCAGGCTTCTTGAAGATGGCATTGCGCGGGCCGAGGTTCAATTGAGCAACCTCGGCCTCATCCTGCGGTAGGGCAAACTCGACAGGTAACGTGACGATGTTGATATCCATCACCTGAGGTGCGGACCCTTCAGAGATGGGCGAGTAATCGTCGTCGAGCATGTCGTCATCATCGCTCGGACTAGGAGCCGGGTTGGTTATCTCAACCGGCTTCTCCCTCCATACCTGTTTGGTGGCAGACCAAGGGTGGATCTCTTCGAAGATAGCATCGCGCTCGGCCTCAGCCTCCTTCTCGCGTATCTCCTATTCCCGTAGTCATTGTAAGCGTCTCTTTTGTAATTTGGACATGCCTGGAGGTGCCCAAGATGGCTAAGGCTTGGTGTCGGGTGCTACTATTTGACTTCTGTTAATTCTGGCCGAAGTGGTACTGCGCCCTTCGGCCTTGTGCACCTTGCGTTCAGAGGGGGCTTCGCTGCGAACCCCGTCGGACGGACCGGCCTCATTCGGCTGATCGAGCCAAGCTTCGGCGCAGTGTTCGGCCGAAGCATGAGACTTACCTCCGTCAGACCTTGGTGACAAAGTCTTTGGAATTGGGACTTCCTGAGACCCAACTCTGATGGTTATGGCTTTGGACTCCCTGACTTCGGCCTCCGCGTGCTCGCATCCTTCGACTTCGCTCTGCATGGTCTGATTCGATGGCACCACGGACAGTTTATGGATGATTCCCCCCTCCGCTGTGTCTATTTGCTCCTGCCATCCATAATACTCCGAAGGAAAATAAGATACAGTGTTAGGTTGCGGAGTGTACCTTTACCCGGATACGTACGGAGCCCACGAGGTTCCCGCATAGTCATACGGCGGAGGCATCGGAGGTATGTTCGGCCAGTGCGGGTCGAAGCCTCCCATCGCGGAAGTCCAACACGGTGTGGGGTTCGGCCATTGGGGGCCGAAGTTGTTGTACAGGGGACCCGACCACTGGGGCTCGAAGCTGTTGTATGAGGGGTTTGGCCATTGTGGCTCGGAACCACCGTGCGGAGCATCAGGCCACCGTGGCCCGAAGCCTTCGTGCGGAGGGTTCGCCTGCTTCGGTCCGAAGCCACCCTTCGAGGGTCTTGGACCCTTCGGCTATTTTAACTTAGCGTGTGGACCTGCTTCCTTGGCCCTCCTTTGATGCTTGTTCAACAGCATGTCATATGTTACCTTTGGCCTCTTGCGAGCTTTAGCAGAAGTGTCATTAATGTTCTGTTTCCACACTCCTACGTCGGGACTCTTTGGTACGAGCGTGCGGGTGTGTGGTTCTCCAGCAATTACATATTTCTCTTTAGCCGACCCGGCCTGTTCTGGCCGAATCAACACCTTCTTTTCACCGAGGTCGACGACGTTGATTGGAAAAGGATCTTTATCCAGCTTCATCTTCGGATCATGGTCTATCTTCAATCGTCCTTCTTCTATGGCCGATTGTATATGTCGTCGAAAAACATTGCAATCATTAGTATTATGCGAATGTGAATCATGCCACTTACAGTATGGATGCTTCTTTAACTCATCGGCAGGTGGAATGACTTGACCCTTAGGTAACCTGAGAAGCTGACTTTTTAAGAGAAAATCAAATATTTTATCACATTTAGTTATATCAAACGAGTACTTGACCTCACTAAGTAGATTCTTCATGGGGGATGGTCGTAACTCGGAGTAGGTGACAGGTTTATTTTTAGCATTCCAAACCCATTCAGCCACGTACATGCCGGCTGAATCCTCCTCCTCTGACTCCTCCTCATCAGAGCGTTACATGATGTGGATTTCGGCCCTAGGCTTGCTAAACATCTTAATAAACTTTTTATCTTAGGCTCGGCCTTCTTGGACCAGAGCCTGCTGTAGAACTTGGCTAACTTCTAAGAAGTTTTGGTTATCTAATCTCTCTTTAATTTCGGAAGGCAACCCGTTAAAAGCTAATTCCGACAAGTCCCTTTCTAAAATATTAAGGCTAAAACATAGGTTTCTAGTATCCCTAAAACGCTTGATGTACTTAGAGGCGCTCTCACTAGATTTCTGCTTAACCGATGTCAAATGTGAAAGCCTAAGTTCTGTCTCACCTGTGTAGAAATAATCATGGAATTTCCACTCTAAATCGTCCCACGTGTGGATGGAGTTCGGCGGGAGCACCGAAAACCAAGTGAAAGTGGTGCCAGATAGCGAGAGAGAAAATAGTCTAACCTTTAGAGCATCTATCCCGCTAACTTCCCCACACTACACCAAAAATTGACTAACGTGCTCTAGTGTAGTCTTGCTACCCTCGCCATCGAATTTAGTGAATTCGGGGATTCTATGGCCACGGGGGTAGGGTATTGTGTCAAGGTGGTCGGGGAATAGTTTACGGTAAACCCTAACCCGTCCGTTGGGCACGAAGCCAGCACACTCCCTAAATAGCACGTGGACCCGCTCCTCTATGTCATCTTGGTATGTTGCTTGTGTGCGCCTCTCATGCGGGGGCGTGACACGTGGTGGAATATCGGCGTGTCGGCCATGGACCTCTTCCCTACGTGTTATTTGTATGACATGTTCGGGCGCCTGCGCATGTGGTGCGGGCAGCGCGGGCATTGGTGCAGGTGGTGGTGCGTGGTATGCAGTATTAGTTTGACCGTAAGTGTAAGGATTGGTCTCGGCCATAAGTGATGAGGCCAGAGACATGATTGCGCCAGTGCTGTCGTTAGTTCTACCGCACACGTGGTTTGCCGGAGGTGCACTAGCTCTAGGAACCAGGGGTACGGCCTCAGTAAAGCCGAACCTTCTAAGAGTTGCCTCTACTTGGGAGCTGACTATCGAATCTAAACGGATGGCTAGCAAAGCGCTAACGGCTTGATCTACAGATGCGACTATTTTTTGCTCAATTTCTAAAGAAGATAAACGAGGCGATACAGGTGTTACCTAGACCTGAGTGAGGTTGGGGGTGATGATGTCGCGCTTGATGAAGCCTTCACGTGTCTTGACGTAGCCCCCAAGCATCATGTCTTGGAGTGCTTTTAACTTGCCTCGATCTCTGCTCGGTCTTCTGCGGGGATATCTTAAGGTGTAGGTGACAATATGTTGCGGTTATCGATATCCGCGCCTCCTATTGCGTCCATCGGCGGTGTAGACGTAGTAGTCGATGTAGATGTACCGGTGGCCGATGTAGACGTACTCATCATGTTGGCATAGCCTTCCCCAGCGGAGTCACCAAAAAGTGTGTTGACACGGAAATGGTGCCCCTGCACTTGGGTCAGTTCGACGATCCAAAAGTGCACAGATACTTAGGGACAATCCTAAGCATGACGTGGCACCGACGTTGCGTTCCGGCTACCCTTAGTAGTGATAAGGGGGTGGAGTCGTGAGGCAACCAGATTACACAAAATAATCCAATTAGCCGAAATGATAGATTAAACATAATAAAATCAACAAACCAGTCAGAGCCCCATCTGGTTCGAATTCTAGTGTGAAGGGGTCACCGAAGTGTACCTTCGGTGTCTGGTGTGAAGTACTCCGCCGAAGGGTGCTTCGGCGTTCGGACCAATCCGGTCAAAGATAAACTCCGAACAGATCTGGACGCTGTGATCACCTCCGAACAACGGGGTTCGACGTGCGATCTTCGATATAGCAAACTACATAATAGCGACGTGAGGGCAATGCACGAGCGCAACTTCGTCTGGTGCGGGGGATGAACGTGGCGAAGCCTGTTGCGACGAAGTATGCTGGCGAAGCCTGTTGTCGAAGCCTGTGGTCTTGTCGAAGGGTGTCCTGGGGACCTCCGAAACCGATCTCTCAGCTCCGAACACCTCTGGCTAAGTAGCTCCAAACGTGCGAACCTGCAACAGGGGGAATTTGAAGTACCAACTCGGCCTGAGGACCGAATTTTGCTAAGTGTTGCACTAGTAGCGAAGGTAGCAATCTGTTACACAGATTAGCGGATACTTCACAGGCGAAGTAACAAGGTGATAGCAATCTATTACTTAGATTAATGGATACTTCACAAGCGAAGTAACAAGGGTTACCACTGTTCCGTAGTAGCTGGCGGAGGGCTTCCAGGCAAACCCACGAAGAGGTACAGGAAAATAAAAGTAAAGTAAATACGATCAAAGCATGGGGCTTTGGTTTGGTTTGAGTTGTGGGGCTCTCTACGCCAGCCTTGCCTCTCTATTTATAGGGGCTTAACTCCTAATCTAATCTGCTATTAATCCGGTCAGATAGAGATAAAGATTGAGCTGGGAACACATACAACTCTATCTCTGCCGAGGTGGGCTTCGGCCAGGCCCATCGAGGCCTGCTCCTTGGGCTGAAGCTTCGGTAGCATGGACCTCCGAAGGCCTCTAGCCAGCCGAAGCTTCGGTAGCGTGGGCCTCCGAAGGCTTCCCGGCCGAAGCCCATGGGTTGTCTAGAGGCTTTCGGAGCCCATAGCTCAATGGACTTTGGCCCTGTAGGGCTTCGGACAAACCCTAGACATGTGTATTTTCGGCCCAAATCACCAAAATTGATATTTTGACAATCTAGCCATTAATGCCATTTTTTGCTATCAACAGTACCTTCCCTTAACCACTGTTCCCGAAGGTGAAGTATTCCTTGGAGCTCGGGGGAGAGAGGCTAGAGAACCATCTACGATGTCCCGTCATGTGGCGAGAGCATCCTGAATCCATGATCCACAAGTCCTCCAGTCCTCAATCCTGCACGATCAGTGGCTGTAAGAGGGAGCAAATGTTCCGGCACCAGGTTTAGCAAAAGAGCTAAACCAATGTCGAGCCATCAGCTCAAAGGAAGGAAAGAAGAAAGCATCGTAAGAGTCTGGACAAAAGCGCGACTCAAAGCGCGGTCCTCAGTTCTGCCTAAAATCTCGGCCACGAGGTCCAAAACCGTATCCAGAATGGCCTAGAGCTCTGCCGAAACGAACACCACCCTCAGGAACATGGGCATGAAAGTTGTCTCCTCTACCACCACCTACATGACGTGGTCTGGCCTCTAGCCTCTCCCCACGTCGAGGAACTCTCAGTCTACCACCCTGCTGGTAGAACTGCTACTGCCCTCCGCGAGCTCTCTCTGCTCTCTCAACCCACTTCCTTTTGAAGAAAAACTCCTCAATATGCCTGTCTCTCTAATAGTACTCATAGTGGTAGGTGGGCTTCTTGGGATGTGGTTGAGGCTTGGGGTTCTTAGGCTTGGTGGTGTTGGGTGTAGACTCTTTGGTGTGAGAGGGTCCAGGTAAAGAGTCTAGAGAAGTGTGGAGATGTTTGGGCTTTGGGACCCAGATGGGCTTCTTGGGTGGAGCTTTAGGCTGTTCTTGAAACACTCCATCCTCTGGCTGACTAGCTTGGAAAGACTCAGTGGAGTGAGTCTCGAGATATCTTTGTTCAGGAGTCATCTTACTCCACTCCACTACCTGGCTAATGGCACTCTCAAAATTAGCCTTGGTGTAGGTGTAACCTACCCCAAACCATCCTGCCTCTTGAACTGCTGGATCATCATGCCGAGTTGTGGCTCTCTGGCACTCACCCAACTCAGGATCTGATGGAGGTAAAAGTTCTCATTCTGAACACCAGCTAGCTCCTCTCTCAAGGAATCTAGTACCTCCACCTGAGACAAGCAGGTCTCACACTCTCTATCGACTTGGACAGACTTCTCAGCTTTCAGCTTGATCAATTCCACTCTAAGAGACAAGCAGTTCTCACAAACAGTGGGTGGAACTGACAGTGTCTCAAGCTCTAGCCTAGTCTGCTCCAGTTAAGCTCTGACTTTCTCCAACTCGCCCAACTGCTCATCACCCTTGGCTTTTAGCTCAGCTAAACTAGATACATGGGATGGGCAATCAACGTAGGGCACGACAACAGAGTCATGAGCATCTTTTAGCTCCAGCTGAGTGCTCTCAAGCTCAGTAGCCAAAGCGTCCCTCTCATCTACCCTCTCTGTGTACCTGGACTTCAGAGTCGTCAGGTCACATAGTAACACCTCACAATTTGGGCACTCACTGCTACCACCCAAGCAAGGGGAAGAAGATAGACTCTCAATCCTATCGTTGGCCATGGCAAGCTCACTCTCCAGCTCATTTATCCTCTTCTTAGCCCCTCTAAGCAGTTTCTCCCAATATCTCAACTCCTAACGGTTCTCTTCAAGTAAATCAACGATTTCGC
>JAAALK010000283.1:13523437-13807266 GCA_019279435.1 Zizania palustris | reverse complement strand
AGCCCTGGCGGCGCACACAGGAGAGAGAAGACAGGGGACAAAGTGACCCAATGGGTGGATTTGATTTCAGCACAAAAGGGTAGTCCAAACCCTAGGGATTGGGGTGCTATTTATAGGCAGCCCAACACTAGGAATATTCTACCAGCCCCTTAGGGTTTTTACAGACACAAAAATACAGAAAAAGACTCTACTGCCCTTAGGTATTTTTACAGACACAACTGACTGACTGTGGGCCTAGAGTAACAGATGACATATTCGGAAGCTACTCTTCTGGACAGTCGGATACAGAATCAACGGTTGTCAGTTTTACGCTGAAACTGACAAAGCCTCCACCAGCTTTGCACCAGGTACCCGGATTGGGCCGGCCCGACTCCGCAGCTCTCTCAGCCCGGCAATCACTCACCGCCCGTGTACCTGAGTCAGTCCTGGTCAACAGCCCAGTGGGTCTTCTACTGCTTCTGGCCCATGCACCCGGATTGGGCCAGCCCGACTTCGCAGCCTCCTCTGCCCGACAGTCGCTCGCTGCCCGTGTACCTGAGTCACACGCGGCCCCTGAAACAGCAGATCTCCTCTCTTCTTCAGTCCTCTTTGACTATCGTTGACAATGACTCATCACTTCTGGAGCCATGAGGCCCACGCTATTCAGCATGGCTCCTCATCCACACGTACATGGATGGAGTTCCTCCCACAGCAACCTGTTAGAACCGCACGTGAGAGAAGGGGATCCTTGACCTCAACGTTTGAGATCAAGAAGGGAAGGAGAGAACTCTTGGGTGGCTTGGTCTAATCTAGGCATATTACTTGCCCCAAGACGTTCTCCTCCTATCCTTATATAGGGTTGAGAACCCCTGGGTCGTGCTCTTCTCGAAACCCTAAAAACCGTAACAGATCCAATATGTTTGCCCACGTCGGAACTTCAGATCCTGCATCGGAACTTCTGATAGAGTATTTTAGGTCTCCTGACACAGTACGACATGCAACAGATCCAATCTGTTATCACCCACCTCAAAACTTCTGATACCATATCGGAACTTCCGATCAGTACAAAATTCCCCGATTCTGAATCGGAACTTCTGGCTCGTCGGAACTTCCGATACCATATCAGAACTTCCGAAGCAACAATTTCTCTCTATATAGAGACCAGAAATTAACCGAAACTTCCGATACTTCCTATCGAAACTTCTGATCCATTGAATTTTCTTGGGCATAACCTTCAGGTTTACCATAAGCCATACCCAGACCACTTTGACGCTATCCCTTACCCTCGCGGTTTTAGGGTTCCTGAATTCACTAAGTTTGACAGCACAGGTAGTAAAACCACGTTGGATCATATAGGACAATTTCTAGCACAGTGTGTCAAAGCTAGTGGGTCGGACGTGTTTAAGCATAGGTTATTCCCCCTTTCACTTTCTGGCACTGCTTTCACCTGGTTTTCGGTGTTGCTGTCGAACTCAATCTAGACATGGGCCAGTTAGAGCAGAATTTCATCATTATTTTTACACTAGCAAAACAGAACTCAGGTTATCACATTTGACATCGGTTAAGAAAAAATTTAATGAAAGTGTCTCTAAGTACATTAAGAACTATAGGGATACTAAAAACCGATGTTTTTGCCTCAACATTTCCGAAAGAGATTTGGCCAACCTAGATTTTAACGGCTTACACTCTGAACTCAAGGAAAAGCTAGATGGTCATAATTTCCTCGAGGTTAGCCAAGTTCTGGAGAGGGCTCTGGTCCAAGAAGTCCAAGTCAAATCTAAAAGGGGCATCAAAATTCTTAGTGAGCCCAAGGCCGAGGTATACATCGTAGAGTACTCCAATGAAGAGCCATCAGAAGAAGAAGACGACTCGTCCGACATATACACGACAGAATGGACCTAGTCTAAAGTGGTCACTTGCTCTGAGCTACGGCCGTCTTCCACGAAGAGTCGACCTAGTGGAGTTAAATACTCTTTTGATGTGACCAAATGCGATAAAATATTTGATTTTTTGTTGAAGAACCAACTCCTTAGGTTACCTAAAGGTAAAGTCATTCCAACCACTGACGACTTGAAGAAACACGCTTACTACAAGTGGCATGATTCGCATTCTCATTCTACTAATGATTGCAATGTTTTTCGTCGGTAGGTTTAATCGGCCATGGATGAAGGACGATTGGAAATGGATTCTATCCCTAAGATGAAGCTAGACCAAGATCACTTTCCCATGAACAATGTTGATATCGACGGGAAAAAGGTGTTGATTCGGATCGAGCAGGCCGAGTCGTCCAAAGGGAAAACAGTCATCATTTGAGAGCCTCACCCACACACACTCGTGCCGAAGAACCCTGAAGTGGAGTGTGGAAAGTGAATGTTGACATGTCATCTTCAGCTAAGCCCCACAGGAAGCCGAAGATAACTTTTGGGATGTTGCTCCGGAAGCATAAGAAGAGGGCAAAAAAGGCGCATACTAGGCCAGGACCTCCGATGAGGCCGAATCCTCCGCAGAAGGGCGAGTTCGGCCCGCGATGGAATAGACCACTAGAACCACTGTTTCCCCCATCGTCGTATCACCTACCGATGGCACAGTGGCCTTCGTGTTACTTTTCGCCTCCCGGGTACCCCACTCCTTATCACATTGCTCCTTTTGTGCATCTTGAACTTCATAACATGCAGGGGCATATGGACGCGTCGAGGGGAAATGTCTTCACTCGCTCATCCGGCCCACCGCAAAGGGGGCTAGAAGAAGTTCCTAAAGTCATCACGATCAAGGTAGGGTCCCAAGACGTCTCATTCCCTAAGGGGGCCCCCTCAAAGAAAAACGGAGGCGACATAAATAAAAAGAGGAGCCGAAGGGGGTACCTTCGGTCTGATCGCCGCCCTAGGGCCGGTCAGACCGCCAGCACCACTTTGGTATGACTGGCCTACTAGGGCTAGTCCGACCAACTCGTCTCAGTCTGTCAAAACCAATCAGTCCTACCGTCCTACCCTGGTCGGTCTAACTGACACAATCCGGTCAGACCGGCCCAATGAGGCAGATCCAACTGACGGGAAGAAGGGGAATGACCTCGTCAAGTGCAAAATTGCTAAGGTCGATCCGGGCATTCCCTGTTCGGCCAAAAATTCCAGAAGCAAGTTTGTGACACCCGGCACTAAGACACAACCATCGTGGGCACCTCCGGGCATGTCAAAATCATAGAAGAGGCGTCTACAACATTTTCTGGACTAAGAGATGAGAGAGAAGAAGGCCGAGGACGAGCGGAACATCGTTTTTGAGGAAATCCATCCCCGACCAGCAACGAAGTAGGTTTGGAAACCAAAGCCGGTTGCTGTAAACAACCCGGCTCCTACTCCAAGCGACGATGAGGATGACATGATGGATGACGACTACACGCCAATCTCTGAGGGGCTCCCTCCCCAGGCGATGGACGTAGACACTGTCACGCTTCCCACCTAGTTCTGCTATTGCAGATTGAGAACGAGGTCGGTTTGTTTGAGCCTTGGCCCATGTGAGATTGAAGTTGGTTGGCCGGCCTACTTCTAGCCCATTGAGTGAAGAATAATTCCTAGCAAGGGATTGGGGGGCAAAAGTGATAAGAACACTGAAGACTGAGTTGGTAGAAAATTTGGTGCTTAGTTTCCTAGTTCATAAATTTGTATTAGGTTATACAAATCATCCTCAACAATTCGGATTTTCTATGTTATGAAATGGATGGTTTGGCAAGTAAATGATTGTTGAGTACTTTTAAGAGCTCGGCGAAACTCTTGAGAAATCATAAGGCCGACATGGAGAATATCGCCCTTAGCCCATTGTGCTTTTATCTCACTAAGTTTGCTAAAAGGCAAGGGGCATGTGTTGATAGAACAAAATGTCATTAATGGTCTAAATTGTCAAAATATTAATTTTGATACTTTTGGCAGAAAATATGATGTTTCCTGGCACAGGTCGGTCCAATTTTAACCAATTTTGGTCGAGTCTTAGTCGAGTTAGACTCCAGGAAACACCAAGACCGATTCAAGGGTATCTCCACAGATCAACTCAAAACCCTAGTTTTGAATCGCACTTTTATTTCAATCTACTTTCCTTGCCCTAGGATTAGGTTTAACGTATATCTTCGTAAGTTTGCACTGGAAGCTCTCCATCCACCGCGTCGTAATCACGGTAAGTCCTTGTTGATTCGTTTGTGAATCATTCGTTTTATCCATGTAACGGATTTCTATCGTTTTATCGGTTTTTACTGGTGATTCGGTCTCTTGGCAAAATTGCCTCTAGTTTCTTGGTGTTTTTGCAGTGTTTTATTCTTCATATTCATCGCCAAGAAGTTTTAGATTCATCCGACAACTCTAAGTTGGTCGCCGGAGTCCGGAGGTTGTTTTTCCAGGACGTGTCGGTAAGACCGGAGGTTACCCCGAGTCCGACCGCCCTGCGTCAAGCCGTCACCCTATTGTCACGCTCCGGTCAAATAGGCACCCCGAGGCTGGTCCGACCGACCCCTTCGCACCGGAGGACTACTTCACGTTGAAGCCCATGTGCCAAAGACCACTTCGCAATGAGCCTCGGGACCCCATCGCATAACCTCGGTTCGACCAGAGCCCTAATGCCGGTCTGACCGACTAAAGCACCGAAGGCCCCCTTCGGGATCCCTTCGGGCCCCTTCGCACCACTTGCCGAAGCCCCCCTTCGGCCAAACACTTTGCACCGTCGGTCGGACCGACAGTATATCTTCCGTCTGACAGGCATACCTCGGTCGGTCTTATCGCCAGGACCCCTTCAGTTGAACCGGCCCTGTTCTGGTCAGTTTAATTGTTTTTTCTCACACATCGATTAATTGGATAA
This sequence comes from Zizania palustris, assembly GCA_019279435.1. Taxonomy (NCBI): domain Eukaryota; kingdom Viridiplantae; phylum Streptophyta; class Magnoliopsida; order Poales; family Poaceae; genus Zizania; species Zizania palustris. The sequence continues at coordinate 13,802,451 of JAAALK010000283.1, read as the reverse complement.
TTATAATTGATATTATTTGATTTCCTGGCGACTCTGTTATTCCCTTACCACTGTTTAAGGGTCGTTGGAATGCGACGTCGGCATTGTGTTACGCTTAGGGGTTTACTCCTAAGTATCCGCACAGTTTTGGATTGTCGGATCGGCGTCTGTGTGTTTGGCGCTTTGTCATCAGATTTTAGCATCAACAGAGGTAGGAGATAACAAAAAGGTGAACTCAGATTTTTCAATTGAAAGAGTTGGTGAAACCCTAGGGTCTAGGGGGCCTTTTATAGGCAATTCAAAAACAGGAAAAGACGCAAATACCTATAGGTTTTTTACATACTCGAAGGCCCACAAGGATAAAAATGTAAAATCATATCTAAAGGTTGTTTGTCCCGATTTGAAGCTTTTGTAGCGACTACGGCTCCGCTTCAGAACACTTGGATCTCGATTCGACCATTTTGAGCCGAAACCGACAAAGCGCTCCAGATCACCGACACGTGTCACCAATCTTCAAACTCGACCGCCATCAAGTCTCTCCCGCTCACAATCTCTCAAGCAGCCTTGTCACTTGCAGTGGCCCCCCTTTCGCTGACTTGGTCAACACGTTGTCCTGATCATCTGTGAGATCGAAATGGCGACTAGAAGGGGGGTGAATAGGCGCCTCGACACTTTCTTTCGAAGGTGATGGCCTAGTTAAATCACCCAACGCACCTCTAAAAACAAATTCAAATTTCAAATCAATCAGTACAAAAGTTGAGCTCAAATGGAGTCAGATTCTCAAAACAGCATAGATTCAAGTTCCTAGATACTCTTATAAAAGATACTCAGAAGATCAATTTCAAGTGAAATAGATAAATCATAACGCTTTGCTTCAATTACAATTTGAATTCACACACTTCTGAAATTATCGGACGGCGAATAGTAAATACTGAATTCAGCAAAGTATATTGATATACTTTGGTTCAAAACTCAGGTTTCAAACACAGAAACTAGATGGATCAGCACAAACAAAAACCGAACATGTTCAACACTAGGCAACCTGAAACTTCACAGCATTTAACCAATAGATTCACAGATTTTTGAAGAAAACTCAATCTAAAAAGCACTGTTCCTCAACCGACAATCTTCAGGAAAACAGTTCAGTTTTGAACAAACTATTCAAATTGCACTCACACAGGACATTTGAAACTTCTGAACAGATTCAAACCTGATCTTTGAGATGAGTTCTCTGATTGAATAATCTAATCTAGAATTCAACAGATATACACATGATAGAATCAAAACAGAACTGGAACTCACTTCAGTTTAGTATTAACACTACTTGAAAATAAAATGTATTCAGCACATTTACAAATAGCTGAATCCTTGAAACACCAAATGATTACCAGTGTTAATTGGCACAAAGTAACACACTGTTCACCATCAAGAATTCAAGACATAAGCTAATGGATGAACTAGTTTTGCAAAACAATCTTCAATATAAGTACTGCTGTATGAGAAGTTCAGGATGAATAAATTAAGAATGTCACAACCAATCCTTGAACTAAACTAGTGCAATTCAGAGCAGATTCATTCATAAACTTTGAAAACTAATCTGAACAACACTATTTCAAAAACTGAAAAGTCTATCCTCTTCAATTCTTATGAAATCAGTACAGACTTTGAACTTGCAACAATCTAGAGAGGACTTGATTAATACCAGCAGAACAAGAGCTAAACACAGTTCATAAAGGCATTCAATCTAATCAAACTCACGATGATATAGAGAGGAATACCTCAGAACTGAATCAACACATGGATCAAATGGATATTAACCAATTCAGCATATAACATCAGTTTGTCTACAGAACATCTCTCACAAGCTAACAAAAATTGTTAACTAGATGATCCATTGAAGAAAGACAAATTGAACCAAAACATACCAGTGAATTCAAAAGAATTGAAACTCCTGGATGCAATTTACTTCACAGGAAACTACACATCAGATCATCCACATTGCATACATTTCATACCTTTAGATCATCAACTACTCTAATCCATATGAATGCATGAATGATCACAGGAAGTATCAAATAATCACAGATCAAAACTGGCTCTCCAAAATAGAAGATATATATTCAATTCACTGGAGAAACAAGGTATTCAGATGATGAACAAAGCAGAAGACAAACCTATAGAGGATTTGGCAAATTTTTGAAGCATTCCAGCGCTAGCAGCACACCCAGCGAGTGAAGATGAACAGCAATCAATGTTTTGTCGGCAACGCTGTGTGATTTCCGGCAAAATCAGCAGTACCGCATATGACGATGAATAGCTTCGGCTGGAGATTTCGGCACTGCTGTAGGAAATCTGGCAAAAGCCACAGCACACTGTACCGAATCATGCGCAGGAGCAAAGCTTCGAAAGAACAGCTAAACAAAGCAAAAACTGATTTGGATTCTAAATGCCAGAAGAAATCTGTTCAATGGAAGTTTCTGGTTTCCAAGAGTTGTGCACAGCCGGCCATGGAGAGGGGGTATTTATCCCACCAACTCCAAGGTTCTAGAAGGCCAATTTTCAATCAGCCCCCTAGGATTATCCTATTTACAAATCTGAAAACTAGAACTTGAAAATACCCTTTAGCTAAAAAGAAAAATTACACTTGACTCCTTTTTAATATATTTTCAGAATATACATTCCAAAAATACACTAAAAAGTACACACTTATGACACTAAAATTTTAGACTAACAATATGGCACTACTTTATTAAAAAAGTAAAAATATTTAAAAGTTTTGACGGTTTTTAGCGAAAACCGACAAAGCCTCTCTCGATCATCGACGCCCGTCGTCAGTTCGCGATCTCGACCGCTAGCAAGTCTCTCCCGCTCTCGATCCCTCGAGCCGCCTTGTCACTTGCACTGGCTTCCCTTTCGCTGACTCGAACGACGCTTCGTCTCGATCAATCTCCAACTCGATGTATTGTTCAACCTCCATGCGTACTCCTAAGTACACTCTCGACTTCGACTGACACCCTTGACCATCCGGCATTAGACTCCCTGTCTAACCCTAATCCCGTGCCATCGATAGTTGATCAGTAACTCCAGCCTGGACACATGTGACAAACACAGACACACACCCCAACTCCAACACATCCTGACTCAACTCGTGAATCCAACATTCCTTTGAACACTAGTGACACAGCTCACTATGTTCCTCATCATCTTTCTGTCCATGTCTTGCTTCATCTCCGCGTGTACGCCTGAGATCTTTCTCAACTTTGCCCGTCATCCTTTATCGTCTGGCATCAAGCTCCCCGCTTGACCCTGATCACCCTCTATTGAAAGTTTACTTGTATCTCAACCCTGCACAACATGAGACAAGCAAAACACAAATTTCCACGCAAGCACGCATCTCAACACACACCAATCCCTTCAATGTACCCAAATGTAGGACTGAGAGTAGCGACCAGAGGGGGAGTGAATGGGTGTCTCAACAAATTCTTTCGCATTGATGGCCTATCCAAAAACACCCAACGCTCCTCAAAAGATAACAGGAAAAATCAAAACAAATCAGTAAGAAAATTCACAGACAACCGTAGTGCTATCACTCTCCTATCAAGTATGATGCAGTGACACAGTCTAAGAGATCACAAGCACTAAAATAATCTAGCCTAAAAACGACCGGTGTCCTAATTGAAATGACACCACTACAGTGCTTAAAGGCAGATTAATGCTACTCACAGAACAAATGATTGATCAATAAATATTTCACCCAAGACACATATGTTCCATCAAGTATTCAGTAAACATCCAAAGTTCACAGGCAATTAGATAACTACTAGTCATGTGAAATGTTATCAAACTAACAAATCATTTTAACAAGCCCATGTATAGCACTGAATATTCATGAGAATTTACTGAATAAAATAAATGTTGGAAATTAGATGAAGGCTAATGTTCACAAGTGAATATCTATGAAAGCTAAAACAATAGTTTGTATTGCCTTATACAAAAACACAAAACAACCGCACTAATATAATTTTTTACCTCGAATTCTGTGCAGGGAAGGATCTAGACTCACCGCATTGTAGCCTTGATTCATGTGTGCTCACACCTAATCTAATTGCAGTGTGCTGGCTAGGAGAAGCGTTCGGTGTTGTGCACCTCGTGCGCATGAACAGAGGACTCGGTTGGCAGATGTGACTGCTTCAGAGCAGAGCACTTGAGTTCTTGGCCAGCTGGTGGTGAGTTTGCATTTGGTGTGGAACCCTAGGCGGTGGATGTGGCCAAGCGTCGTGTGCGATGGCTGTAGTGTAAAAACGCAGAAATCTGGCGGCGGAAGAAATCGGCGCAGGGGAGGAACTCCAAAAACGCCGGCAGCACAGGGAGGAAGAAGGGGAATAAAACTCGAACTCAGATTTGCATTGGAATGAGTTAGAAACCCTAGGGGGATACAAACCTATTTTATATGGAGCCCATTAAATGGGAAAAGATAGATTTACCCCTATGGTAATTTACACTCAGACGCAAAAATAAACTGCGGGCCCAACGGGCAAAATAGTAAAATCCTAACTAAAGGTAACTTGTCCTGATGTGAAGCTTTCATAGCAGCTACGGCTTCGCTTCAGGACCATATAATCTCCGATGGGCGGTCTGGATAGTTGTGTCAGTTTTACATTAAAACTGACAAAGTGTCCACTGTCTACGCACCGGGTACCCAGATTGGGCCGACTCGATTCCGCGGCTCCCTCAGCCCGGTAATCTCTCGCCGCCCGTTTACCTGGGTCAAACCCAGTCAACAGACCAACGGATCCCCTATCGTTCTTGGCCCATGTACCCAGATTGGGCCAGCTCGACTCCGCGGCCCCTCTGCCTGGCAGTCGCTCGCCGCCCGTGTACCTGAGTCACACGTGGCCCAAGACACGACGGGTCTCGACTCCTCTTCGTCTCCTCTCTCTCTCTCTCTCTCTTCATCATTGACTTTCATTAAAAATCACTGATTACTTCTAGAGCCATGAGGCCCATGATCTTCAACTTGGCTCCTCACCAAATAGCCATCACAAGTCGAGACTATTAAATCAGACAAACTTTTCAATCTGTTGGACCGGAAACGGTGACCAGAGGGGGGGTGAATGGGAGCTTTTAAAATTTCGGGCTAAAAACTAGCCTTCGGTTTCAGTTCTGTCTTATGCGGAACAGGCTTCGAACACTGCCTTCGAAGGTCTGGTTCGGAGGTACTTCGACAGCTCCGAACACAGGCTTCGTAGGAGCAAAAGTTCGAAGCCAAGAAGACTTCGCTCCACAACAACCCTCGAAAATCTACCCTTCGCAAGAGTGGACAGTCCTCTGAGGACTTCGACCAAGTACTTGGCGACAGCAACTGGTGCTGGGCTTCGTACGCGAAGGTCTACACGCACACACAACGGACTACGCTAAGGGCTTCGACACAAGAAGCACTACGGGAAACGATCAGGGCTTCGCTAGTAAGCAGCGAGGTCTTGCCTCGTGTTACACAGAGCGACAGCACACTGAAAAACACACTTCGCGAGAAAAACACCCTTCGCCAAGACAGGCTTCGGTGAACTAAAAACTAGCGAGGTATGCAACGCGAGCTCAAGCAAAAGCACACTGAAGCAGGGCTTCGCCGCTTGAACAAGGAACACAAAATATATTGAACTCTGGATGAAAACCAGCGAGGTCTGTGTACAGGAGCTCAACAGTAAATGCTCAAAGTGTTAAATGTTACCTACCGAGCCCCATATTTATAGCCCACGGCTTCATCCTAAGGAAGTGACTACTTTACCCCTAGGGTTTACATTCATTTTGTCTCTTCAGAACTAAGGGGTACAAAAGGTAGTCCACCTTTATTCTGGAGGCTTCTCTGTCAGCTGCAGAGGGGACAGTGTCAGCCTTTTTCAGAACAGACAGTGTCAGCCTTTACAGTGTTGACTTCTGGAACCTCCCTTCGCACCGGAGGGTGCGGTAGCTTCGGCGAGAAGCCTGCAGCCTGTTGGCCTTCGCTCCGCCGAAGAAGTCCTTCGATACAGTGACGGTTTTGAGCCGAAGCCGTCAAAGCCCTTGGGCCTTCGCACCACCACCTCCGGAGTGGATCACCACGGCTTCGCAGCTACTCCCAGCTCGAACACCGTCCGTCCGTGTACCGAAGCCATGCATGGCCGAAGCACCTCAAGTCAACCTCACTCCGAAGCCCCACCTTCGGAGTACCACCCTTCGAAGTCCCTCCTTCGTCCAAGGCCTCCGCATGAAGCATTCCATGAGCACTCCGTCGCAGTGCCTCTCCCCGAGCACACTTCCTCGACGAGCCTCACCCGGACCATGCCTTCGATGCGCCTCGACTTCTGAGACCTTCGTCGGGTACCTTCGAGTGTCTCCCTCCGGAGCACACTTCGAACCCTTGCCTCCGCAGAGGACTTGATCCACCAACTCCGAAGTCACTCCATTTGGAGTACCTTCGAAGTGCCTCACCTCCGAGGACTTTGTCTCGGAGTACCTTCAGCCGGAGCCACGCTCCGCACTCTCTGCCTTCACCTGGCGCGCCTCGACCCGAGGACCGACCCGGACCACCTTCGCAGCCACCGTGACGGAGCTCCCCGCTCCCCTGGCATCAAGCCTCCCGCTTGACCCAGGTTCACCCGGCTCGAACCTTGTCCGTCGCCTCCGAAGTCCCTGCGCACCACAGACAAGCAGACAAGTGTATCCAGTACTCCGGAGACCTCTCCGGGTTAGCAACCTCCGGTACACACTCCGGTGTACCGCCCAAAGTACCGAAGCCTTCGGTACGAACCCAGTCATCGTGTACTGTCGGACCCCTCCGACGAGCACACTCCGCTGTACAGCTGCAGCAAGCAAACACCGAACATCCTTCGGTGACACCACCTCCGAAGCCCCTTCGGAGGTACCACCTCCGAAGCCCCTCCGGTGGTACCCTTCGAACAGAGGGTAAAAAGCCTGTCAATCACTCATCACAAAACACCGAAACCAACCCTTGGTTTCTCAATCTCCCCCTTGATGAGTGCATTGACAACCAACCTTAAGTCCAAGAAAAAAATAAAGACTTTTCAGCACACAAGTGACCATAAAAACTCAGAAAAGAGCCAAAGCATGTCACTTGATAAAAGAATTTTTCTCCCCCTTTGTAAAAGAGTAAAGGCCCCTTTGGCAAATCTCCCTTTGATAAGAACTCCCCCTGAGTTAAGCAAATTTTTCTCCCCTTTATGTCAAAAATCTCTTCCCCTTTCGAAATTATGCCTTTTTGCGGCAGAGAACATAGCAAATCTCTCCCCCTTTGGCAATGCAAGCATCAAGGAGCAGTCAAAAGGTGCAAAGCTTTCGAAATGAGCAGAATTGCAAGGACATATAATGCAAAAATATGCCAATATTAACACCAATGATCATGTGCTCAGCTCAATTTAACAATCTGTGAAACAAGGTGATGGCATGTGATTTTGTCATTTTGAAGTAAAAGCATCACCACTTAATCATAGCAGCTAGACATGTGAAGGCAAGGACTGCGCAAAGCTAACAAATTCTACCCTAGACAGACAAGTCTTGTTCAAAAGGAGCTGTGAAAGCAAACTTGAGGATCAATTAATTTTGTTGTTCTTTTTCTTTATGCCAGGGGTTATTTGTTTGTCCACCTTATACTTTCCAATCAAGCCAAGCCTAGGCATGAAAGCCATCTGAAGCTTAAGGCGGTGATTTTGGCATACACTACACTATCCCAGTTCAGACCAATGTGCAATGGTAAGCAGTCTAGAATAGAGTAGTGCGACAAACAAACCCTCCTGGATCTTTTTATTTAAACCAGGCAAATCATGGATTTTTGATTTTGATTCAGATGAATTAAATATTCTTGATGAATATCCATGAATAAAGAACACATTTTTCAAGTTGCAAATTTTAGCATCCAAGGAACAGTGTCTTGCTGTCAAGTAGATAAAAGATAGCTAAAAGCAGTCCTGCCTAAACAAGCTAGATACAAGATTGTGCAGTGAGCAAGTTTTGATTGTGGAATTAAATACCTTGCACACAAATGATCCAGACATATTAAATAGAGCTGAGTTGTCATGATTTCTTTGAATTAAAAGCAGGCATATAATAGCAAAAGATGTAAATGCAATTTCGCACATAGTGAGCATATGCAAGACAATTAAGATCAGCTCCCCCTCACAAAATGCCGTAGGGATGACAAATACCAAGTTCCCCACGCAAGTAAGCAAATCGAGAAGCATCGAGGGGTTTTGTAAAAATATCGGCAAGCTGGTGTTGGGTATCAACATATTGAAGTTCAATATCACCCTTCTCATTGTGATCTCTGAGAAAATGATATCGTACATCAATGTGTTTGGTTCTGGAGTGCTGAACCGGGTTGTTTGCAATACAAATAGCACTAGTGTTATCACAGAAAAGTGGAACACTCTTATAATCTAACCCGAAATCCCGCAATATGGAAACCATCCACAAAATCTGAGAGCAACAGCTAGCTGCAGCAACATATTCGGCCTCAGCCGTTGATTGTGCAACACTAGACTGTTTGCGGGAAGACCAGCAAACCAGAGACGTACCCAGAAAATGACAAGTACCAGAGGTACTCTTCCTATCAATTCTACACCCAGCAAAGTCCGCATCAGAATAACCTCGAAGACATAAAGATGAAGAAGATGAATACCATATGCCAAATTCAAGGGTGTGTTTGAGATACCTTAGAATGCGCTTTACCGCTTGGCGGTGCGAAGCTCGTGGCGAAGCCTGAAAACGTGCACACAGACATACTGCGAAGTGTATGTCCGGCCTCGTGGCAGTCAAGTAGAGGAGGGAGCCAATCATACTCCGGAACTCCTTCTAATCTACGGCTTCTCCATCTTCGTCAGGGTCCAATGCTACAGATGTAGCCATTGGAGTGGCGAGGGGCTTCGCATCGGACATGTCGAACTTCTTGAGCAGGTCCTTGGTGTACTTTGTCTGGTGGACAAAAGTACCTTGTTTGCTTTGCTTGATTTGCAAACCAAGGAAAAAGGTGAGTTCACCCATCATCGACATTTCAAACTCCCTGCTCATGGTATCTGCAAACTCGGCAACCAAAGCATGAGAAGAGCCACCAAAGATGATATCATCCACATAAATCTGCACTAGGAGGAAATCTTTGCCATGCTTGAGAGTAAACAGTGTTTTATCAACAGAGCCCATCAAATACCCTCGCTCAAGCAGAAAAGACTTAAGTCTATCATACCAAGCCCGAGGGGCCTGCTTGAGTCCATAAAGAGCCTTATGAAGTTTAAGGACTTTATGTGGGTACTTGGGGTTTTCAAAACCAGGGGGTTGTTTTACATAAACATCTTCACCTATGAAGCCATTAAGAAAAGCACTTTTGACATCCATTTGATAGAGTTTGAATCCCCGGGATGTCGCAAAGGCAAGCAAAATCCTAATGGCCTCAAGGCGAGCAACAGGTGCAAAAGTTTCAGTAAAATCAATCCCTTCTAGTTGAGAAAAGCCGTGAGCTACAAGTCTAGCCTTGTTTCTAACAATTGTCCCATCCTCCCCTTGTTTATTTTTAAAAATCCATTTTGTTCCAATGAAATGAACATTAGGTGGAGGATCAACTAAAGTCCAGACTTGGTTTCTCTCAAAATTTTCAAGTTCCTCATGCATGGCATTGATCCAACTAGAATCAGAAAGTGCATGACTAACATCTAAAGGCTCGAAAGAAGCAACAAAAGCAGCATTAGTGAAATGGGCATGAGAACGTGTTACCCTTTGATCAAGCTCACCAATGATCTGCTCGGGAGGGTGCATTCTTTGGACATGATGTGGAGCCTCGCGGCGGGATGCAGTCTCCCCCTCAACTTGTGCGTTGGAGTGGTCCAAGATGACCGATGTTGAGGTAGTCGCTTCGGGACCTCGTGCCGAAGTAGTAGAAGCGGGGTCAGCTTCAGGGGTCGATGTCGAGGGTAGTAGGGGTTCATCCTCGAATTCTCCGGGATCTTCGTCTTCGAATAAGGTTTGTTCCATATCGTGTTCATTTGCCTGTTCAAAAGCAGAACTAACAGAGGGGGTTGATTCATCAAAAGTCACATCACATGACTCGATGACAGAGTTAGTTTCCAAGTTATAAACACGATAAGAATGACCATGAGTAGTATAACCCAAAAAGATCCCGTCAGAAGATCACGACTCAAATTTATCCAAATTTCCACGCTTTAGGATGAAACAGCGACAGCCAAAAACTCGAAGATGAGTAACCTTGGGTTGTCTCCCAAAACGTAGCTCATAAGATGTTAAGTTTAAAATTGAGCGCAAGAAAATTCGGTTTGAGATGTAGCAAGCAGTGTTCATGGCCTCAGCCCAGAATTTTCTAGGAGTCCTATGCTCATCAAGCATCGTCCTAGCCATCTCAACCAAGGTGCGGTTTTTCCTCTCAACAACACCGTTCTGTTGAGGAACCCGCGGAGCAGAGAATTGATGTTCTATGCCATGCTCCATGCAAAAGTCAACAAAGAGACTATTTTTGAACTCGGTGCCATTATCGCTTCGAATGAATTTTAATGCACCAGGGAGTTCAGTGAAAAGTCTCAAAGCCAAGCTCCGAAAGTGTGAAAACACTTCATCCTTGCTGGCAAGAAAGAAGACCCAAGAGTAGCGAGAGAAATCGTCGACAATAACAAGTACATACCACTTGCCGCCTAAAGAACTAACCCGAGAAGGACCTACAGTGTCCATATGGAGAAGTTCTCCGGGCTGTTCAGTCATCACTGTGGTGACTGGCGAATGCGAAGCAGCAATCATTTTTCCATGTCGACAAGGAGCGCAAACTAAATTCTTCTCAAACTTGAGCTTGGGCAATCCTCGGATCAGACCTAGGGCGCTCAGACGAGCGAGCAATTCAAAGCTCATATGCCCTAGTCTCCTATGCCACTTCCAAAGCTCAGAAGTCGAATGTGCAACAAGACAATGAGAAAAACCAGACGACTCTGAAAAATCAGCTCCAAAAACTCTCCCAACCCTAAAGATCTTACACACCACAACGCCATCAGAATTGAGCACTTGCGAAGTATCGCGATGAAATCGCACTTCGAAGCCCTCATCAAGCAACTGAGATACAGACAGCAAATTGTATCCCAGGTTCTCAACCAAAGCAACATCTTTGAGAGTGAAGTTCGAATTAATTCTTACCACACCTTTACCTTTCACTCTACTCCTTCGATTGTTTCCGAAGGTGATATGTTCTCTTTGCTTGGTTGTTGTGAGGCTGGAGAACCAATTTGCATCTCCGGTCATGTGGCGCGAACAACCGGAGTCCATGATCCACGTGCCCTCCAAACCTCGACCTGTCGCCTACACATGATGAAAACGTCTCGATCGCTCAGTGCTGGGGTGAGTAAAATAATGACGAGGCATCCAGCACTGAGTGACACGAGTACTAGGCACAGTAAAAGCAGACGGTCTACGCACATAAAAATCAGAATGATGCAAAGTGCGAGGTCTACCTACATGCAAAGAACGCAAAGCATGACGAGGTCTCCTACTCTGGCGAGGTACAAAGCTACTCGCCCGAGATCTACCACCATATGGAACATGGTGAACACCTTGAGGAGCAAAACCTCTCCGAGAAGCACGAGGAGCCTCAAAAACAGGACGAGAGTAATACTCAGACTCATGCATACCTAAAGATGGGTAATGCATGTCCTGATAGCTCATCGCCTGTGCACGCCGCTCATCCTTGATGCGACGGAAACAGAAACCAATTAAATGACCCGCCCGCTGACAATAAGAACAGTGAAACACTCTCCTGGGGGCACTCTCATGGGTCATAGGAGCAATTCTCACAGGCTCCTTGGGTTTCTTCTGAGTGGTTTTCTTGGGAGGATTTTTCTTGATAGGAGGAGTGGTTTTCTTTGGTGGATGGGTAGGCTTTTTGGCTGATGGGGTGTCCAACAGAGCTCTCTCTTTCTCTAGGGTGGTGGGAGAGGTGAAAACAGTTTTGGTCTTACTGTCTGAAGCTATCCTCTCAAAACCCAAACCTAGAGCTACCCCTGCTCTGTCAGCACACAACTTGGTCTTGGCCAAGAGCAAATCCATTCTACCCTTCCCCTCAGTGCATTTGTTCACCACAGAAAGAAGGTATTCATTTTCTGACATGAGGTTCTCAGCTCGCTCTCTAACAGTGCCTAGCTGGTCCTTAAGGGTGATGCAAGTGTCACACACAGGCTGCACATCCTTAGAACTACCGGCCCTCTCCAATCTAGCCTCCAAATCATGAACATGCTTATCACGTAAATTAATGCTATCGCGTAATAAAGAGCAGTTCATGCATTCAATAATATCATGAGGTCTAGAATCCACCTCCAAAAGCTGCTTCTGTGCAGTCTCAAGCTCAGAAAGAGTTTGAGCATGAACAGAACGCAACTGAGCAAGCTCACTCATGACAACAGAACATGATTCACATTCAGCATCATCAAATTTAGACTTAAGCATGGCATATTCAGTAGAAATATTTTCTAGCCTAAGTCTAAGGTCTTTTCTTTCTCTAGCGGCTTGCACAAGTAATCTATCCTGACCTAGCACAACTTCATTCAGCTCATCCAATTTAATTAGAAGCTGGTCAGATGATAGGTTTACCTCAGATGAGTCAAGCTCATCGCCGCTGTGATCGCTGTCGGCCATGAAGCAAAGGCCGGTGAAGTCACGTCCCTTCTTGTCCTTCTTGTCCTCCTTCCTTGGGGACTCCTCCTCCTCAGAGCTTGACTCCTCAGTTGAGGATGTGTCGATGTCGCTGAGAGCAGCAACAAATGCTCTGGAAGCGGCCTTGGCTACTTTCTTAGCCATCTTGCCGCGCTTGCCCTTCACAAAGGGCTTCCTCTCCTTTTTGTGGTATTTGGTGCGCTCACTCTCATCTCTCTTCTTGACCTTGGGGCAATTGGCCTTAATGTGAGAGGTGTCGCCACATTCATAGCAGCCACTAAAACCACTTCTCCTCTGATCCCGTCTCTCATGATGGAAGCGGGTGAACCTCCGGGCAATGAGAGCAAGCTCATCATCAGCTAGAGTGTCCACCTGCTCCTTTGTGACGGAGACCAGGGAGGACAAAGCAAAACCATCTGCAAGAACACAAGTGCCTGATGTGCTTGGTTCTGCAGTGGTGCCACGGCTAGTGCTAGAAACCAATGCCAATGGCTGTGGCAAAGAGCTTTTGTGCACAGCAAGAGATGCCTTGGCAATCTCTGTGGACTTCAGCTTGCTAAAGAGTTCATCACAGGTTAGAGTGTCATAGCCTGTGGACTCCTCAATGCTGGATATCTTCACTTCCCATATGCTACGATCAAGAGCATAGAGAAGCTTGATAGCCCTATCATGATCACTGTAAGCAAGCGTCCCGTTGGATCGCAAGTTACTCACTATCGCGTCAAAGCGAGAAAACATGGCATCTACAGATTCACCAGGTGCCTGCACAAACAGCTGATACTGTTGATTGTAGGTGCTTTGGCGCCTGGCCTTAATCTGAGCAGAGCCCTCATGAAAGACAGTGAGTGTTGTCCAAATCTCCCTAGCAGTCCTAAGGTGCTGCACCCGGTCGAACTCACTCTGACTCAAACCAATGAACAGTATGTTCCTTGCCTTCGAGTTGGCAATATACTGATCTTTTTCAGTTTGAGTGGTGCGGGTATCAGGGATGGAGTATTGTGAGTCCACAATCTCCCAAATTGCATTTCCTTGGCTTAACAAGTAAGCCTCCATGCGCACCTTCCAGTATGCAAAATCTGTCCCATCGAACAGAGGAATTTTACTGCCTCTATCCATGTCGCCTAAAGATCACAAAACCGGTTAAGGTCAACTGGTGATCTTAACCAAGCTCTGATACCAATTGTTGGACCAGAAACGGCGACCAGAGGGGGGGTGAATGGGAGCTTTTAAAATTTCGGGCTAAAAACTAGCCTTCGGTTTCAGTTCTGTCTTATGCGGAACAGGCTTCGAACACTGCCTTCGAAGGTCTGGTTCGGAGGTACTTCGACAGCTCCGAACACAGGCTTCGTAGGAGCAAAAGTTCGAAGCCAAGAAGACTTCGCTCCACAACAACCCTCGAAAATCTACCCTTCGCAAGAGTGGACAGTCCTCTGAGGACTTCGACCAAGTACTTGGCGACAGCAACTGGTGCTGGGCTTCGTACGCGAAGGTCTACACGCACACACAACGGACTACGCTAAGGGCTTCGACACAAGAAGCACTACGGGAAACGATCAGGGCTTCGCTAGTAAGCAGCGAGGTCTTGCCTCGTGTTACACAGAGCGACAGCACACTGAAAAACACACTTCGCGAGAAAAACACCCTTCGCCAAGACAGGCTTCGGTGAACTAAAAACTAGCGAGGTATGCAACGCGAGCTCAAGCAAAAGCACACTGAAGCAGGGCTTCGCCGCTTGAACAAGGAACACAAAATATATTGAACTCTGGATGAAAACCAGCGAGGTCTGTGTACAGGAGCTCAACAGTAAATGCTCAAAGTGTTAAATGTTACCTACCGAGCCCCATATTTATAGCCCACGGCTTCATCCTAAGGAAGTGACTACTTTACCCCTAGGGTTTACATTCATTTTGTCTCTTCAGAACTAAGGGGTACAAAAGGTAGTCCACCTTTATTCTGGAGGCTTCTCTGTCATCTGCAGAGGGGACAGTGTCAGCCTTTTTCAGAACAGACAGTGTCAGCCTTTACAGTGTTGACTTCTGGAACCTCCCTTCGCACCAGAGGGTGCGGTAGCTTCGGCGAGAAGCCTGCAGCCTGTTGGCCTTCGCTCCGCCGAAGAAGTCCTTCGATACAGTGACGGTTTTGAGCCGAAGCCGTCAAAGCCCTTGGGCCTTCGCACCACCACCTCCGGAGTGGATCACCACGGCTTCGCAGCTACTCCCAGCTCGAACACCGTCCGTCCGTGTACCGAAGCCATGCATGGCCGAAGCACCTCAAGTCAACCTCACTCCGAAGCCCCACCTTCGGAGTACCACCCTTCGAAGTCCCTCCTTCGTCCAAGGCCTCCGCATGAAGCATTCCATGAGCACTCCGTCGCAGTGCCTCTCCCCGAGCACACTTCCTCGACGAGCCTCACCCGGACCATGCCTTCGATGCGCCTCGACTTCTGAGACCTTCGTCGGGTACCTTCGAGTGTCTCCCTCCGGAGCACACTTCGAACCCTTGCCTCCGCAGAGGACTTGATCCACCAACTCCGAAGTCACTCCATTTGGAGTACCTTCGAAGTGCCTCACCTCCGAGGACTTTGTCTCGGAGTACCTTCAGCCGGAGCCACGCTCCGCACTCTCTGCCTTCACTTGGCGCGCCTCGACCCGAGGACCGACCCGGACCACCTTCGCAGCCACCGTGACGGAGCTCCCCGCTTCCCTGGCATCAAGCCTCCCGCTTGACCCAGGTTCACCCGGCTCGAACCTTGTCCGTCGCCTCCGAAGTCCCTGCGCACCACAGACAAGCAGACAAGTGTATCCAGTACTCCGGAGACCTCTCCGGGTTAGCAACCTCCGGTACACACTCCGGTGTACCGCCCAAAGTACCGAAGCCTTCGGTACGAACCCAGTCATCGTGTACTGCCGGACCCCTCCGACGAGCACACTCCGCTGTACAGCTGCAGCAAGCAAACACCGAACATCCTTCGGTGACACCACCTCCGAAGCCCCTTCGGAGGTACCACCTCCGAAGCCCCTCCGGTGGTACCCTTCGAACAGAGGGTAAAAAGCCTGTCAATCACTCATCACAAAACACCGAAACCAACCCTTGGTTTCTCACAATCACTCATCACTAAGATAAAAATACAGTGCAAACCCCACTTGGTTTCTCAATCTCCCCCTTGATGAGTGCATTGACAACTCCCAAAAGGAACAAAGTTGAATGTTGAAGTTCAGCGCACAAGTGACCATAAAAACTTAGAAAAGAGCAAAAACATGTCACTTGATTTAAAAATTCTCCCCTTGACAAATGATCCTCCCCTTCGACAAAGCAAGACAGTATTTCTCCCCCTTTGGCAATGCATGCATCAAGGTGATAAAAATGATGCAAAGATAATTGTGAGAGTGAGTGTATATGCAAGCGTCTGAAACATGATTAGCGGCAATTACAGAACAAAACAAGCATTTGCCTTGAATATTGTCTAAAAGTATTGCATGATAAGCTCAGATGAATCATATCCAAGGAAAAGCAAGAGCAAGCATTTTCAGTATTTTAGCAAACAAAAGCATCACCACTCAGACTAGCATACTAGACATGGTAAAGCATGGAATGCAAAAGCTAGCAAATACTACCCACACATGCATAGTCAAATTACATGAAGCTTCAGCAAACTTGTAATTTTGCAATATTTTCAATCTTTTTATCCTTTTTTATTTTAGTGCCAGGGGTTATTTGCATGTCAACCTTATGCTAATCGACTAAGCCAAGCCTCGGTCAAGCAAGGACCATCAGAAGCTTAAAGCATTAATCATGACATACACTACAGTGTCCCAGTTCATACCAAAGTGCTATGGTAAGTAGTCTAGAACAATGCAGTGCGATAAAGCAAACCCACCTGGATCTTTTCAATATCAGCACAAAAGGCATGGATATCAATTTCATTGTTATCAATTTGCAATACATGATTTCCATGAAAATCATTAAAATGGTCAAGTTGCATGTTTGCATACAAGTGTAAAGGACTTAGCTACCTTGCATGTAAAAGATAGCAAAAGCATTCAGCCTACTCATGCTAGTTACTAGACTAAGCAGTGATCATGTTTTAATTTTTAGAATTAAAAGCCATGCTCATGAAAGATATCATACATATTCAACAGAGCAAAATCATCATGATTAAAGACAATAATTCAAAGGCATATACAGGCAAGAACATGTAAAAGCAGTTAATCATATGATAGAAGCTTATGCTTGGTAAAAATGTCAGAAATCTGATTCTAGGTATCAACATATCTCAATTCAATATCACCTTTCTCATTATGGTATCTCAAAAAGTGAAAACACACATCAATGTGTTTTGTTCTAGAATGTTGAACTGGGTTGTTGGCTAAGCTAATGGCACTAGTGTTATCACAAAAAAGTGGATCACCCTTAAAATCCAACCCAAAATCCCGCAAAGTAGAAATCATCCACAAAATTTGTGAACAACAACTAGTAGCAGCTACATACTCAGCCTCAGCTATAGACTGCACAACACTAGACTATTTGCGAGAAGACCAACAAACAAGAGAGGAACCCAAAAATGATAAGTACCAGAGGTACACTTTCTATAAATTCTACACCCAACAAAATCGACATCAGAAAAACCTCGAATGCATAAAGATGATGATGCAGAATACTAAATGCCAAATTCAAGAGTGTGTTTTAGGTACCTCATTATGCGTTTTACCGTTTGACGATGTGAAGCCCTTGGAGAAGCCTGAAAATGAGTGCATAGACATACTGCGAAGTGTATGTCCAGCCTCATAGCTGTCAAGTAGAGGAGGGAGCCGATCATGCTCCGGAACTCCTTCTGATCCACCTCTTCATCTTCATTTGGGTCAAGCGCTACTGAGGTAGCCATCAGAGTGGAAAGTGTCTTTGCATCACTCATGTAAAAATGCTTCATTAGATCCTTGGTGTACTTCATCTGATGCACGAAGGTACCTTGTTTACTTTGCTTGACTTGCAAACCAAGGAAGAAGGTCAGCTAGCCCATCATCAACATCTCGAACTCCCTACTCATAGAATTAGCAAACTCGGCTACAAGTGTATGAGAAGAGCCACCAAAAATAATATCATCAACATAAATATGAACAATGAGGAAATCTTTGCCACGCATTAGAGTAAATAGGGTTTTGCCAATAGAGCCCATTTTGTACTCATGCTCAAGTAAAAAGTTCTTAAGCTGGTCATACAAGCCCTAGGAGCTTGCTTGAGTCCATACAAAGCTTTGTAAAGTTTAAAGACTATATGGGAGTACTTGGGATGTTCAAAGCATGGGGGTTGTCTAACATAAACATTCTCTCCTATGAAACCATTAAGAAAAGCACTTTTAACATCCATTTGATAAAGCTTGAAACCACGAGAAGATGCAAAAGCAAGCAAAATCCTAATAGCCTCAAGTCGAGCTACTAGAGCAAAGGTCTCTCCAAAATCAACCCCCTCGACTTGACAGTAACCCTTAGCAACAAGTCTAGCCTTGTTTCTCACAACAGACCCATCCTCCCCTTGTTTGTTTTTGAAAATCCATTTTGTGCCAATGATACGAATATTAGGGGGTGGATCAACAAGAACCTAGACTTGGTTTCTATCAAAGTTTTCTAACTCCTCATGCATAGTATTGATCCAACTTGAATCAGATAAAGCATGACACGTCTAAAGGCTCAAATGAGGCAAAAAACATAGAATCAACAAAATGAATGTGCATCTTCTAAATGTGTTGACACATCTAACTCCTCACCGATGATTAGAATAGGAGGGTGCATCTTCTCAATGTGTTGTGGAGCTTCTCGATGAGATGCAACTAGGGCTGGCAACGATACGAGCTCGGCTCAGCTCAGCTCGGCCAAGCCACCTCTTTAGCGAGGTGGCCGGGCTCGACCGAGCCACGAGTCGGCTCGGCTCGACTCGTTAGTGTCACTGTCCACTTGTCTTTTTTAATCTTTTTCAATGTGTTGTGATCCCATAACTTAGAAAGTGGTGTTGTTGGGCACTCATTCCTCTCATAAAATCAAGCGGCGGCACCGAGTGTAGGTAGCGGTGGTCGGTGGGGGTTGTGGGCCAAGGACCGCTAGTCGTCGAGGGCATCGATGGCGCCAATTGTCAGGAGGAGAGAGGAGATGTGTATATTGTTCGGTGTTCAGATCTCAGTGCTCACGCAATGATGAAAATACATGATTTGATGTTGTTTACTTCACATGAATCCATGATTTTATGAACTAGATAGAGGAATAGATTTGCTCCATGTGCCGGTGACCGAGCCAATGAGCCGGCTTGTGAGCCGGCTCGGCTTGAATGCTGGCCAAGACAGGAGGCTTGGCTTGAGTTTGGCTCGGTGGCACAGCAAGCTAAGCCAAGATCGGCTCGTCTCGGCCGAGCCCGAGCTGGCTCGCGAGCGCCGAGTCAAACTGCCACCCCTAGATGCAGTCTCCCCCTCAACACTTGTCGGAGTGTGGTTGAAGATGACTGAAGTCAAAGCAGATGCTTCGGACCTCTTGCCGAAGTAGTCTATGTTGGGTCCATTTTAGGGGTTGACATCGAGCGAAGTAGAGGATCATCCTCGAGGCCTTCACACTCTTCAGGATCATCTTCTTATTCAAATATGGTATCGTTCATATCTTTTTCACTGGCAAGCTCAAAAGAAGAACTAACACAGGGTTGATTCATCAAAAGTAACATCATTTGATTCAATGACAGTGTTAGTCTCAAGATTAAAAACACAATATGAATAAACATGAGTGGAATAACCCAAAAAGATCCCATCTGAAGATCGTGACTCAAATTTGTCCAAATTTCCACGTTTTAGGATAAAGCACCGACAACCAAATACTCCAAGATGAGTAACCTTGGGCTTTCTCCCAAAACGCAGTTCATAAGAGGTCAAATTCAAAATTGAGCGCAAAAAT
Organism: Zizania palustris; assembly: GCA_019279435.1. Classification (NCBI taxonomy): domain Eukaryota; kingdom Viridiplantae; phylum Streptophyta; class Magnoliopsida; order Poales; family Poaceae; genus Zizania; species Zizania palustris. Next base: position 13,782,862 of record JAAALK010000283.1, on the reverse strand, counting down.
ATACGGTTAGAGATGTAACATGTAGTGTTTATGGCCTCAGCCCAAAATCTTCTCGGAGTGTTGTGCTCATCGAGCATTGTCCTAGCCATTTCAACCAAGGTGCAGCTCTTTCTCTCAACAACTCTATTCTGTTGAGGAACCCACTGAGTAGAAAATTGATGTTCAATGTCGTGCTCAAGGCAAAAGTCAACAAAGAAACTATTCTTGAACTCGGTGCCATTATCACTTCTGATTGCTTTCAATGCACCAGGGAGTTTAGTAGATAGTCTCAAAGCTAAGCTCTAAAAGTGTGAAAACATTTCATCCTTTCTTGCAAGAAAGAAGCCCCAAGAATAATGGGAGTAGTCATCCACCACGACAAGGACATACCATTTGCCACCTAATGAACTAACTCGAGAAGGACCTATAGTGTCCATATGGAGAAGTTCTCCGGGTTGTTCAGTTATCACTGCATTGATTGGTGAATGAGAGGCGACCACCATCTTTCCATGTCGACAGGGAGCATAAATAAGATTCTTCTCAAACTTGAGCTTGGGAAATCCTCGAATTAGACCTGGGGCACTTAGTCGAGCGAGCAAGTCAAAGCACATATGCCCTAGTCTCCTATGCCACATCCTGATCTCACAGTAGAAGGTATAGCAATAAGGCAATGAGAAGAACCAAAGGACTCAGAAAAATCAGCTCCAAAGACCCTCCCTTTTCTTGAAATCTTACAAACCAAAGCGCTAGCAGAATCGAGAAATTGTGAAGTATCGCATCTGAAACACACTTCCAAGCCCTCATCAAGCAACTGAGATACATAAAGCAAATTGTATTCCATATCCTCGACCAAAGCGACATCTTTGCGACATCTTTGAGAATGAAATTTTCATTAATTCTAACCATACTTGTACCTATCACTCTTCTCCTTCGATTATTGCCGAAGGTGATGTACTCACATCGTTGGGTTGAGGTGAGGCTGGAGAACCATGATGTCTTCCCGGTCATATGGAGCGAACAACCTGAATCCATGATCCACTTGTTCTCTAGGCCTCCGTCTGCCACCTAAACAAAATGAGAAAATCTTGAGTGCTTAGTGCTGGGGTGAGTGAAAAACTAACGAGGTATCCAGCACTAAGAGACTCGAGCTGCAGGAAAAGCAGTAGTAGACTGTATACGTACAGGATATGAATCATGATAAAAAGTGCGAGGTCTACCTAAATGGTGAGAGCCATAAAACGACGAGGTATCCTAACCTGTCGAGGATCAAAACAACTAACACATGGTCTAGCACCATGTGAATCATGATGTATCCCACGATGGGAAAATCCTCTTATGTGAGCATGAGGAGCCTCAAGAAAGCGAGAACGAGAATGAGAGACAGGCTCATGTATACCAACAGGTGGCTGATACATGTCCCATGTCGCCATCTCCCAAGAGCGTCGCTCATCCTTCATGCAATGAAAACAGAAACCAACCAAGTGTCCCACCCTCTAGCAATATGAGCAATGAAAAATATTTTTGGGGTAGGTGCATGGGTCTTGGGAGCAATTCTCACAGGCTATTTTGGTTTCTGCTGAGGGGCTTCCTTGGTAGAGGTAGTGTTTTCTTGGTAGGCTGGATGGGTTTCTTGGCTTTCTGTGGAGTGTCTAACTGGGCTCTCTCTTTCTCTAGGGTAGTGGGTGAAGTGAACACTGTTTTGCTCTCAGTGTCTAAAGTGGTTCTCTCAAAACCCAACCCTAGAGCTAACCCTGCCCTGTCAGCATACATCTTGGTCTTGGCCAAGAGTAAATCCATCCTACCCTTCCCTTTAGTGCACTTATCAACCACAGAGAGAAGGTAATCATTTTCAGTCATGAGCTTTTCAGCTTGTCCTCTAGGAAAACTGAGTTGGTTCTTAAGGGTGATGCAGGTGGGACAAGCAGGTTGCACATCCTTAGAACTCTTAGCTCTCTCCAATCTAGCCTCTAACTCCTTAACATGTTTGTCTCTCAAATTAATGCACCAATCAACAAAGGATAATTTGAACAAGCATTAGAAGAAATAGGTCTAGACTCCACCACAATGAGCTATTTATGTGCAATCTCAAGCTTATCGATAGTTTGAGCATGCACAGTATGTAGCTCGACAAACTCACTCATGACCACCAAACAAGACTCACAATTAGCATCCTCAGACTTAGATCTAAGCATGGCAAGTTCAGTTGATACAAATTCAGACCTAAGTCTAAGTTCTTTCCTTTCTTTAGTAGATTGTTTAAGTAATATATCCTAACTAATTAAAGCATCATTCAATTCATCATTTTGACTAAAATCTAATCACGAGATAGATATACCTCAGATGAGTCTAGCTCATCACCGCTGTGAATGTTGTCGGCCATGAAGCAAAGGCCGGTGAGGTCCTTCGCCTTCTTCTCCTCCTTCTGTTTCAGTTCATCCTCGTCAGAGCTTGGCTCTTCACTTGAATAAGTGTCGATGTCACTCAGTGTAGCCATAAAAGCTCTGGATGCTGCCTTGGCTGCTCTCTTAGCCAGTTTGTCACAGTTCTTCTTGAAGTGGGTTTTCTTGTCCCTCTTCTGATACCTGTGCTCATTCTTATCTTTCTTTTTGAGTTTAGGACAGTTAGCTTTAATATGTATTGTATCCACACACTCAAAACACCCCCGAGAGCCTCCTCTCCTCTAATACCGTCTATCATTATAGAATTGAGTGAACTTCTTGACAATGAGAGCAATCTCCTCATCATCCAGAGTGTCCACCTGTTGTTTTGTGACAGAGACTAGAGAAGACAAGGCAAAGCCACCAGTAAATACACAAGACCCAGAAGAACCAGATGCAATACCTTCAGATAAGGTGCCACTGCCAGAACCAGAAACTAGTGTCATGGATGGCGACAAAGAGTTTCTAAGTCCTTGGCGAGATGCCTAAGCAATCTCAATGGACTTAAGCTTGCTAAAGAGTTCGTCACAAGTTAGTGTGTCATAACTTGCAGACTCCTCAATGCTAGAAATCTTTACTTCCCATATGTCACGGTCAAGGGCATATAGAAGATTGATAGCACATTCATGATCAGGATAAGGCAAAGTTCGAGTGGAACGCAAATTGCTCACAATGCTATCAAATCTAGTAAACATGGCATCAATAGATTCACCAGGGCTCTGTACAAACATTTGGTACTATTGATTGTAAGTGCTTTGGCGCTTGGCCTTGATCTGAGATCTGCCCTCATGAAAAACAGTCAAAGTGGACCAAATCTCCCTGGCAGTCTGATGGTGCTAGACCCTATCGAACTCATTTCTACTCAGACCAATGAACAATATATTTATAGCTTTGCACTTAGTAGTATACTGATCTTTCTCAGCCTGAGTAGTGCGAGTCTCAGGGATGGAGTATTGTGAGTCCACAATCTCCCAAATTGCACTTCCTTGTTGCCGTCGTGCATCCCACGTCCTACCAGGCCGACAATCCCACACCTTTTGTGCTAGGACGGCGACACGGACAGAGTTAGCAAAATCCCTCTGTTCGATGGGAGCACCACGGTCCAGCGATGGCGCCCATGGTGCCCTTGCGCGACAGGAGGCGAACGATTATGGAGAGCAAGAGGCTAACATGGGATGCAGCGGTGGTTGCATGGGTCTGGTGCCAAGTCCCACAATGGCGCCCGTTAGGGATGGTAGTTTTACCCGCAGGTGCGGGTACCCGCGGGTACCTGACAGGTATGGGTTTGGGTTCAATTTTATGTCCGCGGGTTCGCGGATTCGGATACCCGTTTATTCTTGGGGCGGGTTCGGGTTTAGATTTAAACCCGCGGGTTTACCCGATTACTTAAAATTACATAGAATTCATCTCATTCTCTTTTCATTTTCCATGATAATGTTATGTTGAGATATGTTGAGTGATTTCATCATTTCAAATTATGTGTTGGTAATGTGATAATCTTCTATTTATTGTGGTTTTTTAATTATATTTATATTGTAATGTAATTCATGTAGAGTATAAATAAACCCACGAGTAATTCATTGGGTTTTGGGTACCCGACGAGTTCGGGTTTAGTTTTGAATCCACGGATTTCACGGGTTCGGATTTACATAAGTTTCGCGGACAGGTTTTTATCAAATCTGCAAGTTTCAAACCCGTTGCCATCCCTAGTGCCCGTGGTGGCCTAGCATGACGGGAACAAGAATGGGAACAGGCACCAGAACAACATTGAAGGATATAACGGGAATTTAAAGAATGAGAAATACACAAAATATTTAAAATCTAAACAAAATCTGAAGTAGAGTAAATATACAACTAGTTCTAAAAACTTTGGGGCATTTCTGCAAAGAGTTTTAACTTTAGAGCAAATGTGCAATGACTCCTTAACTTTAGAATAAATGTACAATTCTCCCAAACAAATCTGCAAGTGCTCATAAATTTTAGGGTATTTCTGTTATTTGCCTCACACCCCTCACCATATCCAGAGCTTCCAGCCGCGCGCAGGCCGACAGCACGGTCGAGAAGGAGGTACGGTCCGGCCGGAACACTTGGCGCCTCATCTCCACAAACGCCCCGACCGCCTCATGAGGGAATTCCAGGACACGACGTCCCTCCGCGGCATTCCGTCCAACACCTCACGCGCGGCGTCGACCCTGACGGCTCTCAGGTGCTCCACCATCATCAGCCTCTTCCCGGATACGGCGGGGACGACCCAGGAGCAGAACTCTCGCTCCAACGATGTAGGCCGTCGGGCTGCGCAGCGCGAGTGCGCGACGCGGCCAATCCTGCCATTCCCCGCGGCCGTGCGCAGGCTAAGCAACTGCAGCTTTGGAGATCGTGGGCTCGTGCAACGTACGGCGGATTTGCGCGCTCCATGGGCCGGGCCAGAAGAGTATGAGCCCAACAGTTAGATGGGCCGTGTATTAATTGTAGCGTCCCGCCCATGTTTTACATGCGTGTAAATCAAATGCGCTTGCAACTCAAAATGGCCTTTTCAAGCTCGAAATTTTTATCACATATTTTGAGTGAATGATGTTGGTGTGCCTGAACGCATGAGTTCACACACTATACTGGTTAGAGCTCTAAATCTAAAATAGATTGAGTTGTGAAGCTAAAGAAATGTAACTTTTTTAAATGAAATAAAAATCTAGCAATGTTTAGTCCAGCCATATCTCTATTAGACAAATATCTAGTAGTTAGAACTCTAACAAACATGTCTACGACACTAGCATCTAAAACATGTTGCTAACAGTCACTACACCTCTTGCGTCGGTCAAAGCCGATGGAAATTAGACTAATTTCGATGGAAGAAGCTAATTTTCATCGACAAAAGTCTAACTTTCGTCGATATCTAGCCGACGGAAACAGTTCGATGGGAGTTAGCTAATTTTCATCGGCAACGGCCGACGGAAATTAGGCTAATCCTGACGGAAGAAGCTAACTTCCATCGACAAAAGCCTAACTTCCGTCGGCATCTGACCGACAAAAATAGTTTGACGAGAGTTAGCTAACTTTCGTTGGCTCCACGTGGCCGGCGGAAATTATCGGCTCCGCGTGCCACGTCAGCAAAAACCGACATAACTTCCATCGCCCAGGCGTGGACCGACGGAAGTTAGGGGTTTTTGCCATGTCAGCAAACTGCTGTAACTTCCATCGGTTATGGTCAGCCGATAAAAGTTAAGGCAGACTAACTTTCGCCGGCTGACTATAGCCGACGGAAGTTACCTGGATTTTTTTGTGTTTTTCTAGTTCTTCTATTCACATTCACATCCAACAACAAAATCACAATTTCACGTACACATATCCAAAACATAATTACACATTCACATTCACATCCACATACAGATAAACACATTCACATCTATAAACCATTCACATCCACGTAAACACATTCACATCCATAAACCATTCACATTCACCTTTGTATTCACATCCACATAAAAACATTCACATCCATAAATCATTCACATTCACATCCACATTAACACATTCATATGCATATAAACATAAACACATATGTACGTGGGTAACTATACTTCTATAGCAACGTGATAAATTTTATACATCCTTCTCATCGAAAACGTGTGTTAAAAAGAGAAATAGTTCGTGTATCACTCCACCCCCTAGATCAGCTTAATGGTGCAAATTGGCAAATGGCGGCCCGGTAGGCAGCGAGGCTGCCGGAGTCCATGAAGGCGCACCAACTTTTACCGTGGAAGGCTGGACCAGTGATCATCATCGTGTACATCACAGATCCATCCAGTACGTGCAGTCTTGAGAGCAGCCATCAACCGCTGGTACTTGCGCATGCAGCAACCAGGCAATTGATTAATGGCATGCTCCCCCATCGCCGGATCGCCATTAACACGACAAGATCTAGCTAAGCTAGCTAGCCAAGTAGGCTATAGCCATCCATGCCATGCTAACGTGCGTCCACCGGAGGTAGTGTAAAAGATTGCCTCGTCGCGCGCTGTATGGCAGGATGCCAGGATCGCCAGCCGTACGTCGTCGTCGGCCGTCGCAATCAAGGCTCCCTCGGCGGCGACACGACGACACCGGCGGTTGCATTTGCTTGCGCTCGTTGCGTCCCGCCCGCCGCCGGTTGGGCGCCCGGCCACACCGCTGCAGCCTGCATCAGGAGGGGAGATGCTGACGAATTGTTCCAACTTTTTGGCTCAACGATCAGACCATCGTCCCGATCATAATTTTTCAGTGCTAAATTCCTTACTTTTCACTAAAATAATTACACAGTACAATCTCTTATATGTTTCTAATATTTTAGGCCCACAGACTTATTTTTGAAAATCCATAAGAAAAATCGAGATTTTCTACTCGGTTCTCAAAAAATAGGACTCTTAAAAAAAATCACCGGATCCTTATCGTGACTCTCATCTGCGCTACGTGGGCCTACACACTCCCCGCGCGCTATTGTTGCATGCGCAAACTTCCCACTTATTGAAATTTGAATATTTAAATACGATAGATGATTATGTTTTTATATTTAAATTTAAATATTTGTATTTGCATTTAAAAAAGTTGAATATTGAAATTTTAATATTTAAATATGATAGATGATTATGTTCCTATTGTTTCATACGATAGATGATTATGTACTTATATTTAAATACGATAGATGATTATGTTTTTATTGTTTAATATGATAGATGATTATGTTCCTATATTTAAATTTGAATATTTTTATTTGCATTTTAAAATTTGAATATTTAAATATGATAGATGATTATGTTTCTATTGTTTAATATGATAGATGATTATGTACTTATATTTAAATTTGAATATTTTTATTTGCATTTAAAAATTTTAATATTTAAATTTGATAGATGATTATTTTCCTATTATTTATTACGATAGATGATTATGTACTTGTATTCATATTTCAATATTTGTATTTACATTTAAAATTTTGAATATTTAAATACGATATATGATTATGTTCCTATTGTTTAATACCATAGATGATTATGTTCCTATATTTAAATTTGAATATTTGTATTTGCATTTAAAATTTTGAATATTTAAATACGATAGATGATTATGTTCCTATTGTTTAATACGATAGATAGTTATGTTCCTATATTTAAATTTGAATATTTGTATTTATATTTTAAAAAGTAAATATAGTCATTCATTATTAAACAATAAACAATGTATTATGTATTGTGTTTTTGTCAATATATGTGTATAGTGTGTGATGAAATGGTGGAAATTAAAAATAGAGGTCTGTTTTGAGAGCCACTATTAGAGTTGTATTGGAGTTGAATTTAGAAAACAGGTCTCTCATAAATAGGAAGTCTCTCAAAAATAGAAAGAACCCTCAAATCAAAGTAGAGGTTCTAATTGAAATTGTTCTTATAGTAATCATATTCTCGTATTTTTACAAGTGTACCTCGAATAGAATCGAGCGGTGAACTGTCCGTTTCATTCTCTGAATTATCAATAACATGGCGGGGTTGGGTTCAGGCTGTCATGGGACCCATACTATACACGCGATTTCACGGATAGGGCGCACCAAATGCTGGCGGTTGGGTTAGGTAGGTTGGTTTGGTTTGGTCATGCCGCTGCCTTACGTCGGAGGCCAATGCAAGTTGTAAGAAATAACTGTGTATTTAACTAATAAAAATTTAGAGGGCTATTTTGAAAGTTCTTGGTGACTACATCGACTTATAAAATATGAAGCTTTCTAAATGATCCAAATTTTGATTTTAAATTATGAAACTCAATATTTACAGATAATCTAAATGATTTAGAATTCAGACATAAAACACTAGCTTCTCTAGGAGATCAGAATTCGAAACTCTTTTAAATAAACTCTAGATAATCTGGTATTTCTGAGCTTTTAGATATTATATGTTTTCTAGATTCTGTACGAGTTTTATAATTGAGAGAAAAATATAAACTATCTAGAGAAAGTACAAAAAAATCAAAAAGTTGCCAAAACGTGAACTTAGCTAGCTGGCCTAGCCAAGCAGTAGCAGGTAGCAGCTGCCATAGTCGCAACCTACCGCCAGCTAGCTGCCCTGCCTAGCTTGATTGATTGCTCTCCATTCATGCAGAACACTGTATAATTCTAGTCTACGCATTGCACGTACCATGTTTCATTTTTGCGTGTTTTGTTTAGCCTTGTTTGTTAGTATGTGCTACTGGCTGTTTGTTTGTTACATATTTCTCATGATTCGCTCATCACCAAACGACTGATTACATATCACTCAAGGTTGGTGTCTCAGGAACTGATTTGGGGGATGATATGATGTCTCTGTTTCTTCACTTCTGTTGGAACTTAGCACACATCAGCCAAATAGGTACTAACATTTTTATTAGTTTTTGAGCTGCTCCTAGTCTTCCACGAATTGAAAGATTGCAGGTACAAAATGACAGATAATTGGAAGAGAAAACAATGGTCGCTGTACTTTTCTCCAACAGTTCCACCTTCCATGGCAACCAAAAAAATACAGAGCAAATACTCCACTTATATATTATAAGTTGTTGATTTTTTTAAAAAAACAAACTTTTCAAACTTTGACTAATGTTATAAAAAATATATCAACAATCGCATTATCAAATTCCAGTGATTTGCACGAAAAAGCTTGGGTAATCTCTATGGGGCAGTCATTTGAAGAAAACCGAGGGCTGCTATTCATTCAATTAAACAAGATGACATCCACACTCGTCAATCTGGGCTAAATTAGTATATGTATTTATCTGTGCCCATTGTAATATATAATATATCTCCACCGGTCCCAATCTAGCGTATGTAATATATAATATCATTAACTAATTTTATAAATTTATGAATGAAGTCTTATAGGATCGCATATTTAACAAATTATAAGAACGATTTATTCAGTCATAATTCAAATTCAAATAGAGACGTGAATAAGAACCTAATATATCTTGATCTACACGGTTCAATTGGAGAGCTATATAAATAGATTAAATAGATGAACAGAGCTAAGTGAGAATTGAGGTCTAAAACCTAGCCGTCACTCCGTAGTCCGTACACGGTGCTACCGTGCTAGCACACCGTCCCTCCCCTACTTGGTAGATACGCATGTGGTTAAACCAGCTTCTCAAACACATCTTTTGCTGCACCGTTCGTCTGCACAGTAAAAAAACAATATTTATGCTATCATGTAGGCTATAGCCTGCCCATAGTCCCGTACTCCTTACATCCAGCTTCTTTCTCAGTTTTCGTTTAGAAACACAGTTTGAAAAACAATCCAGCTTCAGCGATCAGTATCATAAAAACTCCATCCTCTGTTGAAGTAACCGGGGTCACTCTTTGATCCATAAAGACAATAAATGAACAAGGCAAATGAATTTTACCCTTTTCTTGGGTATCACCAGTCATGTGTATCATCCTGCTAAGGTTTCCCAATCTGCACATTTTCTGCCAAACTGCTTAGGCATCTTTCTGAACACAGTCCCAATAAAAGCATTGCAACCTTCAAACCTGAATATGTGCATCATAAAACCCAGGCTGATTATGCGGCTGTCGACGGCATGCCAAAATTCCCACCAACAATCATATGTCCTGTGTTGCTACCCAAGCTAGAATCTGCACTTCTCAAATAGGTCACTTGCCGGATAAACTACAGGAGGCATTCATGCACTTTCAGCTGGGAAAAAACCCATGTTTCCCTCACCCTGAGCTCTCTTTGGTCGCCACTCTGTGTGAGCCTTCACAATATCTGCTCCAGACTCCAGCTGAAGCAGATGGTCACACTGGATAGCAGAGTCTGTGTTGCCGTCATCACATTCGCCTGAGACAGTGGTAAGTGACTGCAGTACGCTGTCACGGCCACACTCCTTCCTGTAATCCAGTGTCATGCTTGCAAGCTCATGCTTCTCCAATATAGAAATTGGAGCACTCTGAAAAAACAAAACAAGAAAAAAGATACTCAGCAAATTGAATACATTTTGAATATATGAGAATTTTAACAGCTTGACAGATGACTAGGAATGAGACTAATAATAAATGTATGCTTTACAGGCTGCCAAATCAGACACCCAAGAGTAATCCTTTCTGATTTAGAGCTCACGTGTTAGAGGATAGAGAAAAGAGGAGAATAAGTTACCTCAAGTATCCATCCAATATACTTCACATTGTTCACATGTTGATTGACATCAAGGTCACTCCACTTAGGCTGACATGAGCAAAAGAGTCCTTGTGAGAATCTTATTCATGATAACAGTCGGCAAAATGAATTAAGCTAAGTAAGAACATCTGACTGACTTACAGTAAGCCCTTTTCTTGTGAACTGTGTGGTAGCAGAGCCATCAAATTTGGTCCCTGGCTTAGCCAACTTTTCACCCTGCTCCTCTGTTATAGCGGAGCGGCCATTGAAGTATGGGCCTATTTCAGCTCTAACTTCATCTGGCATTTTTGAAAGCCTTCTAGTGTTCTTATTCATCATAACCCAAACACTGCAAATAAGTGAAGCACAATTAGCAATTGAAGAAGATTCTTCCAAACAGAGTGAATCAGAAAGGGATGAAACAGGTAAACACAAACCTTGTGGCCCTCAAGATTGTTTGGCCAGAATTGTAGTCCCGAACATGCCAATCTCGACGCATGCCATTTTTGCCAGCAGCAGCTACCCATGTGTCAACTTGGACCATATCTCCCCTAAAATTAAGATGGAAAAAAATACCAGCATTTCAGGCTATGTAAAATTGTGTACAATTTTATTTGAAATACAACAAAAAGCAGATTGATTTGCGTTTTCAGAAGAAAAAATGCAAGAACAAAAAAAAAAAGTTAATAATAGCAACTGAGTTGCTGACACAGAAGATTTGTAGCATCATATCAATACCAGTCCATGATCTAGATCAGGGATGTCTACCTTTTGCAGGGCACAGAATTTATTGCTTACTGTGAAATCATTTACTCCATGGATAGGCAACTTTTTGATCTCCTGAAGTGTACTCTCCATTGGCAAATACTTGTCATTTTTACCACTTTATTAGTTCACAGATCATTTCATGTTTCTAAAAGCATATTTTCTTTCATTTTGTGGTTAATAAGTTCCCTCTTCGGCTCTTCCTACCGACCTCCACCACACATCTGGTGGACCCACAATATATGTCTGACGTGGTCAAAAGTGAGAGTCATGGACATTGGGCCTGGAGGTCAAGGCCCACAACCTAGCCCAATACATGGCATGAACAGTACTTCGCGGTCCTATAGCACTATCTTATGAATTGTTAGTTTAGAGATAAGATCAGGCTTCTTATTTTAGAGATAACATTGGATTGAGTTGTAATATATTTCCTATATTTTAGATATTAGCTTCTTGAGAGTATCATGAACTCATGACATCTATATAAGGATGAGGTGTACCTCTATTTCAGTAAGAATTAATCTAATCTCTTCGCAATATTTATCATCTCAGTCTAAGGCCTCCTCTCATCCCTAGCAACCAACACCGCCTCGCTATCCTCCCGATAGTGTTTATTCCATCATGAATTTGGTTCATGACAACTTGGTATTATAGCCACTCGCCATGGCTTTCGGTGCCGATCTTAAAACTACGGAAGTTGTTCTCAATGTCACGGTGAGCCATCTACAGTACTCCATCAAGTTTTTGATGTCTATGGTGCCAAGAAGAATATCCATATGCTACAAAGGGGATCTAACGTTGAGGCCTTTGTTCTGTACCAATCTCGTGCAGACATGGAGCATGCTCGGCAAACCCTCCATGGTCAAACGATCTATGACAACTGCTGCTGGCTGGACATCCAGTATGAGCAGCTGCCATGACAGTGAGAAGTAAACACTCCATTTCAAGGTGTTGTGCTTGCTAAAATTTGCATGCTATGAACCTATAAGTAGTTTCAGCCGTAAGAAAATAGGCAAACATCTTGCTTCTGTGCCGACAAATAAAAGCAGCAACTTAGTAGGGACTTTTTCATGTAGGATGATAAGCACTCAAACATGTGCGCTAGTGTATCATTTTAAATTTTAGTAAGAGCCAGACACTTTTTGTTGTCTCCAAAGCATAAAGTAAACACTGGATTCTGAAGTGTTACTGACATTTTCATCTACCATTGTGAATTTGTGGAATGATCGCAAAGTCAGAAAACATGTGAGTGCATAATGTTAGTTGAAACACATGATATGACAGAGTCTGAACTGCTAGTTGACAAAGTTTGTTTGTTCTCCATATTAAAGGTGGGTAGAGAACACCGTCACCATTTGAGTAGTGCATTATGTTTACAAATATAGAGCTTAGCATCTTTGATTTGCAGTAAGGCCATAAGAACATGCATTTCAATACTAAGCTAGAGACTACTCATACAATGAGGCTGGTCCAATTTGGTTATGAAGTCTTCATGATGCATAGCAACGACATGTTTGTTCTACAAACTCAAGAGTCTATGACCAGTAGAATATTATGATACATGGATAATAAATGACTAGGAAATGGGGAAAAAACATAAAAGACATTACACTGTGGCAACAAGAGTGATGGGAGCAACAAGAGTGATGGGAATCTTTCTCGCGCCATGCAACATTAAATCGTGACACTAAATGTGCTGGGGCACCAAAGTAGCCCACAAAGAAAGCGCAAGGGATGTTATGAATTAAATTGAAAGCGAAGAAAAAGAGGAGCTTTGCTAGCCAATAAAATGATGTGGACAGTAGTGGATTGCAGAAAGAAGTACCATGATGGGTATCTCTCAACAAGAAGCTGAATTTTGCTGACAACCCAGATCAAGTCCCGTTTGCTCATCTCTGGCGTGGCACCAAAACCATCTCCTAGGAGACCAGCAGTCTTCACGTGGTTCAGAGCCGTTTCCTGAAAAAAAAATGAAATTACCGTCAGTCTGGCAGGAACAGAATGTGTTAATAGTGAAGAAAGCTAAAGCTGCTGCACAGTGCCATAAGCCATTGTGTCACCTGTAAATGATTCATTAATGTCTCTATAGAAGCTGTACGATCAGCGCCAATCTCGTAGGACCGAATCAAGAAGTTCTGTCTAAACACTAGCCCGTCCTGGATGATCCTACCAAAGCCAAATGTGTCAGCAAGCATGTCAGGCCTCTTCGGCTTCCAGTCAAGCAGAGTCCATTGCTTCTCTGCTGCCAAGAAGATGGTCGTGACAGCTGCAAGTAGCATGCTCCAGTCCGGCAGTTGGTTATAGAACGTCTTCGGAGAACTGTACGACACGGTGTCCTCCTTGTCTGGGCTTGTAGTCTTTAGGTTAACCTTGGTGCCATTAACCTTGGGAAGGGCTTGGGCCTGCGCCTTGACTTGCATGGCCGCAGGAGGCTGGTTAGGCTTCGCAACAATGCCACGAACACTCAAATTCTCTGGTAATTCTCCGGTTGTGTTCTTAGAGCTTCTAGCCAATGCGGCGGGTGAAGACCCTGGACCAGGGAAGAATGCAGAGGCAACCGAACCAGCCATGGCTGAAAACTGCACCTTGGGTCCAAATTTGCTCGAAATTACACGCTATAAAGGCCAAAGGCCAACCTGAAGAAATAATCAAGAAAAAGATGAGCTTTATGAGGATATGTTCAGATTCACAATAGCATTTCTTTTTAGTATCTATGGCGTCAATCAAGAAGCACGCACTTTCTCTGCAGCTACAGAAAACGATAAACGCAGAACCTTTCTTCCTCGTGAAAGAGCTCAATGGGAATCCGAGCATAGGCATGCTTAACTTGGGAAATGAAACAGCGGATCCAGCTGCTAAAAACTGATTCCTTTCTGGCAGGTGTCGCCGAAATTTTCATTCGACCGAATGCGGACCAAATTTTGGCAAGAGGAGGCGACGAATCCGAAGCAGATTTTAGGACGAGCAAATGCCTCCCAGCCCAGGAAAAAAATCCGTTTTCTCGTGTTCAGCTGAAGAAACTCTAGGAAAATGTGCAGCAAACATTAATCTAAAAGAGAAAGAAATAGTCCTCAGCCCAATTCTTCCATCGAATTAAATCCGAAGACCATTCATCATATTGCAAATTGCAATCCATCCAGTCCGATGTACGAACTCTTCCATTGTTTGAGCCTTTGAGGTCTGTTCATAACCATTCGACAAAAAAAACTGAGGCCTGCATTGCCCAATGAAAAATTCCCCAAATCGACACGACCCTCTAATCAAAACAAAATTTACACCAAGAGAAAAAAATCAAACCCCGTTCTAGCCAGCATCAGAAAATAAACTAGAACAATACGGCGCCGACACAATCCACCATGGAATCAGTAAGAACTGTCAGATCTACCCAATAAGCTCCAGCAAGCCGACATAAAACCAAAATGCAAGCAAACAAATCACAGCAAAATCCCAAGCAGTCACAAACGATGCACGACTCGCCGCCAGATCGCCAAGAACTCACCGGATACTCCACGAGGCGAGCCCAGATCAAGGCCCGCTCCCTTCCTCCCTCCCTCCTCGCCACGCACGCTCGAGCGGATTAGATACGCGGGGGGATTAGACTTGTGGCCTCCGCTCCTTAGGCTCGCCAACTCACACGCGAGGTAGAGAGAGAGAAAAGGATGAGTTTTTTTTCCTCTCCCTTGCGAGGCGGCTACGATGCAGAGCCAGTGGTGATCCTTATATACAAGTGGAAGATGAATAAACGAGTTGAGACCCATAAATTTGATATAAAATTTTGATAAATAGTTTTAAAAAAAATTATTGAGAATGTTGTGTTAATTATATATATACACACACACGAACGAACGAACGGTGGTTAGGGTTTCTACGTATTATCTTCATTACAAAGCATAGAGCGTACATGGTTTAAAAAAATAGAGTAATATTTATAAATTTTAATCAATAATTAAATCGAAAATATCTAAGTTCAGTATTCTAATTAATATAGTAATAGTTGCTAATTATATATGTAATATAAAAATAATTAATATTATATATTATATGTTGAAAGCCGTGTAAATCTTCCGGTGCAGGGTTTGGTACAACCTCGCAGAGTGTGGTGCTGTGAAATGACGGAAATACCCCGCAGAGAGTGCGGGCCGGCGTGCGTTCCGTGTCCAAGCTGGCCGATGGTTCGTCCAACACGAAATCTAGTGAATAATTTCGGCCAGCGCTTTGAAAAAGATGGAACATATGCTCGGCCAGCGAAATTTCGTGCCAGGTTAGAAAGCAAACTTTGTTTAAAAATCTTGGCAGCTCACTGTAGTTACTAGCTGTTACTACGAATTAACAAATAGCTTGACGTGGATGTCGACAAAGATGTGGGTAGTTGCAAACGCGTTTAGTTGAGTTGTATATTTTAAAAAAGTTATTGTAAGTTATAAAAAAATATTATGAGTTATTAAAAAGCTAGAAATTGTTTGATTGAAGTAGTTATAGATTTCTATTTTGATAGTATATATGTAATACCCTTAATATTTGGTTGCATTATTAATATACACTCTCAATATAAATACTGACTTATTTAATGATGTAAAATTTAAATCATTATTGTAATAAGAAAATTAAAATGAAATTATTTATAATTGAGATGTATTTATGTTTCCAACTAGTAGTAGCAGAGCTAGAAAATTTACGAAGCTTGGACGAGTTTCTAAACCTAATTAAGATAACTATATATAAATATGTTCATATTATTGTATGACGAATTTAACTAAGATAATTATATATAAAATGTACAAATGATTATACTTGATAAATTTTTTTATAAAATATGATATAAAAGCTCAGGTGATTAATCTAATCACTGTTATTTACAACATAAGGCGTCATTAACCTTTCATTGCTAGTTAGCGTGAAACAGTGGTAGATTTAGCGTTTTATCAAATTTTAACGTGATTTGGTAAGAATATTTTTCTAATTCGGTAAATACTTATTAAATTTACACCATAATTTAGTATATTTATACTAAGTAATATAATATAATAAGTTTTAAATTGAATGATTAAGTTAAAAACAATGGTCGCATAGAAAAATTAATTCGAAGGGATTTTTTCCTTCAGCAAAAAACAAAGAAAAAATTCTATGGCTACAGATGCAAACAATCAAACGAGATCAAAGAAAAAACTATGGCTGGAGGAAAAAAAATTAATCAAACAGCATAGAGCAAAGAAAAAACACGACTGCAGGGAAAAAAGGCAAAAAAAAATATGAAAAGTTAGTAGCAGGGTTCGATCCTACAACTCTGAAAAACGAGAGTGCGCATCATCTGCTGAGCCAAGTGCTGTTTTGAGTGTGAATGGAGTATACATATTTTTCTACTTAGATCCGAGATTACCGCTGTTTCCATCGATCATATATTAACTTTTATTTTTAAAATATTATTTAATTTCAAGTACTCTATATCAAGTATTTTATTAATGACAAAGGTAGATAATTTTCATCAAAAGTTGACTGAGAGAATCTATAAAATCAGGGATACCACTAACTTTTTGTTTGCACTGTAAAAATCTACAGAATTTGTAAAAACCGGGTACTCAAAATAATTGTTTGGTTTATATTCTAACTTTGAGCTAAGAAATTGGTTTAAAAACTGAACCAAAATAGTTGATAGCGGCACTAAAACTAGAAATACAGTTTCGAAAGGCCACAGTTCTAGTTTCTGAATGTCCTTTTTTCTTCCAAAAATGCACGTTTCTCTCTCACACCCGCTCACATATATATATATACAAATGTTATTTTACTGAGAAATCTACTACTGAAAAAATATTACTCAATTGCTATTTTATTGAGAAAATCTACTACTGAAAATGATCGGTGATCGGTGTAAAATAACTTTTTATGTGCGCGGCTATTTAGGTTATATTTGTTCCAACTTAAATTATAATAATATAACTTATTGATTAAGTAAAAGTATAAATAAATAGTCAGTTTAAAAGACCAACTTATAGAAAAACTAAAATTCATATTATACCTTTGTATAAATTGTCTATTATTATCTTATACTTAAATCTTACTCAGCTCTCTAGGGTTCATTTTAAAAGTATTGTAGTTTTTTTACTATTTAAACATGATAATTTATACAAACAACAATCTAGATTAACAAACTAATCTTTACTTTTAAGTTAGCTTATAACAATTATAATCTAAAATAAATACACCCGCAGTACCAATGATACACATTAGCACTGTGCATGGCTGCGTGCCCACATTCGCCGGAATCGTCCGACTGTTATAAGCTAAGGGCTTCTTTGGTTTAAAGGAATTTTAGAGGAATAATGTAGGATTCAAATTTCGATAGGAATTGATACTATTTACTCCTTTGGAATGGAGGATTGATGTATAGGAAAAATGAAGAAAATTTTCCTTTTCCTTAGAATTTATAGGAAAAATATAGGAATTCAAACATCCACTCCAACCTCTTTTTTCTTTTCCTTTGCTAAGCCCAAAGCAAATCAATACATAAAACTTCAAATGAGATAATATAAGTAGCTTTAATATGAATGTTTAGAAAAAAATCTTATGATTAGTTAATTCCTATGTTCTAAACAATACATCTCTAATTTTTCCTGTGTTTTCAAATCTTCTGTTTTCTACATACATTCCTATACTATTCCTACATTTTTCCTATTCCTGTATTTTTGGATTCCTGCATTCTAAAGAAGCCCTAACTCTACACACATGGTATATGGAAAAAAATTGGTATGCTTGGATTCACCTATGAGATCCTTTCTAAACTGACTATTCGCCGATTGATTCCCTCAGTGTTGGGGGAAAATATCTCATCTTCGGGGTTATTGCCGCAACAGCATGACAGCAGATAGTGGATTCGAAGGTTTCCAGACGTTCATCTTCGAAGATGCCCTGAGTCAAGTTCGAAGTACGAAGATAGGCATTGGTTCGGAGTACATCTTCGAACTAAGGCAATTCGAGATCTTTATTGCCAGCTAAGATGGAAGATTTATCTTTTATATTATTAGATTAGTCTTTTACCATTTTAGCCCTATCAAGGGTACCGAATAGTTTCCACTATGTCGGTTGTAATAGAGGGGTAAATAGGTCTTTTCCTTAATATTTGGGCCTATAAATACCCCCCATTTTACCCTGTAATAGGGACCGAATACAAGTTATTCAATACACACTTTCGAACTATTCTAAGTTATTATCCTTTCGGAGGCTTAGAACAGTTTGCTTCGCAAACACTTCGTTTGTTAGTTTCTCTTCTACAGAAACCTGTTAGCGTAATCTTTTACGCCAATAGTTGGCGCCGTCCGTGGGGAACCTAGTTCGAAAACTTCGTTCTCTACCAACTCTTACATCATGCCTCCTAAGCGGAGCGCACCTCGCAATCCTACTCGAAGGTCTTCTCGGATCTCCGGAGAGATACCATTCGACACGGTTGAAGTCGGAGGGTCTTCGGCATTCCCTCCGCAAACTCCAGAAGGGGCTTCTATCCCTCGAACATACGAAGCTTCTCCGCCAACCCCTTCCATACTTCGACCACCCGGAGTCCCTCCTCCACCTTCCATCCCAATTCGAACTGATCCTACTAGTTCTCAAGACCCGGAAGATCCTTCCGGAGAAAATGAAGATAATCTTGGAGATATGGCCACTCAAATGGCCAACCTTCAAGCTGAAGTGGCAAGGTGGCGACAGGAAGCTGCGAACAGGCTTCGCTCTCAAGCCACCCCAACCATCCCAGATGTGCCCGAAGACGATGATCTCGATTATCCCGAAGCCCCGGAGAATGCCTCCTTTGATAATGAATCTCCGCTGCATCCTGAGCTGCAGAAGGTTCGCTTTGATCCAAAGTTCAAAACTTCGAAGCTCTGTAAGTATGCCGGAGATGAAGATCCCGGAGAGTTCGTTCGTTCTTATGCCCTAGCAATTGAAGCTAGCGGAGGAGTTCGAGACACCATGGCGAAGTGCTTCCCTTTAGCTCTTCAAGGAGTGGCATTAAGGTGGTTCTGGTCCTTGAAGCCAGGATCAATTAATTCATGGTCGCAGCTAAAGAAGAAGTTTATAAGCAACTTTCAAGGCACCTTCGTGCCTCCCATGTCAACAGGAAGCCTTTTCCAGGTGAAACAGCTCCCCGGAGAAACATTGAGGCAATATTTTAAGCGCTTCGCTCATACGAAGTCGCAAATCCGGGGGTTGTCTGCATCTTCGGTAGTTGATGCAGCTCGGGAAGGCGTCACTCATCAAGGCCTTCTGGATAAACTTCATCGAAAAAGCATCTCCTCGGTCTCTCAGTTGATGACATACTTCGAGGAGTATGCGAGGTCAGAAGAGGGTTGGCTTCGAAGGACTGCCGCTACTTCGTCCATATTGCAAGAAGTCAAAGTAGAAGTGAAAACTTCGGCACAGCCGCAAGAACCAGTCTTCGAAGTGCAACATGATCGGAGAAGAGGGCAAAAGCACCCTCGTTCTGAAGTCATGAATATTGCACCCCCACAGAAGTTTACACAGAGAGCTCAGTCTACGGGGAACAAGGCCAGCGGCTGGAGGCCGCCAGGGAAAATGGCTGGCAAGGGCCAGACCCTTTTCTGCTGCATCCATGGAGAAAATCGAAGCCATGCAACTGATACTTGCAAGGCTATACTTACCCTGAGGGGAGAGTACCTAGAGAGAACTTCGGGTCGAGGTACTACCGACCGAGTTCCAGCTGCAACGCGCCCTGAGCCGGTCCAGGCTGTGGCGCGGATAAAAAACATTGATGCTGCAAGACACCCTCCGGTGGCCAATGTTATGCCACCTCCGAAGCAAGAGGAAGGGCAAGATAGAGGAAAAAGAGTAGTTCTCCCTATCTCCGGAGGAGGTACCCTCGGAAGCATGTCCAAGAGACAGCGAAGGGACTACGTCAGAGAAGTAGGCCATATTGGAACTTCGTCATCTGCAGCTGCAATGCCGGAGTGGTCTCACGTTCCGATATCCTTTTCTGCGGAGGATGCAGCTGGTATTAAGTTCCCGCATGCAGACCCATTAGTTATCACTGCTGATATTGCGGGCACTGAAGTTCGGAGGGTGTTGATCGACGGAGGCAGTTCGGCAGATATCCTTTTTGTTCAAGCCTTCGATCAATTGTGCATTTCCAGGAAGCATCTCCTTCCAGCGGCTCGTCCTTTGCAAGGCTTCGCAGGACCTCCGCTTGATGCACTTGGCCAGATAGGCCTGAAAGTCACCTTCGGAGAAGGTTTATTGGCCCGGACTAAGGAAGTAATCTTCGATGTTGTAGATGCCCCGTATGCTTACAACGTTATCTTCGGAAGAGGCATGCTAAACCAGTTCGGAGCTGTGGCGCATCACAATTATTTGTGCATGAAGATGCCCACACAAGCAGGAGTCCTTACAGTCTTCGGAGATCAAGCCATTGCTCGGAGGGCGGAATATGGTCATGGTCCCCCTCTTGATCCAAGACAAGTAAACACCATACAAGATAATGAAGAAATTTTTTCAGCCTCCTTCGAAGCTTCGAAGAAGTCCTTTCCGAGACCAAGTCCCGAAGGAGAGATTGCAACGAAGGTCATTGTTAAAGATGGTAAAGAATATACATTTCAATTTGGTAAAGATTTACCTCCTGAAGTTGCAACCTCCTTGGAAAAGGTGGTGGAAGAAAATTTGGATGTCTTCGCTTGGTCTGACGAAGATATCACCGGAGTTGATCGGGACATCATTGAACATAGTTTACTTGTAAACCCGAAGGCCCGACCTATTTGGCAAGGACTCCGAAAAATGTCCGTAGAAAGAGCTGCTCTAGCGAAGATCGAAGTTGAGAAATTGTTGAAGGCTGGGATTATCAGAGAAGTGGCTCACACAGAATGGTTAGCCAACCCAGTCTTCGTCAGAAAGAAGTCTTCCGGGAAGTGGCGCATGTGCATTGATTTCACATCCTTGAATAAAGCATGCCCACGTGACCCCTACCCCATGCCCCGAATTGATCAATTGGTTGACTCCATCGCAGGTTCGGAGTTACTAAGCTTCCTCGACGCGTATTCTGGTTATCATCAAATATGGTTGAAGCGCGAAGATGAGATCAAGACAAGCTTTGTAACTCCTTCGGGAGTCTTCTGTTATGTAAGAATGCCCTTCGGCATAAGAAATGCCGGGGCTACTTTTTCGAGGCTAGTTGCTAAGGCTCTAGGTCATCAACTAGGTCGCAATGTGGAGGCCTATATGGATGATATTGTAATAAAGAGTGCTTTAAAGCACCAACATAGCCTAGACTTAGCAGAAACATTCAATAGCCTTCGGGCATGTGGGATCCGTCTTAACCCCGAAAAATGTATATTCGGAGCTAAGGCTGGAAAGCTGTTAGGGTATTTAGTTTCAAGCAGGGGAATTGAAGCTATCCCTACTCAAATAACTGCGCTGCAGAAGATGGCTCCTCCGGAAAATTTAAAGCAAGTGCAAAAGCTGACTGGGCGTCTGGCAGCACTTAGCAGGTTTTTATCAAGGTCTGCGGAGAGAAGCTTGCCTATATTTAAAGCATTGAAAGGGTCCGAAGATTTTGCATGGACACCGGAGTGTCAGAAAAGCTTCGAAGGTATTAAAGAGTATCTCAGTAATCTTGCTACACTCACGGTGCCTACTGCGGACGAAACCCTACTCCTTTACCTTGCAGCTACAGGTTCTGCTGTCAGCGCAGTCCTTGTCAGAGAAGTGGATATCAATGGGAAGTTGGTCCAAAATCCTGTTTATTTTGTATCCGAAGCATTATCAGGAGCGAAGACAAGATACTCCGAACTTGAGAAGTTCATTTATACTCTGATAATGGCTTCGAGGAAGCTAAGACATTATTTTTTGGCACATAATATAATTGTACCAACTTCGTATCCTTTAGGAGATATGCTCCGAAGTAAGGATTCCACTGGAAGGATTGGGAAGTGGGCAGTTGAGCTAGCACCCTTCGGCATATCTTTCTTGGCAAGGACAACAATCAAATCACAAGTCCTAGCAGACTTTGTAGCAGAATGGACTCCACCTGCGAATTTGGTTCCGGAGAAGTCAAGTGACGGAGTTTGGATTATTTACTCCGATGAGGCTTTCCAAGCATCCGGAGCAGGCATTGGAGCAGTGTTAATTTTGCCTTCAGGGCAAAGAGCAATGTACTCCGCAAGACTCAACTTTAAGTCTACCAATAATATAGCGGAGTATGAAGGAATTTTATTGGGACTCCGAAAAGCACGTGCTCTAGGGGCTACAAGAATTATTATAAAGACAGATTCTCAGATAGTAGCAGGGCACGTAGACAAAAGTTTCCAAGTTCGGCATCCACAGCTTGCAAAGTACTTAGAAGAAATCCGTAAAATCGAAGCACACTTCAAGGGTATTTCCATTCGGAGTATACCAAGAGCAGAAAATGTGCAAGCGGACATCTTAGCAAAAGCTGCAGCCGGAGCTGTGGATGTGCCCGAAGAAGCTTTCTATGAGGAGCTCAATATACCTTCGGTGCCACAAATTCCCTCGGCAGAGATTCTTTGCATTCCTAGTGCAGATTGGAAAAATTCAATCATGGAACTTTTACAGGGAGGAACAAATTTGCCCGAAGAGCCACAGCTGTCAAGATTAAAGCTTAGAGCCAGAAATTATCAAATAATCAACGGTATTTTATACAAGGCCGGAGTATGTTCCCCTCTACTCCGATGTATATCTCAAGCCGAAGGCCAAGAAATTCTTCGAGAAATTCATGAAGGCCTTTGTGGTAGCCATTTAGCCCCCAGAGCTTTGGCAGGAAAAACACTTCGCCAGGGGCTTTATTGGCCTACAATAACAGCTGATGCGGAGAGCTTAGTCCGCACTTGTCAAGGATGCCAGTGGATGGGTCGACGGAGTCATCGCCCACCAACAGCTCTTCAAGTCATTGCTCCGGTATGGCTTATGGCCAGATGGGGTATGGATTTAATTGGTCCCTTTCCAGTAGCCAAGGGAAATCTGAAGTTCGCAGTGGTAGGTATTGAATATTTTTCTAAGTGGGTAGAAGCAGAACCCTTAACAGCTATCACTTCGAACAATGTACAGAAATTCTTCTGGAAGAACATCATTTGCCGGTTCGGAGTGCCTAGATACCTCACAGTTGATAATAGAACACAGTTCGACGCAGAACCCTTCAGGAAGTTTTGCGAAGATCTAGGCATTCAGGTATGTTTTGCTGCAGTGAGGCATCCTCAGTCTAATGGAGCCGTAGAGCGAGCCAATGGAAATATTTTGTCAGGCCTAAATCGAAGGATAGTAGGATTAGCCAAGGGACTGTGGACCGAAGAGCTTCCGAAGATTTTGTGGTCCATTCGGACTACACAAACAAGGTCCACAGGTTTTACTCCGTTCAGACTACTATTCGGAGATGAAGCTATGACTCCAACGGAGCTCAAAGGAGGGTCATTTCGCAGCACCGAACCAGACATTGAAGAAGAAAGACAAACTTCGTTAGATTTATCAGAAGAAACAAGACTTCGAGCTGTGGCAAATTTATCAAAGTATCATCAGCAGACGAAGGCTTGGTTCGACCCGAAGGTCAAGCTCAATGAACTAAGACCGGGTCATCTTGTTCTACGAAGCATTATAGCACCAGGGAAGTTAGGGAATAAATGGGAAGGTCCATACCTAATTGTCCGTTCAGGACGCCCTGGTTCCTTTAAGTTAGCTAATTTAGAAGGTGAAGAGTTAGCACATACTTGGCATGCGGAGCACCTAAAGCGATACTTCGCATAAGGGCTCCTTGTAATTCGCTTGTAATCATCTTCTAAATTAATAAAGCATATGATCCTGATAGTGCCTTCCCCTCATAGACTTCCAGCTTCTGAGTGGACGCACTGGAACCGTGGGGTCGACCGAGAGGGAAGTGTCATGAAGCTGGATTGTGTTTTCGGACTTCGAACCTGCAAGTTCGAAGCTTCCGACATGGGGGCTGACATAATCCGGAGTCCAAGCCACCGGCTTGTAGGCATCCGTAAAAGAGCCCAAAACCACACCCTACGGAGTCCAAGCCATTGGCTGGTAGACTTCCGTAAAAAGAGCCGAAGGTGGCCAAAACCTACGGAGTCCAAGCCATTGGCTGGTAGACTTCCGTAAAAAGAGCCGAAGGTGGCCAAAACCTGCGAAGTCCAAGCCATTGGCTGGTAGACTTCCGCAAAAAGAGCCGAAGGTGGCCAAAATATACGGAGTCCAAGCCATTGGCTGGTAGACATCCGTAAAAAGAGTCCAAAGAGACCATTGCAAACTCCGAACCATTGGTTCGACAGAGATCGCAAAAATAAGCCGAAGGTGGTTAAAGCAAAACAGAATTTGAGCCATGAGCTTCGAATATCTGTTAACACAGTCCAAAGTGACAAATTATCTAAGATACTAAAGTATCTTGAAAGTTATCTCAAGTGATCTCTTTCATAAAACAAAGGTACTAAATTGCCATTCTTCCGACTACAAATAGTCGAAGACATTTTATAAGATTTTAAAAGATCTTTAAATTGCAGAGGGGCTCCGAACTCCCAAAAAATTGTACTCCGAAGTTTTTCTTTGCGCATAACCATCTTTGAATACATTTCGAAGTTGCTTATCCCAAAGAGGGGCTAGTAAATATGGAGAATTTTAAATCGGTATTCATTATTCAAACGAATGTGTTTACAGATTACATTATGAAAAATTGGTATCTATACCAAGAAGGAATCGAAGACCTCTTCGGTCTCTAGAGCTAGGGGTGGAACGACTAGTTTCAGCGCCGGGAGTTCTAATAACTTTACGTTTAACTCTCTTGCTCCCCTTCGAAGCTCTAAAATCCTTCTGTTCTTGTTGAAGCTCGGCCCAAGTTCGAAGCCGTTCGGGGCTTCTTTCCCAGCTTCCAAGATCTTCAGATCTTTTATTTTGAACCTCATCTTCGTCTTCAGACCAAATAGTGTCTTCAGAAGACGAAGTGTTTACGTTAACCTCTTTTTCTTCCTCTTTAATATAAGACAATACGTATTTGATTACTTCGAGCGCAATTACGCCGGAGTCATCTCGAGGAATTAGAAATCGAGGACGCTTGTAAGTCTTTAGAAGTTCGAAGGTGTTCCATAATGAACGAAGTTCCTCGTTAATTTCTAACACTTCGATATCTTCCGTATGAGACAAAGCCTAAAAATATGATAAACAAATTTTCATTGATAAAGGTTTATAAACACGAAGCTTTACATAGTCAAAAATCCTAAATCATTCCTAAACCTGCGGGTTCGGAGGAGGCTGACTGCTTGAAGCTTGGTTCCGAACTTGCTTCTGGCGTTGGCCTTCATCGATCTAAGCCTTGATCGCGGAACGACCTTCGGCTCTCCATGAGGTTTGAAAGGCTCGCCAGGCAGCAGTCACGCCTTCGGAAGGATTTAAAAGCCGCTCGTCGTCGAAGGTAATAGATCCCTCTGCGCTCGGAGTGATTGTTCGGCCCAAGTCCTCGTAGTAACGAAGTAGTCCGATGGCAGACACTTGTCCGGAGAGTTCTCCGTAACGAATACCCGCCGTCTTCATTTGCTTCGCTGCTCCTTGGATCCTTTTTAACCGGCGCAGGAGAGTGACGTTGTCATCTGAAGGAAGTGATCCAGTAGTACCGAAGTACTCTAGAACACCTAGCATCTGTTCTATGACCTCCGTAGCTACCTTCTCGGACTTGAGCTTTTCTTCAATTAATGCATCCTTGCTCGAAGTCGTTTCTTCTAGAACTCCGGAAAGCCTAGCATTCTCCGTAGTTAAAGTATTCTTCTGATTTAGGAGTTGGCTAGCTTCCTCTTGGAGCCTAACAAGCTCGGAACCCGCATTAGCATGCTCCAACCGCACCCTTTCTATTTCCGCTCGAAGCACGATCCTTTCTGCTTCGAGCTCCTTATTTGCAGCCTCCAAGCCCTGTCTGGCCCTGCGTTCTGTTGAAATCATATTATCCATTTGAGCTACTCTAGCTTCGGAGAATGATAAGTTGCGCTGAAGAGCTTCGTTTTCTTCCCGAAGCTGAGCAATTTCACGTTCGCCGGATAAAGTTGCAGCACGGGCCAAGACCGCTTGCTAAGAAAAGAAAAAATCGAAGTAAGATATTATCCATGTATAATTTGCTATTGTTTCGAAGATGTTCCGTACCTGGTAGGCTGCTCGTTCCATGGCAACGTTTAGCTCCGAACTCTTCGCCTCGCTTAAAATAGCTACCAGCTCTGTCTCCCCGACTTCGCGACTGGCTCGACTCAAAGGTTTGAGCAGATTCCGAAGCCCAGTTCTTTGCTCCAAAAAAGGAGTTAAAAGAGGGAGCATTGCCGAAGCTTCCTGGTCATTCCTGCTCGGCGAAGTTCCAGAGGGTTCTCCTGAGGTCCTCGGAGCTTCAGTAGATGGCCCCCCCTCAGTAGATCGACTTTCATCTCTTGATTCAGACGAAGTTGATCCTTGAGCAGGGAGAGGTTCTATATGTCTTTTACCCCTTCCAGGCCCTATTGAGCGACCTCCGGGTGAGGCTCCGAAGTTGTCGAAGGCCCTTGAATTGGATCTTCGTGACGTACTTCTACAGAAGAAGGCTCTGCAAAAGCAAAGGTATTATACACTATAATTTTGCAGAAAAGAATAAGAGAATTATGCGAAGTTTACCTTCGGCATTCTGGGGGCGATCGAGCATCGGACTACTTGGAGGATCGAAGGTGAGGTCTTCGTCTGAATCCACAGTTAAAACTTCAACTGCCGGAGTATCTCCTTGAGCAGTCCTCCCTTCATCCAAAATGGAAGTTGTAGCAACTTCAACTTCACCTTCACCCACAGGGGCTGCGATTTGCTCTTCCTCTTGAGCATCCGGAGTTCTCACTTCTTCAATATTAGCCTGAGACTCCGTCATACCTACAGTATCTTCAATGTGAATATCTGTTTGAGCTGCATCTTCATCAATCAACCTCACTAATAGTTTACCTTCATCCTCCTTAGAACCGGAGGTTGAGGATCTTGGGCTCGGAGGTGCAGGCTTTCTAGGCTTTTTAGCCACCTTCTTCACCGGAGTCTTTGCGGAACTCGAAGCTCCAGCTTCGGCTTTCCTTTTCTTGGGTCCTTTCTCCGAAGGCACCAAATCCATCAGAGGGGGCGGAGTGATTCCCAACATTCCCCATACTCTGTTAAATCTTTCCCAACTTCCGACTAATTTGACTCTCCATTCTTTTTTGGTCGGAGTTGGAGCGCCCAAAATCTTCTCCGAAGCCCTTATGATTTGTTCCGAAGTAACAGGGGCTGAAGAAGCTAAAAAAGAAAATAAATCAAGTTAATTTTTTCTTCGAATGAATATGCATAATACATATTGTCTTCGAAGTTACCTGTAGGGCTCGAAGTTGAAGTAATTTTTCGAAGACCGCCTTCCGAATCCTCTTCGAAGATGATAGGCCAGTTGGCCATCAGCGGAGAAATTTGCAGACCGAGGAATTCTTCGTCTAAGTCTCGCATGCTTAACCTTCGGCTAATCTTCTGAAGCAGGTTGACGCGGGCTTCGAGCTGACCTTCGTTGGGCTGCACTAAGGCTTCCTTCCGGAATTGGATTTCTTTAAGGGGTCCAGCCAGAGGACTGCTTGCCCCAACTTCGGCATAAAACCATCTCAGAACCCAATCAGTATACCATCTGGCATTGATGGCCTTGGCAGGAAACTGAAGGGCATACTCATCTCGAAGCCTAAAGTTGATACTACCGAAGGTTACTACTATTTTTTCACCTCCGGGGCCTATGAAGGTCTTCGGTTGGCATGTTGCTCTATGAAGTGCAGCGAAGATCTCTACCCTCCCTTCACAACCTTCGGCTCTCAGCGCCCATTCGAAGATAGCCAGTCTAGCTACTGCATTCAGAGATAATTGAGGGAGGGTGATATGGAATAGATCGAGTACCTCCGCCAGGAAGTCTACT
Organism: Zizania palustris; assembly: GCA_019279435.1. NCBI lineage: Eukaryota > Viridiplantae > Streptophyta > Magnoliopsida > Poales > Poaceae > Zizania > Zizania palustris. The sequence goes on along the minus strand of JAAALK010000283.1, from coordinate 13,754,636 downwards.
GCTGGAAGGCCCAAGCCGGCTTCGAAGAAGGCTTCGAAAACAACTACTTCTCCGGGTCTTGGCGATGGAATCATTTCTTTGCCTGGCTTCCGGATCATGACTCCGGTACTAATTTTCCCTTCCACTGCGATTTCCAATGACTCTCTCTTGCAGGTAGAAGGCCCCAATTGAAAAGATTGATCCAAGTATTTCGTTGATGGCGGGCAGAGACCTTGATCATTGACATTTTGGGGATTTCTCCCTCCTGCCGCCACGGATGTCGCACCTTTGGTCTTCGCCATTGCAGTCACTGGGTTGCTTTGGAGAAACTGGAGGCTAGGGCTCAAGAACTCAAGGGGCTTAAAAGATTTTTGGTTGCGAGAAAGCGGTGAAAAGGTAACCGGGTAAGTTCTAGGCCTTCTATTTATAGCCTAGATTTTACTTTTTTACCGTTAGTCCATGCCGTTTCGCATTCCTGCCGTTACTTTTCTCCGAAATTAACGCATTCTACAGTTTCCGTTAGAAACAGAAAGCTAACGGCTATTTTCTCTAAGTATAAAAGACTTTCGAACTTCCTGAGTCGGTTCTAAGATAGTTCGAAAAGCAATTATCCTAAGACTGATTCAGAGTTTATATCTTCATACATTTCGGAGATGAATTAAAATCTAATAACCCCTATGTTTGGTTATCTTTTCCTTCTGTATACTGCTCTCCTAACATTACAGATTAAACGGAGAAGCGTATTCGAGGGGCTACTGTTGGGGGAAAATATCTCATCTTCGGGGTTATTGCCGCAACAGCATGACAGCAGATAGTGGATTCGAAGGTTTCCAGACGTTCATCTTCGAAGATGCCCTGAGTCAAGTTCAAAGTACGAAGATAGGCATTGGTTCGAAGTACATCTTCGAACTAAGGCAATTCGAGATATTTATTGCCAGCTAAGATGGAAGATTTATCTTTTATATTATTAGATTAGTCTTTTACCATTTTAGCCCTATCAAGGGTACCGAATAATTTCTACTATGTCGGTTGTAATAGAGGGGTAAATAGGTCTTTTCCTTAATATTTGGGCCTATAAATACCCCCCATTTTACCCTGTAATAGGGACCTAATACAAGTTATTCAATACACACTTTCGAACTATTCTAAGTTATTATCCTTTCGGAGGCTTAGAACAGTTTGCTTCGCAAACACTTCGTTTGTTAGTTTCTCTTCTACAGAAACCTGTTAGCGTAATCTTTTACGTCAACATTCAGCTTTCTATATCCTTGCTTACAAATTTATTTCATGTGCATTTCTTCGTTAGATTACATTAGTCTTTTGCGTAGCATTAATTCACACGGATTCTTCGCAAATTAGACTTTGAAATCTGTCTCCCTATAATTTATTTATATATGTCTTATCTTGTACATCAGTACATGATGAGATGTCCTAAACACCCAATCAGAAATAAGTGATAACATTTGTATCCATAATCATAAAACCGCTGAATTTACGATAGAAATAATCTTCAGACTGAACAAAAAAGTATGAATTTAAATTGATGCAGACACAACTTTAATCTCATAAAGTTCAGAAACTAGCATGAAATTCATGCATCAGCACGTTCGTTTTAGGAGGTGTTTGGATACAGGGACTAAATTTTAGTCCCTGTCATAGCCAATATTTAGATATTATTTTGGAGTATTAAATGCAGACTATTTATAAAACCCAATTGCTAATTATGGATTAATTAGGCTTAATAAATTCGTCTCGCAAATTATCCTCTGATTTTGTAATTATTTTTATAATTAATTCACGTTTACTCCTTCAAATTGATGTCCAAATATTCGATATGACACGGGCTAAAATTTAGTCCAATCGAAACACCCCTTAGAGCCACAGGTTTGTTGTTCAGAAACGGTAGGCAGGCAGCTGTCCGCGCTGAATAACTGACGCGATTTTGCCAGAAAATTAGCCTGGCTGCCTGCCGATGCTGACAGTTTTCTGAACCGTGCTTGCGGAGCAGAGGGGCACTTTGGGCAAACACCGGTAGCTTCGCGAAGCCAAGACAGCCAGGGTGCGGCCGGCCCCACCTATTTTCAAGTTTCATCGTCTTCCACTTGGTCTCGTCAAAGCTCGCGGCAGAGGAGAAAGCAGAGTAGCAAACAGTTTTCGGAGCTTTAATTGCCTATTTTTTATTTGAAAATATATTTTAGGTGATTTTTAAAAAATTATAAACTAAGATCGGGATGATTATTAATTTAACGACAGTAATACTGTCGACCGTTGAAATAACAGTAGAATCATGTTGCCAAACCAATAATCATCGTAGGCTAGAATCTAACTGTTGACTTTTGTTGACCTTTGGTTTAGTGGTAGGAGAGATCATCTGTCTTATCATTGGTTTGGCAATAGAGCACTTCTATTATTCAACAATGATTAATAGAACAATCAGATTCTTGCCCCTATTGATTATACATGAAAATGGGTAGCCGAAAGCTGATATCCATTTACTTGTGGGGGACGGGGTACGGGAACAAGTTAATACTGCCATATATATATATAATAAGAAAAAATATACTTATCAGGTAAATGGATACGAATAAAAAAACACTACACATACTTGGGTATAAATAACATAATGGGACAAATATATAAACAACTCACTGAGATAAGAAGCTTATAAGGCCATGACAATGTAAACCCTAAATTTCTCCCATAATCCCACTCTCCCCCATCACGTTGCCGCTCCTTGCCTGATTCACACTACTACCTCTTATCTTTCCCATCTCAACGCCATCGACCCCATCCCATTGTTCTTCAGTGCCCTGTCACCATGTCTGATGCCCTTTGGTGATGCACCGCCTTGCCCCACTGCCCTCTAGTGATGGCCTACCCGTTCTTTTCCATCTCCAACACCATGGTGTCATCGCCACATGTCCCTATCTTGTCGTTCTCCAGTGCGTCGCCGCCCTCTGGTGTGCCAACAACCCTCTAATGTGGTGCCACTTTCGTTCGTCTTTCTAGTGTGGTGTTGCTCCATTCATCTTTCAGTGCCCCAGCGCTCCACTGCCCTTCGCCCCCATGTCATTGCCTTGCCTCGCTACCCTTCACTCTTGCGTTGACACCTCGTGCCCGTCACCCTCTGCTACGGCATCGCCACCTCACCCCGCCGCCTTTGCTCCTACGTCTCCACGCCACCTTTCCATCCTCTAGTGCCACGCCGCCTCATCGCCCTCCTTTTAGCCTCCAACTTTGCATGCTTTCAGGCACAAACAGTTGAGTATGAGTACCTACAAGTCCCAAATATCCGTGTGGATACAACTATAGGAAAGATTCATACTCATAGTTGGATACAAGTATAAATTTCTTCGGTCAGATATAAATATGGATATGGATATGTACAGATAATATCAGTATCAATCGGATACGGATATATACATACAATATCAATGGGTATTCTACCCATTGCTCTCCTTACTATTTGACAACACGACCTGTCAACCGTTAAAATAACCATTAAAATAGTGATAAAACTCGTATCAATTGTTGAAATGACATTAATTTATGCCTAGTGTATGCCGACTGAAGCAGTAGTTTATGTTTCTGTTACAGAAGTCAATTCATTTTGGCCGTGTAGTAATATTAAAAATTCGAAATCGATGGGTACCCATCATATCTGTTTGAATTGGTCATGTTTGCATCAATTCTGTCAATATATGAAATTTGAAAGTTTTGAAAGGTACAGGGTGACTCGCTGGACTTGCAGTTGCTAGACTTGTTGTGAAATGGACAGCCATGTTCGATGAGTCCAAGAAGGGCTATTTCTACCGATAAATATTACAAAAGATTGAAAAAAAGTCCAAACTGGCGTACGCGTGTTAATTCACAGGCAATCCAGTTCAAGAATTAAGAAACTCTGGTCGGATTAGATAGTCATATGGTCTAGTTTGGTTGGTGACCAATCATGATTGCTTACTCGATCGATCATATGATGAAGCTGGCGTGCACATTAATATATTGTTAGCCCCTTACCTCCATGAATACGCGTCAGTTTGGATAAAGAATAATAGTAATAAAATACTTTAGATTTTAAATTTAATTATACAACTTCTAAAGTGAATATATAAAAATTATTAATCAAACCTTAAAATTTTAAAGTCAAACTCACTCTATTATAAAATGTATAAGTTTGAGAGTTTAAAATAAATCCCAAATATAATAACTTAACACTTATAAAAGGTATTTTTTATCTTCAAATTACACACATTATCTTCAGACTTGATTACTTATTATACCCAACCATCATAACCACGCACCCCCAAGAATAACAGTATGATATCTTATTATTTAGCTATTTAATACACATGTTAAAGCCTGAAACACTGTTATATTTTTGAACGGAGACTGACATTCTCCGCGGAGCTGGTAGTAATTTGCTTCCTGCACTGTTTCACCTTTCTACTACTGCAAATTATTTGAGGAGTGCTCCACTTTGGCCGTAGAATTAAGTAAGGTCATAACGAGATGCAAATTTATTACCTTGGACTTTTGAGTTGCAGTAAGTTAATCATGTGCTGCGTACTACTGCTGAATTAAACTCTCACAGCTAGCGACGGAGCTATCAATTCTTAGTACTGGTAGTGCTGTTTACTCTTGCTCTGAAGAGCGACAAAGCAAGTAATGCAGTCAGTGCACGTTCGTTTTTGCAGGCATATCGCTTGCCTTGGATCGTATATGTAGATTATCAAGCTCAGCTCTGGATCGATATAAACAAAGAGGCTTCCTACTTTAATTTACCCATGGTACTTGCACTCCTACTTAGGTAGCTCATAAATTTTCACGACGCTGGAAATCGAACCTGAACATGGTACTCTGAATCTGCCACTGTCTACAATCTACAACGACCAACAGTTAATTAGTAATACGTTTGCTCAAGACTGAATTGCTGATGGCTGCCGACAAATAGTTTTTGGACCGATTATCATGGTTACTAGTTCAGTTTAGTAAAAATCAATGGGGCTGATGTGAAAACAATGCGACTATTATGGTTAGGCTACTATTGGAGAGACGTTAGCTAGCTAGTTGTAAGCACAAATTAACGCAAATTACTCGAATTTGGTAGCTGGAGGCCGGGTTCAGAGTTCATGAGAGTTGAGACAAGTTAGGATGAAATTAAAAGGCCTGGAAACCTGGGTGGAGGTGGAGCCCCTCTGGGCTCTTGCTCTGCGTGGTGTAATGTCGATGGCCAGCTGCCTTTGCTGCTGCTGCTTGCTGGTGGTAAAGTCGAGCAGTTCCGAGGGAGAAGGAGCATCGGAATCTTTGTCGCTGCAATGCCAACGTCGCCTAAATTCAGATCTGCCTCGGCTACAGACTACAGTTGCATTTAGTTCTTTTCCCAGAGAGAAAGAAGAGCAGACATTTTTTTTAAAATATCTTTTATTTGAAATTATATCTTTAGGTGTTTTTTTTAACTAGAGAACTAAATCCCAACCGACATTGTGACATGAGTTTTGTCATCATTTAACGGTTAATAAGACCTATCACCAAACAACCAAACCAACGGTTAATGTCAACGCGTATCGAGCGTTGATATGGCGATATGAGTTCTCTGTTATCAAACCAGTGATCGAACATATAACATTTGTTGAGAGAAAATATCTCATCTTCGGGATTATTACCGAAGCAACATAAAGGCAGACAGCGGATTCGAAGGTTCCCAGACGATCATCTTCGAAGATACCCGGAACCCAGTTCGAAGTACGAAGATAGGCATTGGTTCGAAGTACATCTTCGAACTAAGGCTTTTCAAGATCTTTTCTGCCAGCTAAGATGGAAGACTTATTTTCTTTCTCATTAGATTAGTCTTTTACCATTTTAGCCCTATTAAGGGAATCGAATAGTTTCCACTATGTCGGTTGTAATAGAGGGGTAAATAGGTCTTTTCCTTAATGTTTGGGCCTATAAATACCCCCCATTTCACCCTGTAATAGGGACCGAATACAAGTTATTCAATATACACATTCGAACTATTATAAGTTATTATCCTTTCGGAGGCTTAGAAGAGTTCTCTTCGCAAACACTTCGTTTGTTAGTTTTTCTTCTACAAAAATCTGTTAGCGTAATCTTTTACGCCAACAACATCACGATTGAAGATTTAGGGATAAAACAACAGATAAGCTAATGTTGCCAAACAAAAGGTCCATAGGAGTCCACAGTTATATTTTAGCCCTCGTTGACCGCTTGTTTGGCGACAAGGGTTTTATTACTATTTCATATTTTAGCCCTCGTTGACCGCTTGTTTGGCGACAAGGGTTTTATTACTATTTCAATGATTGATAGGATTGTTGTCGTCAAATCAACAGTACACATCAATCTAGTTTTATTTTTTTTCGGAAGATGAAATAGATAAATAATTTTGAATAAAAAATACAATATTTTAAAAACTGGAGGAGCAGATCGAGGATGGGACAAAGAAGCATTTGCATTCTGATGGGCTGCGGTGGAGGCCATCCTACGTTTCGATGATAGCCCATATCGTCTAAGCTAGCCCATCCGTCGTGGGCGTCCGGAGCGAGCTGGTCTCGCGTTGCCCGGCCACACCTAGCTAGTCAGCAAGAGGATAAATAGTAAATTCACGCACGCATTGGAACTGAAAGTTGCGACAATCTAAAAATTTCTGGAGAAAAGAAAAGTTTTGAAAAATTCCTGGTCACAGGAGGTTTGGCGAGACTTTTGCTGACCTGAAGTTTCGGTTGGCACAAAAAATCAACAAAAATAAAATTTATTTCTGAAAAAAGTAAACGAATAAAATGTGTACAAAGATATTAGGAATAACTTTTACACAACGAGAAACTCTAAAACTAGGCTAATAAGTAGATCATGTAATAATAAAATATGACCTAACAAGAACTCTAAGAACACGAAGAATACTAAAACTCAAAAGACACAAGGTGTATTTCCCAAAGTTCGGATCCATTGATTTTATGTCTTCGTTGAGGGACCTCAATAGACCAGATCTCTTTCAATCTTTTTCCTCATCAAGTCTTAGCCGACGCTAAAACTTGGATTTTCTCTTCGGTACTTTGTTGAAGTCAAGGTAGATGTTGGGGAAAATATCTTTTCCCTAACAAGGGTCAAATGACAGTATCTTCGAGACCAAGGCCATCTGAAGATGCGAAGCTCTCTGGGCAACGAAGCCTAATAGCAAGCTCAAGATCCCTTCATCTTGAGTGAAGCAAGAATATAAAAGACTACCTCGAAGACTACTTCAAGAAATCCCAAGGCCAAGAGCTAGGAGCGGAGGCTCCCTCCGAGGCCCCCTCCAAGGCCCCCTTCGAGTAGAAGCCTCCGGTCCACACTCCGGTGCATGTAAAATATCTCAATACCACCCTAACGTGAAGACCTAAACCAGGGGCCCCCGCCCCTGGTATTTGCACATGTATTTGTATAGACTTTATATTTTTACCCCTACGAAGCCCTGTAGTCAGAGCCCTGTAAGTAGAGGGCAAAGTAGACTTTTTCTTTTATATTTGTCTATAAAGGCAGGGTACTAACCTTGTAAGAGGCGGGAGGTTACATAATACCAAAATCACTATAAACTGGACTTAAAGCTATTATTCCTTAAGGAGGTCTGAACTAGTATAAAAACACTCTCTCCATGTGAGCCCCTAAAGGTTCACGCTCTTTCATACAGGGCCTTCTTCTAGGTATTCACATTACAGAAACATGTTTGTAGCTAAAGCAATTACTACAACAATTGGCGTCGTCCGTGGGGAACATAGTACTAAAAACTAGCATCTCTACCACTACCTACATCCTGGAGTACACCTACGAAGAAAGCTGCGAAGTCCTACAGACTCCACACACTCTTCGACAAAGGACTTCAAGTACATGTTGAAGGCCTCCGAGTCTTCTCTTCTAGTCTCGGAAGCCCTAGGGGCTACGAGGTAAACTTCCCACTCCACTTCGAAGACCGCGGTCTCTGGACCTTGTTAGGCCTCCGAAGGTATGCTTAAGATTTTTCGCTACCTAGAACCGAAGCCTTGCTTCGTCTTATGAAAAAACCGAAGCCTTGCTTCGTCTTATAGAAAAATCCAAAGCCTTGCTTCGTCTTATGCAAAATCGAAGATCTGCTCTTCGAGGCTACACAGCACCCTCGAGCCCGTAGCGATGAAACAAGATTCCTAGCTTGCAACTCGAAGCGTCCTAGGACTCTAAGATTGCAACTTGAAGCATCCAAAAAGATTCGAAGGTGGCTCAAAGAGTCGAAGGTGACTCAATACTCTGGTGTGATCCACACCATCTTCGCATAAGCTCGAAACCTTGCTTTTCTTATCCTAAAATAAATCATTGAAACATTGCTTCGTGTTCTAAATAAGAATATCAAATCCACACTTCATTCACTAAAAACGAATTCCCGAAGCCAAGCTTCGCTTCACCTCGAGTATGTTTTTAAGCCTAGCTTCACCTCGGGTAGATCCCAAAGCCTAGCTTCAGCCAACAAATTCAAAAAGAAAAACAAGCCAACCTTCGTTCGGTAAAAAAGAAAAAAAATCAAAAGGAAGCTTGTCAGTATTTTCTCAGCACCCATGCAGGTTAAAAAGAAATCAAGCGTTCGAAGCCCCCGGGCCAAACGCACCCTTCGCAATATATGTTGCGTTGAGTCAATACATTACAATTGCACGCGCCGGCTAGGCCGAAGTCCCTAACCGCCACGTGCAAGGGGGACCGATGACTATGCGTGCGGAGTGTGCTTATGCCTCGTCATTCATTTTTTCGAAGTACGAGTAGAAATTAATTCCACATTCATACAATTGCAAGGTATACATTACAAGAGTGAGTTCCATTTATCAAACGCGAAATACATTACAATTGCGAAGTGTATTATAATCGCAAAGTATATTGTTGGGGGAAAATACTTCATCTTCAGGGTTATTGCTATAACGAGACAAAGGCAGGTGATTGAATCAAAGGTTTCCAGCATCTAACTCCGGGAGTACATTGGATCAAGTTCGAAGTATGGAGGCGAACTCTAGTTCAGAGTATATCTTCGAACTTGGACTCTTCGGAGAGCTTTCCTGCCAGCTAGGATGGAAGACTTATCTTCTTTCTCATTAGATTAGTCTTTTACTATTTTAGCCCTATTAAGGGTACCGAATAGTTTCCACTATGTCGGTTGTAACAGAGGGATAAAAGGGTCTTTTCCTTAATGTTTGGGCCTATAAATACCCCCCGATTTACCCTGTAAAGAGGATCGAATATCAAGTTATTCAATACACATCTTCGAACTATTTTGAGTTATTATCCACTTCGGAGGCTCGAAATAGTTTACTTCACAAACACTTCGTTTGTTAGTTTCTAACTTCTAGAAACCTGTTAGCGTAATCTTTTACGCCAACATATATCAACACACTTCGAAAACAAAATGCTACGTATAAGTGCTATCAAAACCTAAGTAAAAGCGGGCCCAAGACCCTGAGAAATTCGACCCCCGCTTGCTCCTTTTCAATGAGGGCCCCCTCGACTGGACGAATCCTCATCGGTGACAGACCTCCCGTGTCCAGATCATATGTGCCTCAAAGCCCAAAGGGCTCTTCTTTTTCCTCTTACAGGTTGGCCCAAGTCTGAAGTGCAGGTGGCTCCATATCAAATGCGGAAACATCCAAGACTTCATCACCACCTTGTAAAGGTGCGCCCGAAGGCTAAGCCACTTTGTCGTCTAAGATTACTTCAAAGCCGCTTAAGTTTGGTGAAGATGAAGAGATCCAAAGGGGATCAACCTTTACGGAGGCTAGTAACTGTTGGGCTACCTTAGGTATGACTTCGCCCCTAGGACCCCTCGGTATTTTGAACCGAGGGGGGCCTTCGGACCTAGCTACTTCGAGCACTACCCAATGTTGGTGAAGCGCCTCCGAATCCTCAAGCACTTCGACGTTAATAACAAAAGGCTGAGCCTTGGCAGGTACAAAACACCCCCGTATTTTCATTAATAAACTGATATAGGCCTATGACTAAGTATTACAAAATGAAGCCTAAGAGATCTACACATTCGGAGGCGGAGGGTTCGATCCCGAAGGAGGGGTCCACTACCCCGCACGGTGCGAGCGGCTGGCCCTCTAGAGTTTGAGGGCTGCTTCGCGCGCCTGAGCCTTTCAAGGCTCGTGAAGGCGGCGCCAAGCTTCGTGGACTTCAATGGTTGGTGAAGTTAGGTGAGGCCCTCCGAAGGCCACCGGCGTGATGGAGGTCGCCGCTTCGAGGTGTTGGCACCCCACTTCATGAAACAACTACAGCACTTCCTGGCCAACCACCTGCCCTGCGGTCCGCGCGAAGCCTACCAAGGTGTCCTCTGTTATAAGGGCGGCCGTCAAAAGAAACACAAATCGATCTCTGATCGGATCCTGGGCGCTGAAGTTTGGAGTCTGGCAGCTGGTTCCCAAGCGCCCCAGAACTTTGATCAACGTGGAGGTAGCTTCGTCGACCCCCCGGAAGACTTCAGCCTCCAAGGCTTGTCTGATGGCACGAAGCTCGATGTTCTCTGCCGTTAGCCTCTCATTGGCCTCCTCCGAAGCCTGCTTGGCGGTGCGAAGCTCGGTGTTTAGCTCCGCTAGCTTCATGCTCCCCTCTTCCAAAGCCTAATAGCAAGCCCAAGATCCCTTCGTCTTGAGTGAAACAAGAATATAAAAGACTACCTCGAAGACAACTTCAAGAAATCCCAAGGACAAGAGATAGGAGAGGAGGCCCACTCCAAGGCCCCTTCCAGATAGAAGCCTCCAGTCCACACTCTGGTGTAGGTAAAATATCTCAATACCACCATGGCGTGAGGACCTAAACTAGGGGCCCCGCCCCTGGTATTTGCATATACTTTACCTTTTTACCCCCATGAAACCCTGTAGTCAGAGCCCTGTAAGTAGAGGGTAAAGTAGACATTTTCTTTTATATTTTCCTATAAAGGCAGGGTACTACCATTGTAAGAGGACGGATGTTACATATTACCAAAATCACTATGAACTAGACGTAACACTATTATCCCTTAAGGAAGCCTAAACCAGTATAAAAACACACTCTCCATGTGAGCCCCTAGAGGTTCACATTCTGTAACACCCCTAATTTTTAAAAGGTAAAAATAAATCCTGAAATAATGAATTTCCAGAAAAAGGATTATTTTGATTTTCTTTAAAGCTGAAAATGTACAAATAAATAAAATCTAGAGAAATAACTCTAGTCATGCCCCGAGAAAATTATATTCTGATCTTATGACCAAGATATATTTTTGAGAATTTTTATAGATTTTCAGAACCCTTGTAAGTAGCTCATAATTTTTAAACTATTTTCAGGAATTATTTTTATTTAGAAATGAATTTAAACAGTGTTGGGCCGCCTCCTTCCTTTCTGTCGCTCTGGCTAGCCCAACCCATTCACCCCACAACCCTCTCACTGACATGCGGACCCCGCCTGTCGGTGCACTCGGCCACTCGCCCGAGCCCAAGGACCACCTGTCAGTCCCCTCCCCTCTCTCCGTGTGCGTCTGGCCCACCTATCAGCACCGACCGTTGTGCCCTCGCTCTCTCAGACGTCGCTAACCGGTGGAGCTCACCTGTCAGCTTCGTCTTCCCCATGACCTCGTGCCCCCGAGATCCCCCGTCGCCGCCCTAACTCCCGAATCCGCCTTCATCGGCCTCCTCCCTTTGAATTGATGCCCGAACTTTATTTACCTTAACACCGACGATTGTTTCCCCCTCGGATCCCCTCACATTAATCCCCACGATGCTGTAATTGCCCGAATTAAACCTCGTCGGAGTAAACCCCTCTCTCTCGTCTTTCATGGCACACGGACCCCCATCACTGCCCGACGCCCTATAAAAACCCCCTCCAGCCACTGCGTTCATCCCTCACACACTCGCGTAAGCCCCGCACGATCAGAGCCTGACATTGCATTTTTGCGCCATCACCACCGCTCGCCCTCCAATCACCGCTCACCGTCGCTGGAGTCTGCCATCCACCTCACCGTCGACCTCGCCGTGACCGTCGTCGCCCCCCCGACACCGGCCACCCCTCCGTCCTTGCTGAAGACCACCGGAACGCCATCCCCGCCGATGACCCGAACCACTTCACCACCCCCGCCCGTCACCGGCCTCGCCCCAACGATCCCGAGCCCCATATCCGGTACCCCCGTGTTCGCCACACTCTCCTATTTCCATTTCCGCACTTAAATATAGCCGCCGATCATCGCTGTCACCGCTGTGGTTGCCGCCACCCTCGACCGTCATCGGAGAAGACGGCCGGCACGAGTAAAAACCCTGTGTCATGCCAGATCCAATCTCGGCCGCACGATCTCCATCGAACGGATGAGGTTATATCACATTTGTGATCTAATCGCAACCGTCCATCTGGATCGAAGGGGTATCAGTGCATCTTAGTCGACTATTTTCATTTAAAACCCACCGGGTCACAGCACAGTGCTATGGACCTGGTTCACCGTGGACCAGAGACTAAATTAGGATTTAACATAAATTCTAGAAATGGTTTTAAACTTTAAAAATTCATAACTTCCTCAAATTAACTTCAAATTTGACCATTCGAGTTTCAGAGAGTTTATCTTTTTATTCTATTCATGTTCATCTAGAAAAATTTATATGATTACACTGAACATTTTATATTGTCTTAATTGCAATTAAAATAAAATTGGGGAAATAATTTTAAACTTCAAAAATTCATAACTCATTGGAATTAACTCTAAAAATTACTATTCCAATTTCAGAAAACTTGTCTTTTCATTATCTTCATGTTTATCCAATAAAATCCATATGTTTATACTGAACTTTTATATGGTTTTAATTGGAATTAAAATAAAGTACTAGGAATTGTTTTAAAACTTCCAAAATTCATAACTTCTTGGAATTAGCTCTAAATTTAACCATTCAAATTTCAAAGAATTTATCTTTTTATCCCCTACCTATTTAGCCAATAAAACTTATATGATTGTACTGTTGATTTTATTGTTTTTAATTGTTTATCTCTTCTCGTTTTGCATGCCGAGAAGATTACGACGACGTCGAGGAGTTGGAGTATTTTCCCGAAGTCTCCCCTCCATCCTTTGCTGAACAAGACAAGTCACCAACCCTAATTGTGAGCATATTGAACCCAATTTTTAATTAAATATCACTAAAACTCAGGTTATATTTGCATTAGTCAAATGAAGAGCCATACATTATATTTATCAGATCCCTAACCTTGATGTGCAAACCCAAGCCATGCTATCGAGCCTGAATTCCTTGTCACCAGTATACTTAATAATATTAGAAGTATCCAATGTATCGACACAACTACTATAGGATTAAAAACGAGTCGTAGATACTTGGATTCTGATATATGATCCCCGTATTTCTCTCACCCTTGGTATTCTGATAGTCTTGGAATTGGCTAAGTATGTTAGCATGGTGAGTTTCGGGTGCAAGCGAGGGCATTGGTTAGTCGCACCTAAGGCACTATAAGGACAGGTCTGCGGGATCCATTGCAATACACTTCCATACCAACCACAAGTCTAGTGGGTAAGTCTTAACTAAAGGTATGAGATGTTCCAAATCGAGGCACTATGTGAAGAGGGTCAAGTATCACTTGTGGGTGACTTGTACCATGTGGCACAAAAGGGGGCATGAGGTTAGTCCAGTGCACTGGTGCGCTGGCGAAACCTATAGTGTGTGTCATTGGGTTGGAGCGCTTCATGTTAACAGTTTCGGCATGAGTTCCTAAGACTTGGGTCATCTGGACACACTGTAGTGTGCGGGAATGAGTGCCTTGTGGGTACAGTGGTGCACATCTGATCAGAGTCTAAATCTTTTTGAAAAGTCGAGCCCACGGTCAAGGGCGGGTTGCGTGGCATCCCATAGTTAGTATATGTTTGAGAAGTGTTGCATGTTGATTGGTCATGTAAGGACCGTTAAGCGAGGAGGGCTGACTGTACTCCTCGAGTTAGAAGATGTTGTATCATCCATGATTTAATTATTCTGTATGATTAAACCTGACTCACATTAAAGTCTGCGAGATAAAAATGTACTTTTCCACACTTTGAACCAGTACCTTGCCTTGTTATTACTGTTTACACCCAAAAATGTCACTAATGGTCAAAGTGTACAAAATACCAAAAACTGGTACTTTTGGCCGAAAATGTGACCATCTAGCACAGGCCGGTCTGACCGGCCATGGTGGGCCGGTCCAACCGTCCATGTAGGCCCGGTTAGACCGGCCCTTCTTTGAGATTAGGGATAAAATTGCAGTTTCGGGCTATTTTTTATCTCTAATCATATCCTAACCACTTGTAGCCGAAGAGGACTTTTTTGGACGCCAGATATCATGAGACTAGCCCCTATAAATAAAGGCGTGAGGTCGATTCAAGAGGCCCCCACTTTCATATCAACACAAAGCCCTCACTTTGAATCGTTCTTTTACCTTTCAATCTACTTCCTTGCCCTAGGATTAGCCAAGTAACATTCATCTTCGTGGATTTGTGCAGTAAGCCCTCCGTCTACCACGTCGAAATCACAGTAACCCTTGTTGATTCACTTGTGAATCTCCCGTCTCATCCACGAAATGGATTTCTATCAATTCTATCGGTTTTCTCCAATTTCCCTTGGAAATCCGGCCTCTATGCCGGATTAGCACTTGATCTATATTTATTTTACAGGGAGACTATCCTCATATTCGTCGCCAAGAACCTAGGATCCATCTACTATCTTCAAGGTGTCGTCGGAGGTTGGAGATCACTTTCCAGGACCCTCGGTCTAACCGGAGTGTATACCTCGGTCTGACCGCCAAGTACTATGTCGTCACCCCGTTGTCGGCAAGGCCTAGTCTGACCGAAGGCCCAAGGCCGGTACGACCGGCTGTGCATCCGGAGCCCTTCGTCGAAGCCTGTCTTTGCATCAACTCCGGAGGGCACCTTTCAGCAATCTCCAGTTGGACTGGAATCTACCCTCTGGTCTGACTGGCCGAAGGCCGAAGCCACACTTCGCACACCTCGCCGAAACAACCTTCGGCATAAGACTTCGCACCGAAGCCCTTGGTTCGACTGGAGTTTGACCCCCGGTCCGACCGGGATCCTTTGCTGGTCTGACCGACTCAAAGGCCGAAGCCCCTTACGGGTACCCTTCTACCTACTCTATTTCTAACGCCGAGGTCCCCCTTCAGCGAGCCCCTTAGCCATAGAGCCAAATCGGCCTTCTTTTAGGGCGGTTTGGATATTTATACACATTTGGCCAATTAGGTTATACCTTTTTGTATAATTTAATTGCCTGGCGACTCCGTTACTCCTTACAACCGTTAAGGATCCGTCGGAACGTGACGTCAGTGCCGCGTCACACTTAGGTTTATCCTTAAGGATCCACGCGTTTTTGGATCGTCGAACTGACCCAAGTGTGTGGGCGCATTTCCGTGTCAACAATTACCTTGCATTATTATTGCATTTCTCGGTGGCTTGTTGAGTACTTTTGTACTCATACCCGTTGGAAAACCCACTTCAGAGACGATGTACTATGACGAGGATGGTCTGGAGTAGCGACATAGTCAAGGAAGCGATCCTGGAGAAGATGTTCATCTAGATGTTTATTTTATTAGTTTCTTTTATATTAACACTTGTGTAATAATGTGGTCTGCACACCACGAATGATTGTCGTATATGCGTCATCGTGTGATGAACATCTTGTGATTATTTATTTTCTTTGGAATTTTAATAAAGTTTGGGTTTTATAAAATCCGGGCGCTATAAGATGGTATCAGAGCTGACTTGACTGTAAGAAGCCAAACGGACCCGCCTCATACTTAGCTTTACAAAAATCTGTTTCGTAAAAATCTACTTCATATTTTCTTCTCTCCTTTACTCTTTAAACTTTGTCTTCCTTGTAGATGTTGACCCACATACGCAGTTTCTGTTGAGAGGCTGTCGGTTTCGTCCAGGAACTCCATGTGTTGGCAGCATTCCTACTATACACCCATGAGCTAGAGTACCACGGGATCTACCAGATCGGAGAGTGTTGGACCGGAAACGGCGACCAGAGGGGGGGGGGGGGGGTGAATGGGAGCTTTTAAAATTTTCGGGCTAAAAACAACCTTCTGTTTTTAATTCTGTCTTCTGCGGAACAGGCTTCGAACACAACCTTCGAAGGTCTAGTTCGGAGGTAATTTCTAGCTCCGAACACAGGCTTCTCAAGGGAGCAAAAGTTCGAAGTCAAGAAGACTTCGCTCCACCCACAACCCCGAAAAATCTACCCTGCTAAGTCAGTGCAGGCTCCGCACACAGGGTGCTTCGAGCAGGCTTCGCACTTCACCCTTCACAAGAGTGGACTACCCTCTGAGGACTTCGACCAAGTACTTAGCGACAGCAACCGGTGCTGGACTTCGTACACCGAAGGTCTAAACGCACACTAAACAGACTTCGCTAGGGGCTCCGACGCGGGAAAAGAACCGGGCTTCGATCAGGGCTTCACTAGTAAACAGCGAGGTCTAGCCTCCAGTTACACAGAGCGAACGCACACTGAAAAGCACACTTCGCACAAGACACAATTCACCTAGACAGGCTTCGGTGCACTACTACTAGCGAGGTATGCAAACAAGCTCAAGCAGAAACTTAACACAGAAGCAGGGCTTCATTGCTTGAACAAGGAACACAATAAATGAACTCACAGGATGAATACAAAGTGTGGTGGCTAGTACAGGAGCTCAACAGTGAATGCTCAAAGTGTTAAATGTTACCTACCTAGCCCCACTATTTATAGCCACTATTCACCCATGTGAATTGACTACTTTACCCCTAGGGTTTACATTGGTTTTGTCTCTACAGAACATAGGGGTACAAAGGGTAGTCAACTTTATTTGGAGGCTTCTCTGTTAGCTTTGTAGAGGGGACAACGTCAGCTTTTTGCAGAGCAAACAATGTCAGCCTTTGCAGTCTTTGACCTTTATGGAGCCCCCCTTCGCACGCGAGGGGTGCGGTAGCTTCGGTGAGAAGCCTTGAGCCAGATGGCCTTCGCTTCACCGAAGACAACCTTCGATACAGTGACGGTTTTGAGCCGAAGCCGTCAAAGCCCCTTGGGCCTTCGCACCAACACCCTCGGAATGGACCACCACGGCTTCACAGCTTTTTAGGAGCCATGCTGAATAGCGTGGGCCTCATGACTCCAGATGTGATGAGTCATTGTCAACGATAGTCAAAGAGGATAGAAGAAAGGAGATCTGCTGCGTCTGGCCGCGTGTGACTCAGGTACATGGGCAGCGAGCGACTGTCGGGCAGAGGGGCCGCGAAGTCGGGCTGGCCCAATCCGGGTACATGGGCTAGGAGCAGCAGAGGATCCACTGGGTTGTTGACCAGGATTGACTCAGGTATACGGGTGGTGAGTGATTGCAGGGCTGAGAGAGCTGTGGAATCGGGCCGGCCCAATCCGGGTATCTGGTGCAAAGTCGGTGGAGGCTTTGTCAGTTTCGGCGCAAAACTGACGAACGCTGATC
Source organism: Zizania palustris (assembly GCA_019279435.1). NCBI lineage: Eukaryota > Viridiplantae > Streptophyta > Magnoliopsida > Poales > Poaceae > Zizania > Zizania palustris. The sequence goes on along the minus strand of JAAALK010000283.1, from coordinate 13,737,176 downwards.
TCGCATCAAACTGTCCAGAAGAGAAGCCGTAGTCGCTACGAAAGCTTAGCTTCCGGATAAGTCATCTGTAAATAGGAGTTTACTATTTTGTCCCTAGGCCCACAGTCAGTCAGTCGAATCTGTAAAAATATCCTAAGGGCAGTTTGGTCTTTTCCATTTATTTCAGCGTCTGTAAAAAACCCTAGGGGTATTTCTGCATTTCCCCATTTATTGGGCTGCCTATAAATAGGCCCCAATCCCTAGGGTTAGGGTTAACACACTTTAATCTGAAAGATCAGTGTTCACCTCACCTACTCCTGTTTTTGTGTGCGCCGCCAGTTTTGTTCTTCCTGGTGTTTTGTCCCTCTCCGCCACCGCAGTTTTTGTCTCGGTTTTCATTGCGATCGTTTTATCTAAGTCATTCAGGAGATAGCAAAAACAAGTGCTGGTTCTTATTCTCTCAGCTATCATTCGTTACGCAGTGAACTAATTTTATATCCTGTCTCGAGCTGCGTGTTCTGTTCTTTTCTCTGTTGGTTGCTGTTCATCGCAAAAAGGTTTCCGCCGATGTTCTCTTACTCATCATCCTAAGCAGTTTCTTTAAATCAAGTTTTTTATATGTTGCTGGTGCATGCATGTATAGGTTCTGCAGCTATCTATGGTCTAGAACATCATCTCTATGTTATAGCTTGCAGCAGCCTAGAATTTCTTGTTTAATTCTTTTTGCGCCTAGGTACTGCAGCTAGTCTCTTTATGGGATTAGCCTTTTTGTGCAGCAGGCCACAGTAAAGCAAGTATTGCTTGCAACAAGGCATAGGGTCTAGCTAGTTTGTTCTAGTGCATAGCTGCAGGTTTAGCTTCGCTGGTTTCTTTTACTTCGTAGCTTTCAGGCTTTGCGTGTTGTGTTTCTCTTGTTTACGCAGAAAGTAGCAGCAGTAATCATGTATGTTTTTGGCCAGAGTTAACTGGTTTACACGACACAGTTTTTCGTGGTTTCGAAGTATCTGTTCGAAATATATCTTGATGTGTGCGAATGCTTCGAAGTCCTTGAGCTGCTCCAAGAACAAAGCCTGCACATGCGCAGTATTTGTCTGCTAGGCAGCTACTCAAGCTCCGGTAAAAGGTGCGGAGCTTTGCATGCGAAGTGAGCTTTGCGTTCGAAGTTTGAAATTCAGAGTTGTCTTTTTATCTTCGAACAAGTTTTCGAAGTCTGATTTTTGAAGTGCATGTACTGGTTTCGAAGTTCGAACCGGGTCCCTCCAGCATTGCTTACTTCGCTGAGATTTGCACGGGTTCGAAGCTACACAACATACCTCGCTAGTCTTTTTGCACGAGTTCGAAGGTTCCATCAGTATTAGTTCTTGCTTCGAGGTTTATTTCTACAGCCTTCGCACAACATCTTCGAAGCACACCTCGGTTCAACGTCAACAACCTTCATCAGACAACTGCGAAACATGCTTTGTCAGGTTTCAAACAGGAGACAACTTTGAACAGTAACCTCTCAACTCAAATCAATTGCTGTGATTTATTTTTGTGACGTTTTGATCTGCCATGATTTGAATGCTTTAATTATTCTGCCTATTAGCACTGTTGGTGTTTCTTGTCTAGGACACTGGTCGTTTCTAGGCTAGATACTTTTGGGCTTCGATGATCTGTTTACGTTTAGCTGCTTAGTCTTTTGAGGTGCGTTGGGGATTGGGAGCAGGCCATTGATTCGAAAGAATTTTTAGGCGCCCATTCACCCCCCTCTGGTCGCTACTTTCGGTCCTACAAGTGGTATCAGAGCTTGGTTAGGGTTTTTCCATACCTTAACCGATTCTAAACCCCAGTAGTGATCATGACTTCTCCTGGCAAGGTCCCGTCCTTGGAAGCTTATGGCTATAATTATTGGAAGACTCGCATGCGAGCCTATCTCATGAGCCAAAGCTCGGACATCTGGGACATTTGCGTTCACGCTACGTTTGTCATATTGCCAGTTGCTGAGCGTGATTCTCCTGGTATCATCGCTCAGCATGTGAATAATAGCAAAGCTGTGAACATCTTGTTTTCTGGTTTAGGTCCCACTGAATTTGAGCGTGTGAGCCATCTCTCTACTGCGAGAGAGATCTGGGCTACCCTCCAGGCACACCATAAGGGGACAGCCCAGGTCAAGGCTCGGCTCTATCAGACCTACCGGCGTGAATATGAGAACTTCACACAAAAGCCGGGTGAATCTGTTGAAGCGTTGTTTGGTCATTTTCAGTCGATCATAAACAAGCTTCGAGACAACAAGGCTGAGGGTGTTCAGTTAGTCTCAGATCACGAACATGCGCTCAAGGTTCTCCATACCTTGGACCCAAAGATCTGGGAGATCAAGGTATCCTCTATCATTGAGAGCACTTCTTATGATACCTTGATCATTTCTGATTTGTTTAGCAAGCTGAAGGCCACCGAGGTTGATACCCAGTTGAGATCAAATCTCACTGGCTCTGGATCAAAATCTCTGGTCCTTGCTACACCTTCTGTTGATCCCTCTTCTGTGAGTTGTGTTGGGTTCTCTTTGATGTCTATCACTGAGGACCAGCTTGAGTCATTAGGAGATGATGATTTGTGTCTTTTTAACAATCGGGTGCGTCGTGTTTATGACAAAAGAATGTTCAAGAGACACGGCACAAAAACCGGGTGCTTTGAGTGTGGTGATCCAGGACATTTCATCGCCGACTGCCCCAAGCGCAATGGCCACAAGAAGGGCACCGGTGGTGGCTTCCACGACTCCGGCAAGCACGTCAGCTCCTCCTTCAACAAGGGCAAGCCAAAGACCAGATTCTTCAGAAAGGCCCTGAAGGACTACCGGCGAGAGAACAAGAAGCGCGACAAGGCCTTCTTCACTGAGATGGAGAAGAGCTACTCCAAGCGGTCCACGTCTTCTTCCTCTTCATCGAGCTCAAGCGATGAGGAGATCATCATTAGGAAGGGGAAGGACAAGGACGATCCAGCGGGCCTTTGCTTCATGGCCTTCGGGGACAGACCAAAGAGCCGCTCACATCAACGCCGAAGATCCCGCAAGAGCTTCTGCTCAATGGCTCTTGGGGATAAGAAAGGGAAGAGCTCCTCCGATGACTCCGACGACGACGACAACGAAAAGGTATCATCTTATGAACGTGAAATTGTTGATTTACTTGAAAGCAATCGTCAGGAGTTAAAGTATCGGGAAAAACTGCTTAGAGGGGCCAAGAAGAGGATAGATGAGTTAGAAAGTGAGCTTGTCGTGGCCAACGGCAGAATTGAGAGTCTATCTTCTTCCCCCTGCTTGGGTGATAGCAGTGAGTGCTCGAAATGTGAGATGCTTCTGTGTGACTTGTCGACTCTGAAGTCCAAGTACACAGAAAGGGTTGATGAGAGGGACGCTTTGGCCACTGAGCTTGAAAGCACTCAGTTGGAGCTGAAAGATGCTCAAGCCACTATCGTCGTACCCTGTGCTGATTGCCCATCTCATCTTGCTAGTTTAGCTGAGCTGAAAGCCAAGAGCGATGAGCATCTGGGTGATTTGGAGAGAATGAGAGCTGAGCTGGCGCAGACTAGGCTAGAGCTTGAGACATTGTCAGTTCCACCCACTGTCTGTGAGAACTGTCTGTCTCTTAGAATGGAGTTGATTATGCTGAAAGCCGAGAAGTCTGTCCAGATAGATAGCGAGTGTGAGACCTGCTTGTCTCAGGTGGAGGTTCTAGCTGCCTTGAGAGAGGAGTTAGCTGATTCTCAGAATGAGAACTTTTACCTCCGTTCTATCCTGAGTTGGATCAGTGCTAGAGAGCCTCAACTCGGCATGATGATCCAGCAGTTCAAGAGGCAGGATGGGTCTGGGGTAGGTTACACCTACACCAAGGCTGACTTTGAGAGTGCCATTAGCCGGGCAGTGGAGTGGAGTAAAATGACTCCTGAGCAGAGATATCCCAAGACCCATTCCACTGAGTCTTCCCAGGCTTGTCAGCCCAAGGATGGAGTGATCCATGAACCACCCAAAGCTCCACCCAAGAAACCCATCTGGGTTCCAAAGCCCAAACTCCTCCACACTTCTCTAGACTCTCTTCCTGGACCCTCTCAGCCCAAGAAGACAACACCAATCACCACTAAGCCCAAGAACCCCAAGCCTCAACCACATCCCAAGAAGCCTACCTATCATTGTGAGTATTGTCAGAGAGACAGGCATCTTGCGGAGTTTTGCTTCAGGAGGAAGCGGGTTGAGAGAGCAGAGAGAGCTCGTGGTGGTCAGGAGCAGTTCTACTAGCAGGGTGGTAGACTGCGTGTTCCTCGACGCGGGGAGAGGTTGGAGGCCAGGCCGCGTCGTGTAGGTGGTGGTAGAGGAGACGGCTTTCTTGCCCGTACTCCAGTTGGTGGTGTTCGATCCGGTAGAGCTCCAGGCCGTTTTTGCTACGGTCCTGGACCTCGTGGTCGAGGTTTTAGGCAGAACCAAGGACCGCGCTTTGAGCCGTGTTTTGGTCCAAACTTTTTTGATGATTTCTGCTTTCTGTCTTTTGAGCAGATGGCTCGACATTGGTTTAGCTCTTTTGCTAAACCCGGTGCCGGACCATTTGCTCCCACTTACAACCACTGATTGTGCAAGATCGGGGACTAGAGGACATTTGGACCATGGACTCAGGATGCTCTCGCCACATGACGGGACATCGCAGATGGTTCTCCAGTCTCACTCCCCCGAGTTCCAAAGAGTACATCACCTTCGGGAACAGTGGTCAAGGGAAAGTAAGTGGCATTGGCTCAATTCACATTTCAGACCATTTTTCTTTGAAGAACGTTGCCTTGGTTGGAAACTTGAACTTCAATTTGATTTTTGTTTCACAACTTCTTGAGGATGGTTTGGAGGTGCGTTTTAAGAAGGGCAATTCTTCTGTGTTTGATTCTAGAGGGTCTTTGATTTGCCAGATCTTACCTTTCGGTAAAGTTTTTCGAATTAACTTCTCTAGTTCGTTTGGCCCTTCTCATTGTTTGATTGCTGGATCTTCTTCTGAGCTCTGGAAGTGGCATAGGAGGTTAGGTCATTTGAGTTTTGATCTGCTAGTCAGGTTAAGCTCTATGGACCTCATCCGAGGATTGCCCAAGCTTAAAATGGAGAAAGATCTAGTTTGCCATCCCTGCCGTTACGGGAAAATGGTTGCCGCTTCTCACTCACCTGTGACTCAGGTGATGACTTCGTATCCAGGCGAGCTGTTACACATGGACACTGTCGGTCCAGCTCGGGTACGCTCAGTCGGTGGGAAGTGGTACGCACTTGTGATTGTTGACGACTTTTCTCGATTCTCGTGGGTTTTCTTTTTGGAGTCTAAGGATGAAACTTTTCATTTTGTTCATGACCTGATTTTGAAACTGAAGAATGAGAACAATGGTCAGATGCGAGCAATTCGCTCCGACAATGGCTCTGAGTTCAAGAACTCTCAGTTCGTCAGCTTCTGCAGTGATCAGGGTCTTGACCATCAGTTTTCTGCTCCTTACACTCCCCCACAGAACGGCGTTGTGGAACGAAAGAACCGCACCCTAGTCGAGATGGCCAGGACGATGCTCGACGAGCACAGGACTCCTAGGCGTTTTTGGGCTGAAGCCATGAACACGGCTTGCTATCTGGCCAACCGCATTTTTCTTAGAGCTTACCTAGGTAAGACCTCATACGAGTTGCGGTTTGGCAGACAGCCCAAGGTGAGCCACTTGAGAGCGTTTGGCTGCAAGTTCTTTGTGCTCAAGAAGGGAGGGCATTTGGACAAGTTTGAGTCTCGTTGCTGGGACGGAGTTTTTCTTGGTTATGCATTGCATTCTCGAGGTTTCCGTGTTTGGAACCTCGAATCCCAGCAGCTTGTCGAGACTTGCGAGGTTTCTTTTGATGAGTCCTTGCCTTCTTTAACTCCTTCTTTTGAGATTTCTGGTGATGGTGAGCTCGGAGAGTCCATCTTCGAGGAAGATGAGGATACTCCAGCTGCTGATGAGGGTGGGCCTTCTGCACCTCCTGCAGAGCCCACACCTTCTGAGACTTCGACTGAGGATGAGGGCGGACCTCTGATCACTTCTTCCACTTCGATCGAGCCCCCTCAGTCGAGTCCAGAGGTGCCAGCTGCTGACTCCGGTGAGGTGACTTCAGATCACCAGGGATCCCGAGCAGTTCAGCGTGATCACCCCTCAGAGCTCATCATCGGTGATGTGTCTACAAGAACTTTGCGTTCATCTGTTGACTCTCTTGCTGTGTTTGCTGAATCTGCTTTTGTTGCATCTTTTGAGCCCAGAGACATTTCTCATGCTCTTTCTGACTCGAACTGGATTAATGCCATGCAAGAATCCGGTTTGGACACTGGTTGAGCTGCCACCCGGATGCAACCCCATAGGCACCAAGTGGGTGTTCAAGAACAAGCAAGGTGAAGATGGGGTTGTGGTGCGCAACAAAGCTCGACTAGTTGCCCAGGGTTTTTGCCAGAAGGAAGGTATTGATTTTGAAGAAACCTTCGCTCCTGTTGCCCGTCTTGAGTCCATTCGCATTCTCTTAGCTTTTGCCGCTTCGAAGGGTTTTAAGCTTTTTCAAATGGACGTCAAGAGTGCTTTTCTGAACGGGTACATAGAGGAGGAGGTTTATGTTAGGCAGCCCCCCGGTTTTGAGAACCCCAAGTTTCCTCGACATGTTTTTAAGTTGCAAAAAGCTTTATACGGGTTAAAGCAAACCCCCAGGGCTTGGTATGACCGGTTAAAGTAGTTTTTGTTGGGGAAGGGCTTTGTGATTGGTTCTGTGGATAAGACACTCTTCTTGCTCAGAGATGCTTCAGATTTTTTAGTTGCTCAGATATACGTGGACGATATTATCTTTGGCGGTACTACTAACGATCTTGTGTCCAAGTTTTCTGAGCAGATGCACAGCGAGTTTGAGATGAGCCTCATAGGTGAGCTCAAGTACTTTCTAGGGCTCCAGATCAAGCAGACCAAGGATGGCACCTTCATCCACCAGGGTAAGTACACTCGGGACATGTTGAAGAAATTCGACTTTGGTGGAGAGCTGAAGCCTCAGATGACCCCAATGGGTACATCTGGGGGCCTGGACAAGGACGAGAGCGGCGTCAAGATCAATGAGAGAGAATTTCGAGGGATGATCGGTTTGCTGCTGTACTTGACTGCGACGAGGCCAGACATACAGTTCGCCGTGGGACTGTGCGCGCGCTTCCAGTCTTCACCACGTGCGTCTCATCGGCAGGCTGTCAAGCGCATCTTCAGGTATCTTACTTATGCGCCTGATCTTGGTCTTTATTATTCAGCATCATCATCTCTTGATTTATCTGGCTTTTCGGACGCCGACTTTGGTGGGTGCCGGTTGGATCGCAAGTCGACTTCCGGTACTTGCCAGTTTCTTAGTTCTTCTCTTGTCTCTTGGTCTTCTCGAAAGCAATCTGGAGTTGCTCTTTCGACCACTGAGGCTGAGTATGTAGCTGCTGCTAGCTGCTGCTCACAGTTGGTTTGGATGATTTCCACTTTGAGAGATTTTGGTTTGTTCTTTCCTACCAGAGTTCCTTTGTTTTGCGACAGCACCAGTGCAATTAGTGTAGGGAAAAACCCATGTCTCCATTCAAAAACCAAACACATTGATGTGCGCTTTCATTTTTTGCGGGATCAATATGAGAAAGGTGTCATTGACCTTGTTCATGTTGATACCCATCATCAGTTAGCTGACATTTTCACCAAACCCCTAGATCAGTCTACTTTTGAGCGTTTACGAGGGGATTTGGGTGTTGTGTATCCTTTTTAGGATATTTTGAGTCAGTTCTTTTCTTTCTTCTTTACTCTTTTCTTGAGTCCTTTTTGTGTGTGTTCATATCATGCATATTCACATATCACACTTTGAGCTTGCTTCTGTTATATGATTGAACTGCTTTACTTATTCTAGCTGGTACATGCTTTTGATTACTTGTCAATGATCATGCCTTGTTTCAGTTCGCTTGATATGTCTGATATCTGTCATATGCATGACTTTTACACTTTAAACTTAAAAAATGATCACCATTGCTTCTGGTAACTAGCATGTGTAGGCTGAGTGCTTTTGCTATCTATTACATACCTTGTAGCTAGTTCGTCACATAGATGCAGATATGCAACCTGGACATCTTTATGCTTTAACATGGAAAATGTGCTATAAAAATGATAAAAATCAAAAATGAATGAAAATTCCATGCCTTTTTATGCTTGAGTTGAAAAGATCCAAGTGGGTTTGTGTTGTCGCATTGCATTGTTCTGGACTGCTTACCATAGCACTTTGGTATGAACTAGGACAATGTAGTGTATGCCAAGACCAATGTCTTAAGCTTCTGATGGTCTAGTTCTGGCCTAGGCTTGACTTGGTCGGTTAGCATAAGGTTTGACATGCAAATAACCCTTCGCAAAAATGAAAAAGGAAAATGAAAGAGCCTGAAAATTAAAAAGACAACAAGTCCGCTGAAGCACTTTGTTTTGAACAATGCTTATCTTGGTAAATATCAGTTAGGTTCTGCATCTCATGTTTTACCTTGCTTGTTAACTGGAAAATGTGGTGATGCCTTTGTTTGCAAAAACTGAAAAATGCGTGCTAAATGACTTCCTTTGGATATCATCTGTTGTACTGATCATGCCATGTGACTTCGACAGTATGTCTTTTGCTATACTTGTTAGATGTTGTAATTGCAGTCAATCATATCTGAGAAGTATGCTTTCTTCACTCCACCTGCACCTCTGTTGCATTCATTGCATATTTTGAGGGGGAGTTGCATTTCAGGGGGAGTCAGTGTCGTTTTAGAGTGCTTGATGAGTTCACTTGTCAACAAGGGGGAGAAATTTTGGTATAAGAGTTTAAGGGGGAGTTTTGGCTTTCTCTGGGATTTGTTTTAGGGGGAGTTTTTGTCCCGTTTGCCCTTACTCTTTTGTTGATGTTTCTGAGACTGCACTCATTTTGAGCTTTTATTTTTGGTTAACCATAATGACCGTTTCTTACTTTTTTTCGGCTTTTGGTCATTAGGGTTAAACTTTTACTTTATTTTCTTCTTCTCTGTTTTCTTGTGTTTTGTTTTCGTGTTTCCACAGTTGTTCGCAGGTACTGAAGAGCAGATGAAGAGAAGTGTTGACAATGCACTCATCAAGGTGGAGATTGAGGAGCCATGCTGAATAGTGTGGGCCTCATGGCTCCAGATGTGATGAGTCATTGTCAACGATAGTCAAAGAGGACAGAAGAAGAAAGGAGATCTGCTGCGTCTGGCCGCGTGTGACTCAGGTACACGGGCAGCGAGCGACTGTCGGGCAGAGGGGCCGCGAAGTCGGGCTGGCCCAATCCGGGTACATGGGCTAGGAGCAGCAGAGGATCCACTGGGCTGTTGACCAGGATTGACTCAGGTATACGGGCGGTGAGTGATTGCCGGGCTGAGAGAGCTGCGGAATCGGGCCGGCCCAATCCGGGTATCTGGTGCAAAGTCGGTGGAGGCTTTGTCAGTTTCGGCGCAAAACTGACGACCGCTGATCTCGCATCGGACTGTCCATAAGAGAAGCCGTAGTCGCTATGAAAGCTTAGCTTCCGGATAAGTAACTGTAAATAGGAGTTTACTATTTTGTCCCTAGGCCCACAGTCAGTCAGTCGAATCTGTAAAAATATCCTAAGGGCAGTTTGGTCTTTTCCATTTATTTCAGCGTCTGTAAAAAACCCTAGGGGTATTTCTGCATTTTCCCCATTTATTGGGCTGCCTATAAATAAGCCCCAATCCCTAGGGTTAGGGTTAACACACTTTAATCTGAAAGATCAGTGTTGTAACACCCCAAATTTTCAAAACAATAAAAATATTATTAAATTCAATTTCCTGGAATATATATTTCTGAAAATATTTTTAATACTCTTTTATATCCTTTTGAACTACAACATAGAGTAGATGGCCAAACCAGGAGATGAAACTTTTTGTATATGATCCTAAGACCAAAATCCATTTTTGAGAATTTTTGTAAATTTTTACCAACCTTGGAAGTAGCCCTAATATTTTAATCTATTTCCTGGAATTATTTTTATTCAGAAATGTTTTAAAACAGTAATGGGCCCCTCCCCCTCCCCTCTCTCTCTCCCAGCCGGCCCAGCCCGTTACCTCGCGCACCTTAGGCTGACAAGCCGACCCCACCTATCGGCGCCGATTTCCTCCCCTCGCGCGCGCACCCGACACCGCGGCCCCACCCATTAAATTACCGCCATTACTCGGTCCTCCGCGTCGCACCGACCGTTTCCCCTCTTTAATCCTCGCGATTACGCCCCGGGATCACGCTGCGCATGCATGGCCGAGCCCTCGCCGGCGAGTTAATCCCCCTCCTCGGCTTTCCTTGTATTCGTCACCCGTCGACGACTCTATTTAACCCGCTGCTCGACACCGCGTTCGGTTCACGCATCCATTCGCACTCAGACCAAGCAAAGCGCCCGCACTTCGCCTGTTAGCGCACTCCCTCTATTTCTCCTCCGACCACCGCTCGCCGTCGCCTCGGACCACCTCCGCCCGTGCCTCCGCCACCGTCGTGACCGCAAGGATGACCTCGACCTCGGCCACCACTCCGCCGACGTCGAACCCGGCCGGAACACCATCGCCGACGAGGAGCCCGAACAGCTTCATCGTCTACCCTCGCCGCCGACCACTTCCCGTCGACCCCTCGCCTCGCCTAAGGTACCGTCGTGACCGCCGTAGTGTCCTCTTTCCATTTCTAGGCTTAGATAGGGCCCTAGTCGCTCGCCGTGGCCCCTGGTCCGCTCGCCGTCGTCGGAGAAGACGACCGGCACGGGTCGAGTACCCGTGCCGTGTCGGATCTGATCCCGACCGTGCGATCGCGATCGGGCGACGCACATGAGCCCACGTACGCGATCTAATCCGCATCGTCGGATCTGGTCAAAGCGTTACGTTTTAATCTCGCGCGTCCATTTCCATTTAAAACCCACGATCGATCTCGTGCGTCCACGTAGTACCCTTTCGCGTGTTTTAATCTTGGCCGTCCATTTTCACTTACGCGCCCCGCCTCGCCCTCGCGCGTTGGATCTGGATCCGACGGTCCAGATCGACCCGGCGCACGCGCACAGTGCGCGGGTTCACCGTGGGCCTGGCTCACCGTGGACCCGAGTGATTTAAAATTTGAAAATAAATTCCAAAAAAGGTTTAAAACTTGTAAAATTCATATCTGGCGCATTTGAACTCTAAAAATTGCCATTCCAATTTCAGAAAATTCATAATATTATTCTCTACATGTTTATGCAATAAAAACAGTAGGTTTACTTTGACTTTTTCCATGTTTATTCAAATGAATATTCAAATGCCTTTAGGATTAAAATATAAAGTCAAATGTTTAAACTTCAGAAAAATTTAGATTTATTTCCATTCTGTCCATTTGCTGGAAACCATCAAATTAACATGAACTTTTCATTTCACATTTATTTGAGAACTTAATATGGCAATAATCACATTTAAACACCCTTCTCTAAAAAGAACAACTCTTTAATTCCTTTAAAATATATTTATAAAATAAACCACAGACCCTTAACCATTGAATTTATTTTATTTATAATCAAACCAACTTAACCCTATGTGATTATTATGTGATGTTATATTGTTTGGTTGAATGTTGTATTCATTTTATTTTACCTTATTATATTAAAAAGACTACGACGTCGCCGAGGAGCCGGAGTACTTTCCCGAAGTCCCTCCCTCTCCTTTTGCTGAACAAGGCAAGTCACCAAACCAATCTTTTGAGCATATTGAACCCATGTTTGATTAAACTATCGCTAAAACACATAGGTTATATGTGCATTAGTCAAATGAACCCTTACAATATATTTATTTAGGATCCCCCGACCTTGATGTGCAACCCAAGCCATGCTATCTCGCCTAACCTCCTTGTCACCATATGATCAATGATATTAGCTAGTGTCCAATGTATTGACACGATCGCTATAGGATAAAAATGAGTCGTAGTAAAATGGTTCTATTATATGATCCCCGTTACTTCTTATCCTTGGAAATTCTGTTGGTGATGAGTTATGGTTGTGAGTGTATGCATGGTGGGTTCCGGGTGCAAGCTAGGGCATTGGTCGGTAGCACCCGGGGCACTATAAGGACCGGTCTGAGGGATCCGTTGCAATACACTTACGTACTAACCACAAGTCTAGTGGGTAAGTCCTAACTAAGGTATGGGTTGTTCCAAACCGAGGCCACCATTTGGAGATGGGTCAAGTTGCACCTGCGGGTGACTTGTACCAATGTGGCGCAAAAGGGGGTGCGACGTTAGCTGGGATGTGGCCCGGCGCGCCGGCGAAACCTAGAGCGGGTGGTTATCGCTTGGAACATCTCATATTGAGGTTTTGGCACGAGTTCCCGTGGTATGGGTCATCTCGTTTGGGATGAGTGCGTGCCTTGTGGGTACAGTAGTACATTTCTGATCAGAGTCTTAAATCTTTTCGAAAAGCCGAGCCCACGGTCAAGGGTGGGTTGCGTGACATCCCCCAGTTAGTTTACTTTGAATATGTATGTGCATGATGGATTGACATGTAAGGACTGTTGTGCGAGGAGGTAAAACGTACTCCTCGATTTAGTTGATGTTGATGATGTTCATGTTTACTTTCCGCACGATTAAAATATGATTACACTAAATGCAATAACTGAAACTGTACTTTTCCGCAATGTTAGCCATTACCCTTCCTTGTTTATTATCCTGCATTATTACTTGCATTTGCGGTGGCTTGTTGAGTACTTTTTGTACTCATACCCGTTGGACCTCACAGAGGATGCCTACTACGAAGACGGTCTGGAGTAGCGACCCAGTCGAGAAGAAAAATCCTGAAGAAGAAGTTCGTCATGCCGCTGTTTAATTATTTTATTACTGTTTTTACTAAGTCTTTGATGTAATAATTATGGTCTGCGTACCATGAATACTGTCGTATGTACGATTGTCGCATGATGAACCTCTTGTATTATTGTTTTTCTATGGAAATTCAATAATGTCTCGATTTGATAAATCGGGGCGCTACAAGATGGTATCAGAGCCGACTCGACTGTAGGATGCCAAACAGACCCACCTAGCCATTAGCCACAGGAAATTATTTCTCGAAAATCTACTTTATAAACTTTGTTCCTCTCCTCACTTTATTCAACTTGTTGTTTTGTAGATGCCAGTCTACCAAGTGCACAGCTACTGCCGCCACTACGAGGGCTTCGTCCGGGAGCTCCGTATGACGCTCACCTTCCTCGGGTTCCTCTTCGAACCCGAATTCCAAGGAGTGTACCCCGACGAGTTCGCCGGGCCTTGCGACGTCTCCCTCACCGTCCACGGCTCCGGAGAACACCTGCCGCCCTACACCACAGCACTTGGAGGCCCGACTTTCGACGTCGCGTGCCAACGAGTTGCTCTCCAGGCCCTCATGGAGTTGAGGATGATCTACGACGATCGTCTTCAGAACTCATCCTTCCGGCTTGTGCCGAAGCGTACTCCCGGAGCCCACCGTAGCATCTACCTCGGAGTTCACTCCGTGCGTGATCCGGTCATGGCCCGACAGTCGCGTCTTCTACAGGCTATGGACGATCTCCACACCGAGGCGGTGCTCGACGCCGACGAGCACCATGAGGCGGTTGAGTTCCTTCGTGAAGAAACGAAGAACTTGATCCAACAGAATGGCGAGTTGCAGCGCAAGATCATGCAGCTGCAGAAGGATATTGCGGAGATGGTTCCTCTTCTTCCAAGGAAGAAGAAGCCCATCCGTGAGCCCCTCCCTCGCCCCAAGAGGATCCCGCCACGACCCTCCCCCGCCAGACCCTCCACCAGTGCCCCTACACCACGCCCCGGCCTCGTCTCCGACTCCATCATCGAGAATTTTCTCGAGCCCACCATCCCTCTGGAGCCGCGCACTCGTGGTTCCGAGAGCACGGAGACGGCCTCCGGTGGCGAGTAGGCGTTAGGAGTCGCTATTTAAATAAAAATCATAATTTTGTATGTGGTGCCGTCTACAACGAGTTGTGTTGTAGATGGAATAAGAGCTTGGATGTAATGAACAATTTATACCACTCTATATATTAATGTGCTCGAATCTTATATGATATTTTTGGTTGTATTATTGTTTCGTCATCTTTGCTTTATCACTATGTATATTCAGAAGATGGCCGATCACCAGAATACCGGTTCCAACAATGGAGCAGGAGGAAGCCGTGATGCGCCCGAGGGTGTTGTACCCAACTGGGGTGCAACGGGCCCACGTCAATCTGGGTCGCCCTCCGCCAACCACCCCACCTTGGCGGAGATGATGGCAAATCAGAACCACCTGATCACCGCCCTCCTCACCCAAATGCAGAACCAACAGGCTCAGTTGGACCGCTTGCAGAACGGGGAACCCGCCCCTCGCGCACCAGCACCCGCGCCCGCTCCGCAGCTCTCGGAGTTCCTGCGCGTGCGCCCGCCCATCTTCTCGAGCACAACCAACCCGATGGAGGCCGGAGATTGGCTTCGCACCATCAGAAAGAAGCTCGACCTCCTCCCCTGCACCGACCGGGAGCGAGTGGCCTTCGCCACTCACCAGCTCCAGGGTCCCGCCGCTGAATGGTGGGACAACTACCGTGAGTCCCAGCCGGAGGACCACGTGGTGACTTGGGCGGAGTTCACCATCGCCTTTCGCGCCGCCCACGTCCCCGCCGGTGTCATCGCGGTAAAACAGCAGGAGTTCCGCGACCTGCAGCAAGGCAACAGGACCGTCATGGAGTACCTCCATGAGTTCAACCGCCTCGGCCGCTACGCACCGGAGGAAGTGCGCACCGACGCCCTCCGCCAAGCCAAGTTCCTCTGGGGACTTAAGGATGAGCTGTCCATCCAGCTCGTCGCCACCGACTACGCCGACTTCCAACGACTAGTCAACAAAGCGCTCATTCAAGAGACTGAGCAGAACAAGCTTGACCTCAAGAAGAGGAAGATGATCGCCTTCAAGCATCAGCAGGCGAACTCTCAGAGGCCCCGCTTCGTCCCTCCGCCACCAGCGCCCGCCTACCATCCTCGGCCCGCCTACAGGCCACCTCACGCCGCTGGTGGATCCAACGCCGGGCATCCTCGCCTCGCTCCACCAGCTCCGGCCGCTCAGCCGACACCAGCCGCCAAGGTCCCGATCTTGAAGGATCGCCAAGGAAGGCCGGTCGTCTGCTTCAACTACCGCAAGGAAGGGCACTATTCGCACTAGTGTCCCCACCCCAAGCAAGCTCAAGGCGTGGCACCCAACCAGGCGGTTCATGCCCGCGTCAACCACATCAGCGCGGAGGAAGCTCAGGAGGCTCCTGAAGTCGTGCTCGGTACGTTTACTGTGAATTCCGTACCGGCCGTGATATTATTTGACTCTGGAGCAACCCACTCCTTCATCTCGCAGGATTTTGTGAAGACAAACAAATCGGACGTGCTCCCTCTACCCATTCCCATGGTGATTGCCACTCCCGGCAACAGGACCTTAGCCCGCTTATACAGCCCTAAGGTTCAAATTATCATCCAAGGAGTACTGTTTCGGGCCGAGCCAGTCCTCATCCAATGCACCGGACTCGACCTTATACTAGGGATGGATTGGTTGATGAAGCACAAGGGAGTGATCGACTGTGCCAACAAATCCGTCACAGTGACCAACCCTGAAGGCGCAACCGTCACCTTTCGGATGACCAGTCGCAAACTACTCGGAGCATCCCTTCGCTCGATAGCTCTTGAAGAGGTACCAATAGTCAAGGAGTTTGCGGATGTCTTCCCTGAAGACCTACCCAGAATGCCTCCCAAGCGGGACATCGAATTCAGAATCGAACTTGTCCCCGGGACCACTCCAATCTCCAAGCGCCCGTACTGGATGGCCGCTAATGAACTAGCTGAAGTCAAGAGCAACATCGAAGACCTAGAGCAAAAAGGGTATATCCGACCGAGTACCTCACCCTGGGGTGCACCGGTTATATTTGCCATGAAGAAGGACAAGACCAAGAGGATGTGCGTGGACTATATAGCCTTGAACGACGTAACCATTAAGAACAAGTACCCATTGCCTCGGATCGACGACCTGTTCGACCAGCTGAAAGGATCCTCGGTGTTTTCCAAGATCGACCTCAGGTCAGGTTATCACCAGTTGAGGATTAGAGAAGAAGACATACCCAAGACTGCCTTCACCTCCCGCTATGGACTCTACGAGTACACCGTGATGTCGTTCGGACTCACGAATGCCCCGGCCTTTTTCATGAACATGATGAACAATGTATTCATGGAGTTCTTGGACAAGTTCATCGTGGTATTCATCGACGATATCCTCGTTTACTCCAAGACCAAGGAAGAACACGAGACTCACCTCCGTCTGACCCTCGGAAATCTAAGGGAGCAGCAACTATACGCCAAATACAGCAAATGCGAATTTTGGTCGTCTGAGGTGAAGTTCCTCGGCCATGTTATATCTGCCGGAGGAATAGCAGTGGACCCAACCACCGTTGAAGCGGTAACCAACTGGCTGCAGCCCACGACCGTGACCAAGATCCGGAGTTTTCTCGGATTGGCCGGATACTATCGCCGGTTCATCGAGAATTTTTCCAAGATCGCCAAGCCTATGACCAGACTTTTGCAGAAGGAAGTGAAGTTTGAATGGACCCCCGACTGCGAAGAAAGCTTCCAGACCCTCAAGAAGAAGCTAGTGTCAGCTCCCATTCTGACTCTGGCAGACATCCAGAAAGACTTCCACGTCTACTGTGATGCCTCTCGTCAAGGATTGGGATGCGTCCTAATGCAAGAAGGGAAAGTGATATCCTACGCCTCCCGACAGCTGAGACCGCATGAGCTGAACTACCCAACCCATGACCTGGAATTAGCAGCCGTGGTTCATGCCTTGAAGATATGGAGACATTACCTTGTGGGAAATCGGTGTGAGGTCTTCACCGACCACAAGAGCCTCAAGTACATATTCACCCAAACAGATCTGAACCTCAGGCAAAGGAGATGGTTGGAACTGATAAAGGATTACGACTTGGGCATCCATTATCATCCGGGCAAAGCGAATGTGGTGGCAGACGCCCTTAGTCGAAAAGGGTACTGCAATGCCATCATGATTCAGGACCAAGCTCCTTTACTCTACAAGGAGATGGAAAGGCTAAACCTAGGGATCACCACCCGAGCGTACCTCGCTGCCTTGGAATCTCGGCCTGTCTTAATAGACTAGATCCGAGAAAAGCAGAAGGAAGACCCGGACATCCTGGAGATCCAGCAGAACATGAGGAAGGGTAAAGCCCCCGGATTTTCCGAGGACGAGCATGGTACCATCTGGTTCGAAAACCGGATCTGCGTACCCGACAAACCTGAATTGAAGACCCTCATCCTTCAAGAAGCCCACGATACTCTATACTCCATCCATCCCGGAAGTACAAAGATGTATCAAGACCTAAAGGAAAAATATTGGTGGGTCAGCATGAAGAGGGAAATAGCTGAGTATGTGGCCAAGTGCGACACATGCCGGCGAGTCAAGGCAGAGCATCAGAGACCTGCCGGACTTCTTCAACCTCTCAAGGTCCCTGAATGGAAGTGGGAAGAGATAGGAATGGACTTCATCACGGGACTGCCCAGAACCCAAGCTCGTCACGACTCTATCTGGGTGATCGTCGACCGACTCACCAAGGTAGCTCACTTCATTCCGGTCAAGACAACTTACACCGTCGCCAAGTTGGCTGAGTTGTATATGACCCGGATCGTGTGCCTTCACGGAGTTCCTAAGAAGATTGTATCTGACCGCGGGAGTCAGTTTACCTCCAAGTTTTGGAAGAACCTTCAAGAGGAACTCGGCACCCGGCTGAACTTTAGCACCGCCTATCATCCACAGACAGACGGTCAAACCGAAAGGGTCAACCAGATATTGGAGGATATGCTTAGAGCTTGTGCTCTAGACTTTGGCGGAATGTGGGACAAGAACTTACCATATGCAGAGTTCTCCTACAACAATAGCTATCAAGCCAGCCTGCAAATGTCCCCGTTCGAAGCACTCTATGGACGTAAGTGCAGAACGCCGTTGCTTTGGGATCAAACTGGAGAGTCGCAACTGTTTGGGACTGATTTATTAAGAGAAGCTGAAGAGAAGGTGAAGATCATAAGAGACCGATTGAAGGCAGCCCAATCCCGTCAGAAGAGCTATGCCGACAACTGTCGAAGAGACCTAGCCTTTGAGGAGGGCGATTATGTCTATCTCCGAGTCACTCCCCTCCGTGGCACTCAAAGGTTCAACATGAAAGGCAAGCTAGCACCCCGCTACGTCGGACCTTTTCAGATCCTCCGACGACAAGGAGAAGTGGCATATCAACTTGAACTGCCTCCATCCTTGGCAGGAGTTCACGATGTGTTCCATGTCTCTCAGCTGAAGAAGTGCCTCCGTGTACCCACCGAGCAAGCCGACCTTCAGCAGCTTAATGTCCAAGAAGACTTGACCTACATAGAAAGACCCATCAAGATCTTGGAAACCAAGGAGAGAGTAACCAGAAGTCGCGTTGTTCGCTTCTGCAAAGTCCATTGGAACCACCATCCCGCCGAAGAAGCCACTTGGGAAAAGGAAGACGAGCTAAAAGCCCAATACCCCGAATTATTCGAGTAACGCTCCAATCTCGAGGACGAGATTCTTGTAAGGGGGATAGGTTTGTAACACCCCAAATTTTCAAAACAATAAAAATATTATTAAATTCAATTTCCTGGAATATATATTTCTGAAAATATTTTTAATACTCTTTTATACCCTTTTGAACTACAACATAGAGTAGATGGCCAAACCAGGAGATGAAACTTTTTGTATATGATCCTAAGACCAAAATCCATTTTTGAGAATTTTTGTAAATTTTCACCAACCTTGGAAGTAGCCCTAATATTTTAATCTATTTCCTGGAATTATTTTTATTCAGAAATGTTTTAAAACAGTAATGGGCCCCTCCCCCTCCCTTCTCTCTCTCCCAGCCGGCCCAGCCCGTTACCTCGCGCGCCTTAGGCTGACAAGCCGACCCCACCTATCGGCGCCGATTTCCTCCCCTCGCGCGCGCACCCGACACCGCGGCCCCACCCGTCAGTCGCCACCCCGCTCGCTCACGCCCGCTGGCCAGTGGCCCCCGTCTGTCAGACCCGTCGTCTACCTCGCGCCACCGCCCCCAAATCGCGCCGGCCGATGACCTCGCCCTCGGATCCGCCTCGCCGGCCCGTCCCCCATTAAATTACCGCCATTACTCGGTCCTCCGCGTCGCACCGACCGTTTCCCCTCTTTAATCCTCGCGATTACGCCCCGGGATCACGCTGCGCATGCATGGCCGAGCCCTCGCCGGCGAGTTAATCCCCCTCCTCGGCTTTCCTTGTATTCGTCACCCGTCGACGACTCTATTTAACCTGCTGCTCGACACCGCGTTCGGTTCACGCATCCATTCGCACTCAGACCAAGCAGAGCGCCCGCACTTCGCCTGTTAGCGCACTCCCTCTATTTCTCCTCCGACCACCACTCGCCGTCGCCTCGGACCACCTCCGCCCGTGCCTCCGCCACCGTCGTGACCGCAAGGACGACCTCGACCTCGGCCACCCCTCCGCCGACGTCGAACCCGGCCGGAACACCATCGTCGACGAGGAGCCCGAACAGCTTCGTCGTCTACCCTCGCCGCCGACCACTTCCCGTCGACCCCTCGCCTCGCCTAAGGTACCGTCGTGACCGCCGTAGTGTCCTCTTTCCATTTCTAGGCTTAGATAGGGCCCTGGTCGCTCGCTGTGGCCCCTGGTCCGCTCGCCGTCGTCGGAGAAGACGACCGGCACGGGTCGAGTACCCGTGCCGTGTCGGATCTGATCCCGACCGTGCGATCGCGATCGGGCGACGCACATGAGCCCACGTACGCGATCTAATCCGCACCGTCGGATCTGGTCAAAGCGTTATGTTTTAATCTCGCGCGTCCATTTCCATTTAAAACCCGCGATCGATCTCGTGCGTCCACGTAGTACCCTTTCGCGTGTTTTAATCCTGGCCGTCCATTTTCACTTACGCGCCCCGCCTCGCCCTCGCGCGTCGGATCTGGATCCGACGGTCCAGATCGACCCGGCGCACGCGCACAGTGCGCGGGTTCACCATGGGCCTGGCTCACCGTGGACCCTAGGGATTTAAAATTTGAAAATAAATTCCAGAAAAGGTTTAAAACTTGTAAAATTCATATCTGGCGCATTTGAACTCTAAAAATTTCCATTCCAATTTCAGAAAATTCATAATATTATTCTCTACATGTTTATGCAATAAAAACAGTAGGTTTACTTTGACTTTTCCATGTTTATTCAAATGAATATTCAAATGCCTTTAGGATTAAAATATAAAGTCAAATGTTTAAACTTCAGAAAAATTTAGATTTATTTCCATTCTGTCCATTTGCTGGAAACCATCAAATTAACATGAACTTTTCATTTCACATTTATTTGAGAACTTAATATGGCAATAATCACATTTAAACACCCTTCTCTAAAAAGGACAACTCTTTAATTCCTTTAAAATATATTTATAAAATAAACCACAGACCCTTAACCATTGAATTTATTTTATTTATAATCAAACCAACTTAACCCTATGTGATTATTATGTGATGTTATATTGTTTGGTTGAATGTTGTATTCATTTTATTTTAACTTATTATATTAAAAAGACTACGACGTCGCCGAGGAGCCGGAGTACTTTCCCGAAGTCCCTCCCTCTCCTTTTGCTGAACAAGGCAAGTCACCAAACCAATCTTTTGAGCATATTGAACCCATGTTTGATTAAACTATCGCTAAAACACATAGGTTATATGTGCATTAGTCAAATGGACCATTACAGTATATTTATTTAGGATCCCCCGACCTTGATGTGCAACCCAAGCTATGCTATCTCGCCTAACCTCCTTGTCACCATATGATCAATGATATTAGCTAGTGTCCAATGTATTGACACGATCGCTATAGGATAAAAATGAGTCGTAGTAAAATGGTTCTATTATATGATCCCCGTTACTTCTTATCCTTGGAAATTCTGTTGGTGATGAGTTATGGTTGTGAGTGTATGCATGGTGGGTTCCGGGTGCAAGCTAGGGCATTGGTCGGTAGCACCCGGGGCACTATAAGGACCGGTCTGAGGGATCCGTTGCAATACACTTACGTACTAACCACAAGTCTAGTGGGTAAGTCCTAACTAAGGTATGGGTTGTTCCAAACCGAGGCCACCATTTGAAGATGGGTCAAGTTGCACCTGCGGGTGACTTGTACCAATGTGGCGCAAAAGGGGGTGCGACGTTAGCCGGGATGCGGCCCGGCGCGCCGGCGAAACCTAGAGCGGGTGGTTATCGCTTGGAACATCTCATATTGAGGTTTTGGCACGAGTTCCCGTGGTATGGGTCATCTCGTTTGGGATGAGTGCGTGCCTTGTGGGTACAGTAGTACATCTCTGATCAGAGTCTTAAATCTTTTCGAAAAGCCGAGCCCACGGTCAAGGGCGGGTTGCGTGACATCCCCGAGTTAGTTTACTTTGAATATGTATGTGCATGATGGATTGACATGTAAGGACTGTTGTGCGAGGAGGTAAAACGTACTCCTCGAGTTAGTTGATGTTGATGATGTTCATGTTTACTTTCCGCACGATTAAAATATGATTACACTAAATGCAATAACTGAAACTGTACTTTTCCGCAATGTTAGCCATTACCCTTCCTTGTTTATTATCCTGCATTATTACTTGCATTTGTGGTGGCTTGTTGAGTACTTTTTGTACTCATACCCGTTGGACCTCACAGAGGATGCCTACTACGAAGACGGTCTGGAGTAGCGACCCAGTCGAGAAGAAAAATCCTGAAGAAGAAGTTCGTCATGCCGCTGTTTAATTATTTTATTACTGTTTTTACTAAGTCTTTGATGTAATAATTATGGTCTGCGTACCATGAATACTGTCGTATGTACGATTGTCGCATGATGAACCTCTTGTATTATTGTTTTTCTATGGAAATTCAATAATTTCTTGATTTGATAAATCGGGGCGCTACAAGTGTTCACCTCACCTACTCCTGTTTTTGTGTGCGCCGCCAGTTTTGTTCTTCCTGGTGTTTTGTCCCTCTCTGCCGCCGCAGTTTTTGTCTCGGTTTTCATTGCGATCGTTTTATCTAAGTCATTCAGGAGATAGCAAAAACAAGTGCTGGTTCTTATTCTCTCAGCTATCATTCGTTACGCAGTGAACTAATTTTATATCTTGTCTCAAGCTGCGTGTTCTGTTCTTTTCTCTATTGGTTGCTGTTCATCGCAAAAAGGTTTCCGCCGATGTTCTCTTACTCATCATCCTAAGCAGTTTCTTTAAATCAAGTTTTTCATATGTTGCTGGTGCATGCATGTATAGGTTCTGCAGCTATCTATGGTCTAGAACATCATCTCTACGTTATAGCTTGCAGCAGCCTAGAATTTCTTGTTTAATTCTTTTTGCGCCTAGGTACTGCAGCTAGTCTCTTTATGGGATTAGCCTTTTTGTGCAGCAGGCCACAGTAAAGCAAGTATTGCTTGCAGCAAGGCATAGGGTCTAGCTAGTTTGTTCTAGTGCATAGCTGCAGGTTTAGCTTCACTGGTTTCTTTTTCTTCGTAGCTTTCAGGCTTTGCGTGTTGTGTTGCTCTTGTTTACGCAGAAAGTAGCAGCAGTCATCATGTATGTTTTTGGCCGGAGTTAACTGGTTTACACGACACAGTTTTTCGTGGTTTCGAAGTATCTGTTCGAAATATATCTTGATGTGTGCGAATGCTTCGAAGTCCTTGAGCTGCTCCAAGAACAAAGCCTGCACACGCGCAGTATTTGTCTGCTAGGCAGCTACTCAAGCTCCGGTAAAAGGTGCGGAGCTTTGCATGTGAAGTGAGCTTTGCGTTCGAAGTTTGAAATTCAGAGTTGTCTTTTTATCTTCGAACAAGTTTTCGAAGTCTGATTTTTGAAGTGCATGTACTGGTTTCGAAGTTCGAACCGGGTCCCTCCAGCATTGCTTACTTCGCTGAGATTTGCATGGGTTCGAAGCTACACAGCATACCTCGCTAGTCTTTTTGCACGAGTTCGAAGGTTCCATCAGTATTAGTTCTTGCTTTGAGGTTTATTTCTACAGCCTTCGCACAACATCTTCGAAGCACACCTCGGTTCAACGTCAACAACCTTCGTCAGACAACTGCGAAACAGGCTTCGTCAGGTTTCAAACAGGAGACAACTTTGAACAGTAACCTCTCAACTCAAATCAATTGCTGTGATTTATTTCTGTGACGTTTTGATCTGCCATGATTTGAATGCTTTAATTATTCTGCCTATTAGCATTGTTGGTGTTTCTTGTCTAGGACACTGGTCGTTTCTAGGCTAGATACTTTTGGGCTTCGATGATCTGTTTACGTTTAGCTGTTTAGTCTTTTGAGGTGCGTTGGGGATTTGGAGCAGGCCATTGATTCGAAAGAATTTTTAGGCGCCCATTCACCCCCCCTCTGGTTGCTACATTTGGTCCTACAGCTTCTCCCAGTTCGAACTCCATCAGTCCATGTACCGAAGCCATGCATGGCCGAAGTACCACAAGTCATCCTTTCTCCGGAGCTAGCCTCGCTCCGAAGCCTGATTCACTCCGAAGCCCCACCTTCGGAGTACCACCCTTCGAAGTCCCTCCTTCGTCCAAGGCCTCCGCATGAAGCATTCCATGAGCACTTCGTCGCAGTGTATCTCCCCAAGCACACTCCTCGACGAGCCTCACCCAGACCATGCCTTCGATGCACCTCGACTTCTGAGACCTTCGTCGGGTACCTTCGAGTGTCTCCCTCTGGAGCACACTTCGAATGCCTTGCCTCCGCAGAGGACTTGATCCACCATACTTCGAAGTCACTCCATCTAGAGTAGCCTTCGAAGTGCCTCGCCTTCGAGGACTTTGTCTCGGAGTACCTTCACCCGGAGCCACGCTCTGCACTTACTACCTTCTCCTGGTGCACCTCAACCCGAGGTCCGACCTAGACCCCTTCGCAGCCACCGTGACGGAGCTCCCCGCTCCCCTGGCATCAAGCCTCCCGCTTGACCCAGGTTCACCTGCTATGAACCGTCCGTCGCCTCCGAAGTCCCCTGCGCATCACAGACAAGCAGACAAGTGTATCCAGTACTCCGGAGACCTCTCCGGGTTAGCAACCATCGGCGGGACCCCTTCGGAGATCCAACCTCCGAACCCCTTCGGAGGGACCCCTTCGAACCAGAGGTCAAACACAGTCAATCACTCATCACAGACTCCGAAACCAACCCTTGGTTTCTCAATCTCCCCCTTGATGAGTGCATTGACAACCAAATTCAAGTTCAAGAAAATTTAAAGAATTTCAGCACACAAGTGACCATAAAAACTCAAAAACGAGCCACAACATGTCACTTGATAAAAGAATTTTCCTCCCCCTTTTTTAAAAGAGTAAAAGCCCCTTCGGCAAAACTCCCCTTTTTCAAGATAAAAAAACTCCCCCTGAGTAAATTTTACCCCTTTGCAACAGAGAACTCAGATTTCTCCCCCTTTGGCAATGCAAGCAGCAAGGAGCATTCAAAAGATGCATAGCTTCAAAATGGACGGAGTTGCAAAGACATATGACGCAAAAATATGCCAATATTAATACCAATTTTTCATGTGCTCAGCTCAATTTAACATTCTCTAAAAACATGATGACTGTATGTGATTTTATCAGTTTGAAATAAAAGCATCACCACTCAATCAAGGTAACTAGACAAGTGAAAGCAAGGACTGCGCAAAGCTAGTCAGTTTCTACTCTAGACAGACAAGTCCAGTTCAAGTGGAGCATTTAAAAGCAAACTTGAAGATCAATGAATTTTGTTGTTCTTTTCATAATGCTAGGGGTTATTTGTTTGTCCACCTTATACTATCCAATCAGGCCAAGCCTAGGCATGAAAGCCATCAGAAGCTTAAAGCAGTGATTTTGGCATACACTACACTATTCCAGTTCAGACCAATGTGCAATGGTAAGCAGTCTAGAATAGAGTAGTGCGACAAACAAACCCACTTGGATCTTTTAACTTTGAAACATATAAATCATGGATTTTTGGAATTTCGATTGAGTGAACAAATTGTTTTAGCATTTTATGAATATCCATGAGTATGAAGAACTGTTTTTCAAGTTGCAATGATTAGCATCCAGAGAAAAGGTGTCTTGCTATCAAGCAGATAAAAGATAGCTATAGCAGTCCTGCCTACACATGCTAGATACAAGATTAAGCAGTGAGCATGATTTGAGTTTGGAAAGAAAACATCATGCACATTAATGTTTCAGAAAAATTAAAAAGAGCTGAGCTATCATGATTTATGAATTAATAACAGGCATATACGTGCAAAAGATGTAAATGCAATTTCACACATGATGAGCACATGCAAGACAATTAAAGCCTGCTCCCCCTCACAAAATGTCGTAAGGGTGACAAATACCAAGTTCCCCACGCAAGTAGGCAAATCGAGAAGCATCGAGGGGTTTCGTGAAAATATCGGCTAGCTGGTGTTGGGTATCAACATATTAAAGTTCAATATCACCCTTCTCATTGTGATCTCTGAGAAAATGATATCACACATCAATGTGTTTGGTTCTGGAGTGCTGAACCGGGTTGTTTGCAATACAAATAGCACTAGTGTTATCACAGAAAAGTGGAACACTCTTATAATCTAACCCGAAATCCCGCAAAGTGGAAACCATCCACAAAATCTGAGAGCAACAGCTAGCTGCAGCAACATATTCGGCCTCAGCCGTCGATTGTGCAACACTAGACTGTTTGCGGGAAGACCAGCAAACCAACGATGTACCCAGAAAATGACAAATACCAGAGGTACTCTTCCTATCAATCCTACACCCAGCAAAATCCGCATCGGAATAACCTCGAAGACACAAAGAGGAAGACGCTGAATACCATATGCCGAACTCAAGGGTATGTTTGAGATACCTTAGAATGCGTTTTACTGCTTGGCGGTGCGAAGCTCATGGTGAAGCCTGAAAACGAGCGCACAGACACACTGCGAAGTGTATGTTCGGCCTCGTAGCAGTCAAGTAGAGGAGGGAGCCGATCATGCTTCGGAACTCCTTCTGATCTACGGCTTGTCCATCTTCGTCAGGATCCAATGCTACAGATGTAGCCATTGGATTGGCAAGTGGCTTCGCATCAGCCATGTCGAATTTCTTGAGCAGGTCCTTGGTGTACTTCGTCTGGTGGACGAAAGTACCTTGTTTGCTTTGCTTGATTTGCAAACCAAGGAAAAATGTAAGCTCGCCCATCATGGACATCTCGAATTCCCTGCTCATGGCATCTGCAAACTCGGCAACCAAAGCATGAGAAGAGCCACCAAAGATGATATCATCCACATAAATCTGAACTAGGAGGAAATCTTTGCCATGCTTGAGAGTGAACAGGGTTTTATCAACAAATCCCATCAAATACCCCCGCTCAAGCAGAAAAGACTTAAGTCTGTCAGACAAAGCCCGAGGGGCCTGCTTGAGTCCATAAAGAGCCTTATGAAGTTTAAGGACTTTATGTGGGTACTTGGGGTTTTCAAAACCAGGGGGTTGTTTTACATAAACATCTTCGTCTATGAAGCCATTAAGAAAAGCACGTTTGACATCCATTTGATAGAGTTTGAAACCTCGAGATGTCGCAAAGGCAAGCAAAATCCTAATGGCCTCAAGACGAGCAACAGGTGCAAAAGTTTCAGTAAAATCAATCCCTTCTAATTGAGAATACCCCTGAGCTACAAGTCTAGCCTTGTTTCTAATTATAGACCCATCCTCCCCTTGTTTATTTTTGAAAATCCATTTTGTTCCAATGAAATGAACATTTGGTGGAGGATCAACTAAAGACCAGACTTGGTTTCTCTCAAAATTTTCAAGTTCTTCATGCATGACATTGATCCAACTAGAATCAGAAAGTGCATGACTAACATCTAAGGGCTCGAAAGAAGCAACAAAAGCGGAATCAGTGAAATGAGCATGAGAACGTGTTACCCTTTGATCAAGCTCACCAATGATCTGCTCCGGAGGGTGCATCCTTTGAACATGATGTGGAGCCTCGCGGTGAGATGCAGTCTCCCCCTCGACTTGTGCATTGGAGTGGTCCAAGATGACCGATGTCGAGGTAGTTGCTTCGGGACCTTGTGCCGAAGTAGTCGAAGCGGGGTCAGCTTCGGGGGTTGATGTCGAGGGCAGTAGGGGTTCATCCTCGAAATCTCCGGGATCTTCTTCTTCGAAGATGGTCTGTTCCATGTCGTGTTCATTCGCCTATTCAAGAGCAGAACTAACAGAGGGGGTCGATTCATCAAAAGTCACATCACATGACTCGATGACAGTGTTAGTTTCCAAATTATAAACACGGTAAGAATGACCATGTGTAGTGTAACCCAAAAAGATCCCGTCAGAAGAATGCGACTCAAATTTATCCAAATTACCACGTTTTAGGATAAAGCAACGACAGCCAAAAACTCGAAGATGAGTAACCTTGGGCTGTCTCCCAAAACGTAGCTCATAAGATGTCAAATTCAAAATTGAGCGCAAGAAAATTCGGTTTGAGATGTAACAAGCAGTGTTCATGGCCTCAGCCCAGAATTTTCTAGGAGTCATATGCTCATCAAGCATCGTCCTAGCCATCTCAACCAAAGTGCGGTTCTTCCTCTCAACAACATCGTTCTGTTGAGGAACCCGCGGAGCAGAGAATTGATGTTCTATGCCATGCTCCATGCAAAAGTCAACAAAGAGACTATTCTTGAACTCAGTGCCATTATCACTTCGAATGAATTTTAATGCACCAGGGAGTTCAGTAAAAAGTCTCAAAGCCAAGCTCCGAAAGTGTGAAAACACTTCATTCTTGCTGGCAAGAAAGAAGACCCAAGAGTAGCGAGAGAAATAATCGACAATAACTAACACATACCACTTGCCGCCTAAAGAACTGACCCGAGAAGGACCTAAAGTGTCCATGTGGAGAAGTTCTCCGGGTTGTTCAGTCATCACTGTGGTGACTGGCGAATGCGAAGCGGCAATCATTTTTCCATGTCGACAAGGAGCGCAAACTAAATTCTTCTCAAACTTGAGCTTGGGCAATCCTCGGATCAGACCTAGGGCACTCAGACGAGGAAGCAACTCAAAGCTCATATGCCCTAGTCTCCTATGCCACTTCCAAAGCTCAGAAGTAGAATGTGCAACAAGACAATGAGAAGAACCAGATGACTCTGAAAAATCAGCTCCAAAAACTCTCCCAACTCTAAAGATCTTACAGACCACAACGCCATCAGAATTGAGTACTTGCGAAGTATCGCGATGGAATCGCACTTCGAAGCCCTCATCAAGCAACTGAGATACAGACAGCAAATTGTATACTAGGTTTTCAACCAAAGCAACATCTTTGAGAGTGAAATTCGAGTTAATTCTTACCACACCTTTACCTTTCACTCTACTCCTTCGATTGTTACCGAAGGTGATATGTTCTCTTTGCTTGGTTGTGGTGAGGCTGGAGAACCATGCTGCATCTCCGGTCATATGGCGCGAACAACCAGGGTCCATGATCCACGTGCCCTCCAGGCCTCGGTCTGTCGCCTACACATGATAAGAATATCTCGATCGCTCAGTGCTGGGGTCAGTGAAAAAATGACGAGGCATCCAGCACTGAGTGACACGAGTAGTAGGCGCAGTAAAAGTAGACTGTCTACGCATAGGATAATCAAAATGATGCAAAGTGCGAAGTCTACCAACATGCTATGATCTAACAACATGACGAGGTCTCCTACTCTGACGAGGTACGAAGCTACTCGCCCGAGGTCTACCACCATATGGAACATGGTGAACACCTCGAGGAGCAACACCTCTCCGAGAAGCACGAGGAGCCTCAAAAGCAGGACGATAATAAAACTCAGACTCATGCATACCTAAAGATGGGTAATGCATGTCCTGGTAACTCATCGCCTGAGAGCGTCGCTCATCCTTGATGCGACGAAAACAGAACCCAACCAAATGACCCGCCCGCTGAAAGTAGGAACAATGAAATACTCTCCTAGGGGCACTCTCATGGGTCTTAGGAGCAACTCTCACAGGCTCCTTGGGCTTCTGTTGAGTGGTTTTCTTTGGGGGATTTTCTTGGCAGGAGGAGTGGTTTTCTTTGGTGTTCGGGTAGGCTTTTTGGCTAATAGAGTGTCTAACAGAGCTCTCTCTTTCTCTAGGGTAGTGGGAGAGGTAAAAACAGTTTTGTTTCCACTATCTGAAGGAATCCTCTCAAAACCCAAACCTAGAGCTAACCCTGCTCTGTCAGCACACATCTTGGTCTTGGCCAAGAGCAAATCCATCCTACCCTTACCCTCAGTGCATTTATTAACCACAGAAAGAAGGTATTCATTTTCAGACATGAGATTCTCAGCTCGCTCTCTAACAGTGCCTAGCTGGTCCTTAAGGGTAATGCAAGTGTCACAAACAGGTTGCACATCCTTAGAACTACCGGCCCTCTCCAATCTAGCCTCTAAATCATGAACATGTTTATCACGTAAATTAATGCTTTCGCATAATAAAGAACAGTTCATGCAATCAATTATATCATGAGGACTAGAATCAACCACCAAAAGCTGCTTCTGTGTAGTCTCAAGCTCAGATAGAGTTTGAGCATGTACAGAACGCAACTGAGCAAGCTCACCCATGACCACAGTACAAGATTCACATTCAGCATCATTAACTTTAGACTTAAGCATGGCATACTCAGTAGAAACAGATTCTAGCCTAAGTCTAAGGTCTTTTATTTCTCTAGCGGCTTGCACAAGTAATCTATCCTGACCAAGAACTACTTCATTTAGTTCATCTAATTTAATTAAAAGCTGGTCAGAAGATAGTGGTACCTCAGATGAGTCAAGCTCATCGTCGCTGTGATCGCTGTCGGCCATGAAGCAAAGGCGGGTGAAGTCTCGTCCCTTCTTGTCCTTCTTGTCCTCCTTCCTTGGGGACTCCTCCTCCTCAGAGCTCGACTCCTCAGTTGAGGAAGTGTCGATGTCACTGAGAGCAGCAACAAATGCTCTGGAAGCGGCCTTGGCTACTCTCTTAGCCACCTTGCCGCGCTTGCCCTTCACAAAAGGCTTCCTCTCCTTTTTGTGGTATTTAGGGCGCTCACTCTCATCTCTCTTCTTGAGCTTAGGGCAATTAGCCTTGATTTGAGAAGTGTCGCCACACTCAAAACAACCACTAAAACCACTTCTCCTCTGATCCCATCTCTCATGATGAAAACGGGTGAACCTTCTGGCAATGAGAGCAAGCTCATCATCATCCAGAGTGTCCACCTACTCCTTAGTGACAGAGACCAGGGAGGACAAAGCAAAACCATCTGCAAGAACACAAGTCCCAGATGTGCTTGGTTCTGCAGTGGTGCCACGGCTAGTTCTGGAAACCAGTGCCAAGGGCTGTGGCAAAGAGTTTCTGTGCACTGCAAGAGATGCCTTGGCAATCTCTGTGGACTTCAGCTTGCTGAAGAGCTCATCACAGGTCAATGTGTCATAACCTGTAGACTCCTCAATGCTGGATATCTTCACTTCTCATATGCTACGATCAAGAGCATAGAGAAGCTTGATAGCCCTATCATGATCATTGTAAGCAAGCGTCCCGTTGGACCGCAAGTTACTCACTATCGCATCAAAGTGAGAAAACATGGCATCTATAGATTCACCAGGTGCCTGCACAAATAGTTGATACTGTTGATTGTATGTGCTTTGGTGCCTAGCCTTAATCTGAGTAGAGCCCTCATGAAAAATAGTGAGAGTGGTCCAAATTTCCCTAGCAGTCCTAAGGTGCTGCACCCTATCAAACTCACTCCGGCTCAAACCAATGAACAGTATATTCCTTGCCTTGGAGTTGGCATTATACTGATCCTTCTCTGTTTGAGAGGTGTGAGTATCAGGGATGGAGTATTGCGAGTCCACAATCTCCCAAATTGCATTTCCTTGGCTTAGCAAGTAAGCCTCCATGCGCACCTTTCAGTATGCAAAGTCAGTCCCATCGAACCGAGGAATTTTACTAACTCTGTCCATGTCGCCAACAGATCACAAAACTGGTTAAGGTCAACTGGTGATCTTAACCCGCTCTGATACCAATTGTTGGACCGGAAACGGCGACCAGAGGGGGGTGAATGGGAGCTTTTAAAATTTTAGGGCTAAAAACAACCTTCTGTTTTTAATTCTGTCTTCTGCGAAATAGGCTTCGAACACAACCTTCGAAGGTCTAGTTCGGAGGTAATTTCTAGCTTCGAACACAGGCTTCGCAAGGGAGCAAAAGTTCGAAGTCAAGACAACTTCGCTCCACCCACAACCCCGAAAAATCTACCCTGCTAAGTCAGTGCAGGCTCCGCACACAGGGTGCTTCGAGCAGGCTTCGCACTTCACCCTTCGCAAGAGTGGACTACCCTCTGAGGACTTCGACCAAGTACTTAGAGACAGCAACTGGTGCTGGGCTTCGTACACCAAAGGTCTAAATGCACACTAAACAAACTTCGCTAGGGGCTCCGACGCGGGAAAAGAACCGTGCTTCGATCAGGGCTTCGCTAGTAAACAGCGAGGTCTAGCCTCCAGTTACACAGAGCGAACGCACACTGAAAAGCACACTTCGCACAAGACACACTTCGCCTAGACAGGCTTCGGTGCACTACTACTAGCTAGGTATGCAAACAAGCTCAAGCAGAAACTTAACACAGAAGCAGGGCTTCGTTGCTTGAACAAGGAACACAATAAATGAACTCACAGGATGAATACAAAGTGTGGTGGCTAGTATAGGAGCTCAACAGTGAATGCTCAAAGTGTTAAATGTTACCTACCCAGCCCCACTATTTATAGCCACTATTCACCCATGTGAATTGACTAATTTACCCCTAGGGTTTACATTGGTTTTTTCTCTACAGAACAGAGGGGTACAAAAGGTAGTCAACTTTATTTGGAGGCTTCTCTATCAGCTTTGCAGAGGGGACAACGTCAACTTTTTGCAGAGCAGACAATGTCAGCCTTTACAGTCTTTGACCTTTCTGGAGCCCCCTTCGCACGCGAGGGGTGCGGTAGCTTCGGTGAGAAGCCTTGAGCCATATGGCCTTCGCTTCACCGAAGACAGCCTTCGATACAGTGACGGTTTTGAGCCGAAGCCGTCAAAGCCCCTTGGGCCTTCGCACCAACACCCTCGGAATGGACCACCACGGCTTCGCAGCTTCTCCCAGTTCGAACTCCGTCAGTCCGTGTACCAAAGCCATGCATGGCCGAAGTACCACAAGTCATCCTTACTCCGGAGCTAGCCTCGCTCCAAAGCCTGCTTCACTCCGAAGCCCCACCTTCGGAGTACCACCCTTCGAAGTCCCTCCTTCGTCCAAGGCCTCCGCATGAAGCATTGCATGAGCACTTCGTCGCAGTGTCTCTCCTTGAGCACACTCCTCGACGAGCCTCACCCGAACCATGCCTTCGATGCACCTCGACTTCTGAGACCTTCGTCGGGTACCTTCGAGTGTCTCCCTCCGGAGCACACTTCGAACGCCTTGCCTCCGCAGAGGACTTGATCCACCATACTCCGAAGTCACTCCATCCGGAGTAGCCTTCGAAGTGCCTCGCCTTCGAGGACTTTGTCTCGGAGTACCTTCACCCGGAGCCACGCTCCGCACTTACTGCCTTCTCCTGGTGCACCTCGACCCGAGGTCCGACCTAGACCCCTTCGCAGCCACCGTGACGGAGCTCCCCGCTCCCCTGGCATCAAGCCTCCCGCTTGACCCAGGTTCACCTGCTACGAACCGTCCGTCGCCTCCGAAGTCCCCTACGCATCACAGACAAGCAGACAAGTGTATCCAGTACTCTGGAGACCTCTCCGGGTTAGCAACCTTCGGCACACACTCCGGTGTACCGCCCAAAGTACCGAGACCTTCGGTACAAACCCAGTCATCGTGTACTGTCGGACCCCTCCGACAGGCACACTCCGCTGCAACAGCTGCGGCAACCAAAGCCCACCGAACCCTTCGGTGAAACCACCTCCAAACACTTTCGGAGATCCAACCTCCGAACCCCTTTGGAGGGACCCCTTCGAACCAGAGGTCAAACACAGTCAATCACTCATCACAGACTCCGAAACCAACCCTTGGTTTCTCAGAGAGAGTGGCCCATGCCAAGTGACCCTGACGCTCATCGCCTCGGACCAGGAGCTGACCTCCTTCGCCACCTCGGCTAGAGCTACAAACTTTGAAATTGGTTGTCACGAGACGACTCTTCAAGCACTCGTAGAACTTCGTCAGATCTATGATGACCGCCTTGACGACACCGCCTTTCACCATCTATCGTGTCGGGAGCCAGGATCATATCGCAGCACCTATGTTAGCCATCTCGATGACTGTGACCCTCTCGTAGCCCGATAGACCCGTCTCTAATCATCTATGGATACCGTTCACACCGAGGCTCTCCTGCACGCCGACAAGACTTCCGATCCTAGATCAGAACTTCCGACAGGGTAATTAGGTCTCTTGATTCATTACAACACGCAATAGATCCAATCTGTTTTCTCCCACCTTGGAACTTCTGATACACATATTAGAACTTCCGATTAGTATAATATTCCCCGATTCCAAATCGAAACTTTCGGCTCGTTGGAACTTCCAATACCATATCGGAACTCCCGAAACAACTTTTGCTCTCTGACTCGAGACTAGAAAATAATCGGAACTTCTGATACTACCTATCGGAACTTCCGATATATGGAATTTTCTTGGACATATCCATCAGAGCACGGCCACACCATGAGTGCAAGGCGAGATAGGATGACACAAATGAGCCAACAAGCAAACGAGCTAGAACATTTAGCGCAAAGTCCCTACTACCGTTGGATTTCCTTTGGAGTTTGGACACATGCGTTACTTACCCAGGAACGATTTGCATCGCAAGTCCCACTCCCATGCATACCATATGTACTAATTTTTTCCATAAAATGAAAAAATGGGTGTGAACTTTTAATGAACAGGAAACCATTCTGGTTGATGCCACCTTTAGAAAAAATATCATTACTTACCCCTCTAAGGCCCTATTCCATTGGGCCAAGAATGGGGGGTTTGGATCGAATTCCACAGGGATTATCCCGGCTTGGTAAAATTCCCAGCCCATAAAAAATTGTATGTTCGGTTAAAACCTAGGGGGATTTTAACCCGGCCCACTTCCCTCTTTTTTCCCCAGCCCAGTCCGGGATTCCACCCCCTAGGATTGGGGAGTGGATTGAATCC
This sequence comes from Zizania palustris, assembly GCA_019279435.1. Taxonomy (NCBI): domain Eukaryota; kingdom Viridiplantae; phylum Streptophyta; class Magnoliopsida; order Poales; family Poaceae; genus Zizania; species Zizania palustris. Next base: position 13,702,942 of record JAAALK010000283.1, on the reverse strand, counting down.
CCTGCTTGCGAGCGGTGCGACACTAGGTGACGGCGCGGGTGCGACACCAAGAGACGGCGTGGGCATGACACCAAGCAATGGCGCGATAGTGATCCTCAGCCGCCTCCTTCGATGAGGTCTGTGCTCCTCTCCCACATCCCCTGACTCCTCTCTCTGTCCGCCGGTGCGGCAGTAGGGCTCGTCTCCATGGCCCGGTTGCTCTTCTCCCCGGCGCGTGGAGGCAATGCTATGAGGGCTCACCGAAGTGGGTGGAGAGATCCGGATCGGATAAATAGGAGGCACTCATAGGCGTGCATGGCGGCCGGGTTAGGCACGACGAACATGAGCCGCTCGTGCCACTGCGGGTTAATGTCCCGCGGCACGGTGCGTGTGCACTTCCTCTGCTCGTCGAAGTCCACCACGGCGTAGGCGTTGGACGTGCCGAGCCCATCCTTGGGCATGAGGTCAAACGCATCCACCACCTCCACGGCCAACCTCCTCGCTATCAGCGGAGGCCCCCCGTCCGTCATGGACGGAGACGATAGAAACAGAGGAGGTGGTAAGCGATCAGGTGGAGATGGAGATGATCATGTGAAAGCTAGCGATCAAGAGAGAGAGAGAGGACAATACTTCTATTAATTCCATGTTACTACCTATATATTAATTCCATGTTAACACGACTTCTAGCATACTAGTTATAAATAAAATAATAACTACTTGAATAATTCTTATGATTTTGTTGCATGCTTACTTTTAATGTTAGTTTTGATTACTACTTGATAATTTGTTCACGTCTGAGTGGTAATCATTTTTATCATGTTGCGTGCTAATTAATAATGTTCTTACATGTTCTTTTAATATTTACTTTTAATGGTTTTTATTTTAGTTTACAATGAGTATGGGAATAAGGGATCATATTAGAAAGAGGAGGATGATGATATGATGTTGTTTATTTTCTCTATATTACATCTATTGGGTTCTACTGGACAAAGGGAAAAGAAGCATCGACATACGTCTGCTCTTACAAGCGAGAAACATGTTCTTGAGCTACTTGAAGGGCATGTTAAGAACTGTTTGGTCGCGTTCAGAATGGAACCTCGAATTTTCAAATTCTTGGCCAATTACCTATTACCTTAGAAGGGAAAAGTTGGTCCGTGATAAGGTTGAGGAGAAGTTGTCATTCTTCTTATACATGCTTAGTCATAATGCTTAATTTGAGGATCTTCAAGAAAAAATTGGCCATAGAAATGATACATACCATCATCACATGAAGCATTTTTTGACTCAGTCATTCCTACTCTCTCCTTGAGATTCTTGAAACCTGCAAATCCTGATCAAGTTCACTTGAAAATTGAAAGAGGCCCTCGATTCTATCCTTACTTCGAGGTTCTTACTTGAACACTTCTACTATCCTTAAGGTTTACTTTTCTTAATTTTAGAAAATCACATATACTACTTTTTGCAGAATTGCATCGGTGCCATTGATGGTAGTCACATACCCATATCAATATCACCTGACAAAGCCGCTCCATTTAGAAACAGAAAAGGGACACTTAGCTAAAATGTGATGATAGCTTGCGATTTTGATCTGAATATCACTTTCATATCTACCGGGTGGGAGGGATCGACTACGAATGCTAGAGTTCTTAGGTCTGCAATAAACAACAGTTTCCAAGTACCTCCCAGGAAGTACTATTTGGTTGATGGTGGGTATGCTAACACCCCATCTTTTCTCATCCCATATCGTGGAGTTAGGTATCACTTGAAGGAGTATGGTGCAGGTCATCGTAGGCCTCAGAATTACAAAGAGTTATTTAACCATTGTTATGTCGTGTTGAGGAATCATGTTGAAAGGACATTGAGGGATTTAAAGATGTGTTTCCCTATCCTGAAGGTTGCTACATTTCACATGATAAAAAACCAAGTGAAGATACCCATAGCTACAGTCATGTTGCATAATATTATGTGATCACTTAAGGGCTTGTTCGGTTAGGTGGGGATTGAAGGGGATTGGAAGGGATTGAGGGGGATTGGAGGGGATTGTAGTATAAATCCCCTCCAATCCCTCCCAATCCCCCTCAATCCCCTTCCCCAAGGGGATTAAACGAACAACCCCTAAGGGAGATGAATAGTGGTTTGACAACCAACTAGATAATATTCAGCCACAAAATTTTGTTGACTTGCCAGATGGTGATCAAGGCAATGATCAAGCAAACATTCAGGGCAAAAATTTGAGAGATGTGATAGCACATCAAATGTGGAGTGATTACCGACAAAATAGAAATTAGCAGTATATGTTTGATATTTTACGTTGTTTTAATAATCTGAACATGTTATGAATATTTTCTAATGCACATTTTTATAGTTACCATGCTTGAAAGTGGTTCTCCAAGGTTTGCCATGCTTATGTCTCAAGCTACACGTATGAAGAAATCCCCCAAAGTCACTGCTACAAAGGGTATGCACATGAGCACATTTTTTTAAGTTAGCTTTGTGTGCAGATTTTATTTCCTCAGCCCTCAAATATATGTTTATAGATAAAGTAAGGGTTGTTTGGAACCCGGTACTAGAGAAAACATTGGTAGAATTGTTGCATGAGCATAAAACACCTGACTATAGGGGTCAAAATGGATGGACATCGAAGGCGTGGCATAAAATCATGAAGGAGTTCCATGATAGAGAGAAGTATGCGACTTTTACGAAGGCTCAAATCGAAGAGAAGGAAAATGAGTTAAAAAGAGAGTATCGGATGCTGAAGGAGGCTAGAAAACAAAGTGGGGCTTCTTGGAACAATTATAGATTCACGATTGAGGCTAAACCTACAGTTTGGAACAACATAATCATCATATGATTTCTTAAACCTTAGTTGATTCATGTTGTGCTTTTGGAACAACAATAAATTCATGTTTTTGTTTTTGTGCAATCATTTCCCAAAATTAAAAAGTTTTAGAACAAGTCATTTCCGTTATTTGAGGCATCGGAAGAGTTATATGATGGTTGGTTTCAATACCTAACTATTTTCTTGCTTTGTGTAATCCTTTTATAACTATATCTAACTATAACTAACTTCCTTCTAGGTCATACTGCTGAAGGGACTTATAACTCCACCTCTACGCAGCCACCACAACATCCAGTTATGACCCAGGTTGACAATACGACCGACATTGGTGACACTGAGGCTACATTTCAAGATGTAGAGAAACTTTTGCTTATCAAGTGCAAGACAATGTTGGTGCAAGGGTGGATTCGCTTGAAGAAGTTGAAAATATTGGAAGTAATGAACATAGGGCAGAAAGAGTTGACTGTATAAGAAACAACAAAGTAGAAAAAGGACCAAAGAGGCAAAAGAAGGGTGGTAACATAGAAGGACTATCGGAGAAATACATTGATATGAGAAGCAAACAGGCTGAGGATGAAGCTGTAGAATTAGCTAAAGAGAAATGTCCAAGCCAACAATTTTTCAATTAAGAATTGCATAATTGTTATCAACTCAATGGAATTGACAAAAGAGGAAAAAGCCAAGACTTATAATGTCTTTAAAGATGTTGATAATAGGGAGATTTTTCTGAGTGCTTGTGAGGGATAGAGAAACTGCTTTGATTGGGTTGATTAAGAAATGACTTTGATTTGTTATATTCTATTGTTCTGATATGTTTTGTGTTTTGTGCAGTACTGGAGCCTTGAGTGCAATCCTAGATCAATTGCTATGGATTACATTGTTCCCTGGTGGTCCTACCATGCTACCAACTTGGTAATATTTTACTAACCTTTGCTTTGCTCCATTTTCACTATGTTTGATGCTCTCAAGATAATTGTGAATATTTAGAATGCTGCAGTGCTTTCATTTTCATCTTTTTTGGTAAGCAAGAAAAAATTAGACAAAAGTATTTACTGTCCAGCATTGTTAGAAAGCTTAAAGGAGTGATTCAGCACAATTTTACTGATGAAAATTTCCTGTGCTTGGTGCTACATCTCACTCACCCCCAAGCATTATCCTTATGTGTTCAACTGTGGTAGAAACAAACAGGTGAAATAACATCTGAATTTAAGTTTGTAGTCTGAAATAATCCATACATTCATTCAACATCTTAGATTGGTGTTAAAATAAACAAGACAAGAAGAGTTTGTAGTTGAGGAACTTATGGAAAATAGTAATTTTGTGTGTTATGTTCAGAAAAGGTGACATAGGGAGAGTAGAGTGCAACTATGTAGGTAACTAAAGATGAACTATTTCTGGTCTGTGCTCTGAACCATCAGGGGCAATCATTCCTTGCATCTTTCTTAATTAGTTTCAACCTCACTCCTTTCATGAGCATGCTTCCTGTGGCTAACTAGATTTGCATGAACTTTGAGTGTAGTACATTAGTATTTCAGTATTAATTTGCCTAATATTTATTTCATGATGATGTGGAAATCTTTGAGAATGTTGAACTTGAATCTCTGTTGAACAAATGCTTTAAACCTGAATAGTATGGGTGCTATGAAAAACTGTCTCATATAGAAACAGGTTTATTTATCAAGACTGGTTGTCAACCACAGACAATATTACTTAATTTCTTCTTACTGCTTGCATTTATATTACTACATGTGTCAACCACAGTAACGATTGATGAAGCACTTAATGGTTTAAATACATCATTCAGCTTCAGGTTCCTGATAAAAAATCTGGGAAATCAATAGTACTTAAACATGGGTCCAGTGGTGTTTAAGATAACTTCGGCGAACTCTAACTTGTGTCCTAATATCATGTTTAGTGATCCCTCAATGACTTATAACTAGTATTTTAATCTTGTAGTTTTCTGTAATTCTGAACTGAACGCTACGCTTTGCACTAAATTCTACAATTGGTTTTACATCATTCCAATTTACTACTTCCACAAGCTACATATATGAAATGTGGTTGAAAATTCAAAAATGTATCTTTTGTCTTTCTTTTTCTTCAAGGGGTCAACATTAGCATGTAGATTTGTTACTAGCATTATTACATTTTATGTAATGTTTTTGTAAAATTTATGTCCCTAAATAATTTACATAAGTTTTTAGAATATTGATTATTTGAAATTTTACAATATAATACATAGCTGCATGCACTAATTGTAACCATAAAACAGCGGTACTGTACATTCCCTAGGTGCATCCCATATCCAATCGAACATGTGCAATGGATTAAGAAAATAAGGGGATTAAAACCCCACAAGGATTAAGTAACAAGGATTAAGAAAATAAGGGGATTAAAACCCCACAAGGATTAAGTAACAAAGAGGGGATCAACTTGATCGAGGCCTAAAACATGTTCAGTTAGGAGGAGATAAAAAGAAGATTAGAAAGGATTAAGAAGAATTGGAGAGGATTGTAATATAAATCTTCTCTAATCACTCCTAATCCCCTCAATCTCCTTCCCTAAGGGGATTAACCAAACAGCCCTCCTGTTTGGGAATCCTAAATCCGGAACCCTACGTCCCAGCCCATTCTCCATGGATGGCTAACCCATTCCAAAGAATAGATCAAGATTTGAAATTCCCAAATAGGCCCTAAAACTACCTAATATCCAAAGTAATTCAGAGGCATCAGCACAAGCACACAGGCATATGATAGCAATAGTGAAGCCAGTTAACCAAACATTGAATTACTGATGCAGCAAAATCTCTGGCACTTTCAGCATGCCTCACACAACACAGCCTCGGTGTACGGTATCCTGCATAGTATTACACAATGTGGCAATCAGGCCCTTCTATTAAAACCAAATACACCAGCTTGGCTCCATCTATCCAGTAAGGTTTCAGACATGGTAAATTTGGGAACCAAACCTTACTGGCTTGCTCTACTCTAAGTAAAACTTAGTTGTGATTGCTGGGAGCTGCTTGCCCGATGACTCGTGTAATTCATAAGTGAACTCCAGATCCATGAGCCGGTGATTCTCTTTTGAGCGAACCATTGTGAAAGAAACTTTAACATCATCTCCTTCATTTACTCTCAGAGGTGGAGTCAGCAAGAATACCTTGAAAAGAATCAGAGCAAGAGAATTTCTGTTGAACAGTGCCAAAAACTATAGTCTATGAGCCATATGCATTTGCAGACAATACATTGAAAGAAACTATTGTTTTGACTAAAAGCACTTGTAGGTAGATAGAAAGTGTTCAAATAAATATACTCTTCACCAAAGTATCAGTTTTGCAATAAATGTTTTGCTATCTATTTGTACTTAAAATTAATTAAGTAAAAAGACTGAAGCTTCTTTTCTTCTCTTTACATGCTTTCTTCTTTAGATGCCAGCACTAGCACTGAACAACAAGAGGTTTAACACTTTAGACTAGCGGATAACAAATTTCAACAATTACAGAAAGTTAACTTAAATTCAGAAAACCCACCTGCTGGCCCCAGTGAGTGCCACCATTCTCATCTGGAGCTGTACTTAGCACAGTTTCTTGAGCTGCAGGGTTTTGCTTGCTACCCTAGAAAGTATTAGAGAAAACAATGAGCCTCCATACTGCATCATGAGAAAAATTAAGTGGCAATTCAGTAAATTAAGTGGCAATTCAGTTCGACATACTCGAAAATGAACATCAAACCATCCAGCAAGAGCTGCTAATCTTGCCATATCCTGGCTGATTGGCATTGTAACTTGAGCTCGAACTTCTTGGATCTCATCAACTGTTGCTGTCAAGCAATCAATTTCCTTAACAACAGCAGCTCGCCCTATAACTTGGTTTGGATGAAGATTGTTCCATATGGAAGACTGCAGAATACAACCAAATGTACACTGAACTTGCAGGAAAATGCACATAAAACATGTATTTCCATTTATATTCCTTTATGCTGAGTTTAGGAAATGTCATCCAGAGATGATGTACATGGATCCTATATTTCATACAGAATACAGAGTATTGAACCTTTCTATCAAATGTATGCTGCATTCTTAATAAGTAACCATCTGATACAGAACTCTTTATCATGAATGCATAAAGCACCTTGGTCTTTACCATTAAATTTTTTGGCTAGATACTAAAAGTTAAACGATTCACTTAAAAGAGTTGTCTGCATTGCATTTGCCTCCAGATCGCCAAAGACATCCCGGGTTTTGTCAATCCCTTGCTCAGCGATGCGAAGAAACCGTCCATCTTCTGGTCATTCTTTGCTTGCTGCACAGCCAGTAGCACATGAACACGCTCCTCCATGGACAAAAAATCCATGATGCTCTGATATCAATTTGTTAATGCCCTAGGTTTCAGGAACCCTATCAGGAAGGGGATGAGGCAGTAGAGAAATTAGGTTGGAAAATAGATTATTATTATTCTCAGAGCGATCCTTGACATAACCTTTAGATATATAAAGCAGAGCCTTAACCATGCAACTAGGACTCCTAAACCTACTCACTCTGGAACCAGTGTTAGAAAAATCGGTGATCGGTAACTGATCGGTCGACCACCGAGTAGGGATTAATCGGTTAATCGGAGGATTAACTAAATTAATCGGTCAATGAATTAATCGGTCAAATTGCATATTATTCGAAAAAAATAACAAATAAACACAACCCCTCCAAGCTCCCAACTAGCAGAAGTTTAGTTAGTCTGCTCACACTCTCAAGTACAAAAGCACTGCTCCCAAGTAAAAAGCACTAATAAAGGGGTGGCAGAGGAGAGACACATGGGTCACGGGTGTTCCTTTGCCTCCAGCTAACAACCACTCTTCCACTCCACCTCTTCTTCCTCTTCCAGTCTTATGCTCATATCTCCTCGCTACTCTCTTTCTCTTCTCATTTCTTGCAACCAATTAAACAACCAATGCAACCGGTACTGAGCTTGAGCAGTGAGCAGCCGGCGAGGTGCTGACAGCTCAGGGCGAGCCGGTGAGGTGCTGACGGTGAGCAATCCATGCAGGGATGACGGCGCTCGCGCGGGAGGGAAGCCGGCGACGACGGCGCTCGTGCGGGAGGGAATCCGGCGACAACGGCGCTAGCGCGGGACGATGGCGCTGCGCGGACGACAGCGGGATGGCTGGGATGACGGCGCGGACAGCTCACGGCGAGGGCTGACGGCGAACACTGCTCACGGTGAGGCGGCGTCCAGATCTGGCATGTGGACGTGCGCAAGAGAGAGGTAAAGGGGGAAAGTGACCGGGAGAGAGGGAAAGAGGTGGGCGGGTGAGCCAAAACCCTATTTTTTGCATCTCCCCGGGCCGGACCGATTAATCGATTGGCACCGATTAATCGGGTTGACCACCGATTAATCGGTCTACCGATTTCTGGCCGATTTCAGTGAAAAATAACTGGACCATGGCCGATCACCGATTAATCGGCCGATTAATCGGCTGATCGGCCGATTTTTTCAACACTATCTGGAACAACCTCCTAAACTAACTCCAATTCTTATATTGTAAAATTATCCCTTATATACTAAATTTATTTATCATTCCTAATCTGATCACTCCTATCAATTAAAGTCTAAACTTAACTCTGACTCTTATTCCAATAACTATAGTTTTTCCCCCACACAACATTGTCAAACACAGCATATACAATCCAAAAGATATATTCAAACATGGTTTCCTTTCTACAGATTCAGAGATACCTTGAGATAGTATTTTTCATGTTCTGCACGGTATGCCTTTGTCAAAACATTCATGTTGACCCCATAATAAGATGCAGTATCCTCAACAAATAGACTCCAGTCGTGCATAGTGATATCAAAATCTTCCATCTTTTTGTCACCCAAACCACTTCTTATCGGTGCTACCCACATCCGAGCATGACTAGGATACCTACAATAAAAAATGAATGCACTTAACAGTTATGCCATCTTTAAAAATGTCAGACCCTACTTATTTATGTAATATAAAACATTGGATTTGTCATATATAACTACCACAGTTAACTTCTAGTAGAATGAAGAGATGATCCAACATTCAAAAATCATGTCTATATTAGCATGTATAGAAGTGTATATGAAGCTTTGACTTACATTACACCATCCGGCTTCAACCAACGGTCACGTGCACAAATGACAGAATCAAACATCGACTCTCTCAAGAGAAAGTAGCCCATCCACTCTGATATAATAACATCCACTGCATTCCAGAGAACAGACAGAAACAAAATCAATACTCAGCACATAGCAAATCCCTTGTTTTGAGATGACAAAATCTTAGGCTTTGTTTTGTTCGTACAACTGGATTATAGCCTCATCAGCCACATCAATTTCCCCTGTTTCAGGGGCGAATTACAACCAAATGAGGAATCAAGGTGTCAGGGGAGCAAAACCCAGGTATACAATATTAACATATTCCATGTATAGCTATTGGTATTGTTACTCCATACAGTATATCCGTAAGATAGTAATTTAAAGATATAGTAGAAGATGCAATCCTATATATGCGATAAGTAAGTTATCTCTTGTAATTTAGGGATACATTAATCAACTCGGTAATTATAAACCCTAGTCCCTCACATATATAAGGGGAGATCATGATTCCTCCAAAGGCATCCAGTCTGAGAGATCAATCTCATAGAGTCAAGCATAAACACATAGATCAATGATAAAGTGATCAAGCTTGTAATATCATACACACTAACCGGCACAAGACATAATATTACTCTTGTCAGTATCGCTCTCCAGAGAGGTATGAATCCGTATAAACTTTATGTATACTCGTCATATATTCTGTTGACACGAGAATCACCTTTCTCCGGCAAAACAACGTCCTCCATGGACCCCTGTATCACCTCGACAATGTCCTCGACATTGTTGGCGCGCGCGAGCTCGCGGGCGTGCTCGGCCATATTGGTAGCCTCAACGGCGTACACCTTTCTGGCTCCAGCTTGCGCGCTCCAGATGGCAAGGATGCCACTACCGGTGCCCACATCGAGAACCACCTGACAGATCCACCAAATCCATCAAACCGGAGCCAAAAATTGCCGCAAAGATCAAAAAAATTTAGCGGCTTTAGTGAAGGAGAGCGGCCTCTCTCACCTTGCCGCGGAAGTGGTGGGCATTTTGGAAGACAGCAGAGTGGTAGGCGTCCATCCTGACGCGGTCGCAGAGCATCTCCTTCTGGTGGTAGAGGTAGGAGTAGGTGCAGAAGTAGTTGGCGAAGTCCACCTCTTTGTCCACCACTGGCGTGCCGCCTCCACCTGCGGAGGAGGCCGCGGCGGCGCCGTTGGGGAGGGACGCCATGGGGACTGGGGAGAAGGTGGAGGCGGGAGAGGAGCAAACGAGGGTTTTGGTGTGCTTAGGGAAGAGGGTTGCTAGGGTTGATGGAGCGGCGATTTTTAACTTTTAAGGATAGCTACCAAGTGTGTCCGCCGTTGGATTGTGCTTTGATTGTCGTGCACCAAGCTGACGATGTTACCTTCTGCTCGGATATGTATAGCTGACGATTATTTGGGTATGTTTTTAAATTAGTAAAGGATTAGTTAGATTGAAAGAAATTAAAAGAATTTGGATCCAAATTCTTAGAATTTTTTCTATATATTGTTGGGAAAATAATTTTACCCAAACAAGATCCAAATGACATTATCAGCGAAGCCTTCGGAAGACCGAAGTCCTTTGAAGTTCGAAGCCATAAAGTTAGTCGAAAACTCCTTCATCATGCATAAAACAAAAGCATCTAAGACACCCAAAGAATACTGTGAAAACTGCAAAGACCAAGAGCTAATTACGGAACTATCTGAGCACCAAAACCCCCTTTGAGACCCCGCGGTTTCCATCCGAGAAGATGTGTGAAGCTTGCTCTGGCCACAAGACTTCGAGCTATGCTCTGTTATCCCTTCGAAGCTTTGATCCTCGAGTTCCCCCTTCGCAATTCTCTGCTTTGGAGACTACTCCGATGCAGACTCTAAATATGTGGAAGAACACTTCGACATGAAGACCAAAACTAGGGGTCTTCATACTGGTATTTGCACATGTATTTGCATGAGAGTTTACCATTTTACTCTTACGAAGTCTTGTAAACAAAGTCCTTTATGACGGTTGTAAGTAGAGGGTAAATGATCTTTTCCTATTGTGTTTTGCCTATAAATACTGGGCATCTATGTTGCAAAAGGATAGATGATACAAAATACAAAAAACACTATGAACTGGACGTAAGGTTATTGTCCCTTTCGGAGGTCTGAACCAATATAAAATACTCACTTCATACGAACCCTTCTGATACGAGGATGCGCCCAACCTTCACGGCGTAGAATCAAAGATACTCGTGAAACCCGACGAGTCTTGTGTAGCCAACCATTGCATGTGCAACAACATGCAACACAAAATTCGGCCAACCTCACGTTGTCCACTCAACCAAGTCAAGCGGATTATAATCCTCATTGCAATCACAAAGGGCTTACAAGAACAACGGGAATGAATGCACAATTCTCAGAGATGATTCAACTAGTAGCTAGAACACTCAAGAACATGCATAAAGCATAGTTATTTCATTCTCAAAATTCAGTTCCTTCAACACATTGAGAAAGATCCTATTATATAGAAGGGATTGAGAGGGATATGGAGAGGTGTCCAGGACGTTTACATGGCATTAAGTCAATATTGATGTGCAACACCCTAATTAAAACAAATAAAAGGTTGATAGTTTCTGGTCTCCTCATTAATTTGGCGATAACTCTCTGTTCTAGTAGAATTATTGGATTAGGCCATATCCCTTGGAAAGCTTATGAGGTAAGAGTTCCAAGCTGTGGTCGAACACATTTATTGGATTTAATATGTGGTTTCTATGAGCATTTTATTCCCTACCGGTCACTTGAATCCGAAATGGCCTTCATTGCATTCATTGATTGATTGATGGCTGTTGATAAAGTGCTGCTCCTTTGGCCACTCTTCAACGTTGTCATACCTGTTGATTTATTTGCTTTGCACGAGCGCGAGTTATTGCTCCTTCAAAATGATTTGGAATATCTTGATCATTAGGGAAAGGAAATGTTGTTGATGCTAATTTTCGATCTAATTTCCCAAAACTGGTATTTTGACACATTTAACCATTAATGCCAATTTTTGCTATCAACAAAGACATAATCTCTTCTTCATGTTTAGGAGAAAATATTTTGAATTCGTAATAAAGAACAAGAGTTGTTCGATATTCTCGAATGGTTTTCTTTACCGTGTTTGTCCATTAGTGAATGGACTATACATTCCGAGTCTTGAAAATGAGCTTGTTTTTAACGTTAGTACAAAGAAACGACGACTCAATGTTTTGAAACCTACCTACGTTTGGCATTGTCGCTTAGTTCATATAAATGAGAGGCACACGCAGAAGCTTCATAGTAATGGACTTTTGGAGTTATTCGATTTTGAATCATATGATACGTGTGAATCTTATTTATCTGGAAAGATGACAAAGACACTTTTCACTAGGTCTTAGTGAGAAGGCGAGTGAGCTATTGGTCATAGCACATTCTGATGTGTATGGTCCATTGAGCCGCACGGCTAGGAATTGCTTCTAGTACTTTATCAATTTTTCCATCTACTTTAGTAGATGTGTCTACTTGATGAGGAGTAAGTGGGAGTCCCTCAAAAAGTTCTAAGGAGCTCATAAGTACAAAATCATATGGGCAAGTAAATTAAATTTCTATGATCGGATCGTGGAAATGAATATTTGAGACATGAGTTGATGCGTTGATCTTTCATCATCCTTTTGAGGTAACGCTCTAGAAACCTATGCTCTCACTTTAAATAGAGTTCCATCTAATAGAGTGATGGGATCAAACTCTGAAAAATGGTTTGGAACCATTAATATCCGAATTAAAATATATTGGATCTGTTTCTTTTTGTAGAACTTCGGAAGTTCCGATAGTGATCGGAAGTTTTGATATTTGTTGGATCAAAAGTTCCGATGTTGATCGAAAGTTTTGATACCGGACAAAGTTTGCAACAGAGGAGTCAGATCGGAATTTCCGATGCCAGATCGAAAGTACCGATCTAGACAGATTGGAGTCCATATATGGAAACCAAGTTTGGAACATGGTGGATCCACCCGATGGCGTAAAAACTATTGAGTGAAGATGGATTTAAGGAGAAATACGTTGATGGAAATGTTCACATCTATTAGACACGATTGGAGGCGAAAGGTTTCAAAATATTCAAAGTGTTGATTATGATGAAACGGTCTTCGCTCATTGTTATGCTTACGTTTGTTCGGATTGTTGTAGCAATTGCCGCATTTTATGTTTATGAGATATGACAAGCTTCTCAGAGTTGGAATCTTTGTTTTGATGAGGTGATCAAAATGTTTGACTCCGTAAAGAATAAAGAAGAGTCTTTTGTTTGCAAAAGGGCTAGTGGGAGCACACTTGTATTGTTGGTTCTATGTGTGGATGACATATAGGTGATCAGAAATGACATTCCTTTGTAGAATGTTGTTGTTGGGGGAAAATACTTCATCCCCAAGATCTTCAAGGTTACAAGACAAAGACAATTCACTAGACCAAAGTCCAAGACTTGTCTCTGGCCTGGCGTAGGATTAAGTCTGGAGGATCTGTCCGGACTCCTGTTCGAAGCTACACTTCAAAGGATCAATCTCCGCAGTGGAAAAATGCCAGCAAGGACAGAAGACTTATCTTCTTTCTGATTAAGTTAGTCTTTTACCATTTTAGACCTATTAAGGGTACCGAAATAGTTTCTACTATGTCGGTTGTAACTGAGGGGTAAAAAGGTATTTTCCTTAAAGTTTTTACCTATAAATACCCCCATTCTTACCTTGTAATAGGCATCAAATACTCAGATATTCAATACACAACTTTGAACTACTTCGAGCTATTATCCAATACGGAGGCTTGAAATAGTCCGCTTCACAAAATCTTTGTTTGTTAGTTCTTAATCTTCAAGAACTTGTTAGTGTAATCTATTGCGCCAACAGTTGGCGCCATCCATGGGGAACCTAGTCCGAAAACTTCGTTCTCTACCAACTTTCTAGAGCCATGCCTCCTAAAAAGAGCTCAGGTGGTAGTCCCCTTCGGAGGTCCCCTCAGACCTTTGGAGTGAAATATTCGAATACGGTTGAGGTCGGAGGACCTTCTATAGTTCCCCCACCTCAGACCCATGAAGTGAATATTCTTCCTCGAACATAAGAAGCCCCTTCAAGGACTCCATCTATGCTTTGAACTGACGGAGCTTCTCCTGCAGCTCCGACTGTACTCAGAACTAACCTATTTAGTTCTCAAGACCCGGAAGCTCCTTCCGAAAGAAATGAAGATAGCCTTGGTGACGTGACGACCCAGATGGCCAGTCTCCAAGCCGAAGTGACAAGTTGAAGGCAGGAAGCGGCAGATAGACTTCGTCCCCAAGTTACCCCTGTCATTCCGGAGGTGCCTCAAGACGATGACCCTCTTTTTTATCCCGAAGCCCCCGAGAATGCTTCCTTTGATAGCGAGTCTCCGCTACACCACGATTTACAAAAGGTGCGCTTTGACCCTAAGTTCAAAACTTCGAAGCTCTGTAAGTACTCCGATGAAGAAGATCCAGGGGAGTTCTCCCGTTCATATGCTTTGGCGATTGAAGCAAGCGGAGGGGTTCAGGATACAATGGCTAAATGCTTCCCCCTTGCGCTTGAAGGAGTTGCTTTGCGTTGGTTCTGATCCTTGAAGCTAGGATCAGTTAAAACCTAGGAGTAGTTAAGAAAAAAATTTATAAGTAACTTCTAGGATACTTTTGTGCCCCCTATGTCTACGGGAAATATCTTTCAGGTGAAGCAGCAACCTGGAGAAACTTTGAGGCAGTTCTTTAAGCGCTTCGCTCATATGAAGTCGTAGATAAGAGGACTTTCTGCATCATCCATTGTCGATGTAGCCCGAGAAGGAGTCACCCATGTAGGCCTCCTTGACAAGCTCCAATAGAAGCAGATATCCTCCGTAACATAGTTGATGGCTTATATTGAAGAGTATGCTAGGTCAGAGGAAGGATGGCTCTGAAGAATAGCCTCGTCTTCACCAATTATCCAAGAAGTCAAGCTCGAGGTGAAGACTTCAACACCTTCGCAAGGGCCCAACTTTGACAGCCAGCATGATAGGCGTCGAGGACAGAAGCATCCTCGCTCCGAAGTCCTGAACATTGCTCCTTCTCTGCAAAAGTTCTCCCCCAAGAGTCCACAAGCTTCGGGAAACAAGGTCAGCGGCTGGAGGCCGCTAGGGAAGCCGACTGGCAAGGGCCAAGCCTTCTTCTACTATGTTCATGGCGAAAACCTAAGTCATGCTACCGATGCATGCAAGTCTATATTAGCTTTAAGAAGCGAGGACCTCGAAAGGAGTTCTTGTTGAGGCACTACTGACCGAGTTCCCCCCGAGGCAGGTTTGGAGCCTGTGCAAGCCGTTGCACGTGTAGACAACTTCAACCCCCAAGACAACCTCCAGTGGCTAGTGTTATGCAACCCCCGAAGCAAGAAGATGGTCAAGACCGGGGCAAAAGAGTGGTCCTTCCTATCTCCGGAGGAGGAACTCTAGGCAGCATGTCAAAAAGACAACGGAGAGAGTATGTTCGGGAAGTAGGCCATATTGGAACCTCTTCGTCGGTAGCTGCAATGCCCGAGTGGTCCCATGTGCCTATATCTTTTTCTACAGCTGATGCAGCAGGTATAAAATTCCCCCATGCGGATCCCCTTATCATCACTGCCGATATTGCAGGAACAGAAGTTTGGAGAGTACTGGTCGATGGTGGAAGTTTTGTGTGTATCATCTTTGTTCAAGCCTTCGATCAGCTCTGCATCTCCCGAAAGCATCTCCTCCTCGCAGCTCGTCCCCTTCAAGGCTTCGCAGGACCTCCTCTTGATGCCCTCGGCCAAATAGGTCTTGAGGTTGCCTTCGGAGAGGGGCTCTTGGCAAGAACAGAGGAAGTAATCTTTGATGTTGTGGATGCCCCTTATGCTTATAATGTTATTTTTGGAAGGGCATGTTAAATCAATTCTGAGCTGTGGCGCACCATAATTATTTATGCACGAAGATGCCCACGCAAGTAGGAGTGTTTACTGTCTTCAGAGATCAAGCCACTGCGCGAAGGGCAGAATATGGCCATGGCCCACCTCTTGATCCAAGACAAGTGAATAATGTGCAAGGTAATTCGGAGGATATCCCTGCATCAAGTGAATCTTCGAAGATATCCTTTCCAAGGCCAAGTCCCGAAGGAGAAATCATAATGAAGATTATTGTAAAGGACGGTAAAGACTATCGCTTTCACTTTGGCAAAGATTTGCCTTCGGAAATCACTACTTCATTGGAAGAAGTAGTTAGAGAGAATTTGGATGTCTTTGCTTGGTCCAATGAAGACATTTCGAGAGTTCGTCGAAGTATCATTGAACATAGTCTTCTTGTAAACCCAAGGGTTCGGCCTGTTCGGCAGGGGCTCCGAAAATTATCAACAGAGAGGACAAGCCTTGCTAAAGCAGAAGTGAAAAAATTGTTGAAAGCTGGGATTATCAGAGAAGTAGCTCATACGGAGTGGTTAGCCACCCAGTCTTCGTAAAAAATAAGGCCTCTAAAAAATGGCGCATGTGTATTGATTTTACATCCTTGAATAAAGCATGCCCACGTGACCCCTACCCTATGCCCCGTATAGATCAGTTAGTTGACTCCACTACTGGTTCGGAGTTATTGAGTTTCCTCGACGCGCATTTCGGTTATCATCAAATATGGTTAAAGCGCAAAGACGAAATCAAAACAAGATTCGTAACTCCTTCGGGAGTCTTCTGCTATGTAAGAATGCCTTTCGGTTTGAGAAATGCTGGGGCAACTAAGATTAATTGCTAAAGCTCTAGGTCACAAAATAGGTCGTAATGTAGAAGCCTATATGGATGACATTGTAATAAAGAGTGATTTAAAGCACTAGCATAGCCTAGACTTAGCAGAAACATTTGAGAGCCTCCGAGCATGTGGAGTCTACCTCAACCCCGAAAAATGTATCTTTGGGCTCAAGCTGGAAAACTATTAGGATATCTAGTTTTGAGCCGGGGAATCGAAGCTAGCCCAACTCAAATAATTGCAGTGCAAAGAATGGCTCCGTAGGAGAATTTAAAACAGGTACAAAAGCTTACTGGACGCCTTGCAGCACTCAGCAGATTTCTAGCAAGGTCTGCAGAACAAAGCCTGCCCATATTTAAAGCATTGAAAGGGTCCGAAGATTTTGCATGTTCTCCAGAGTGCTAAAAGAGTTTTGATGATATTAAAGATTATCTCAGCAACCTCGCAACACTCACTATGCCCATGGCGGATGAAACCCTTCTTCTTTACCTCGCAACTATTGGCTCCGCTGTCAGTGCAGTCCTTGTTAGAGAAGTGGATTTCAATAGGAAGTTGGTACATAATCTAATATATTTTGTATCTGAAGCTTTATCTAGAGAAAAAACAAGATATTCCGAGCTCGAAAAGTTCACTTATGCTCTGGTAATGGCTTCAAGGAAACTGCGACATTATTTCTTAGCGCATAATGTAATTGTACCAATTTCTTATCCTTTGGGAGATATTCTTCGAAGTAAAGATTCTACGGGGAGAGTTGGAAAATGGGCCGTCGAGCTAGCACCCTTCGGCATCTCTTTTGTAGCAAGGACAACAATCAAGTCACAAGTGGTGGCAGATTTTGTAGCAGAATGGACTCCGTCTGCAGCCTGTGCTCTAGAAAAATCAAGCGAAGGAATTTGGACCATATACTCCGATGGAGCTTTTCAAGCATCTGGAGCAGGTATTGGAGCGGTGATAATTTCACCTTCAGGACAAAGAGCGATGTACTCCGCAAGACTCAATTTTAAGTCCACCAATAATACAGCGGAGTACGAAGGAATTTTGTTAGGACTCCGAAAGGCGCGTGCTCTTGGTGCTACAAGAGTTGTTATAAAAACAGATTCTCAAATTGTAGCAGGGCACGTTGATAAAAGTTTTCAAGTCCACCATCCGCAGCTTGCAAAATATCTAGAAGAGATCCGTAAGATTGAAGCAGCATTCAAGGGGATTTCTATCCGAAGTATACTAAGAGCTGACAATGCACAAGCTGATATCCTAGCAAAAACTGCAGTTAGAGCCATAAATATTCCAGAAGGGTTTTTTATGAAGAGCTTACTTCGCCTTCGGTGCCTCAAATCCCTCCTGCGGAGGTCCTTTGCATTCCGAACACTCACTGGCGGAGTTCGATCATGGAATTACTACAAGGCAAAGCAACCTTACATGAAGGACCAAAACTTTCAAGATTGCAGCTAAGAGTCCAGAATTTTCACATTATCAACGGTATTCTTTACAAAGCCGGAGTATGTTCCCCCTACTCTGATGTATCTCTCAAGCCGAAGGCCAAGATATACTCTGAGAAATTCATGAAGGCCTTTGTGGTAGCCACCTTGCCCCTCAAGCTTTGGTAGGAAAAACAAATTCGCTAGGGGCTTTATTGGCCTACAATAGTAGCTGATGCAGAGGCCTTGGTCCGCACTTTCCAAGGCTGTCAATGGATGGGAAGATGAATCCATCGTCCGCCAACACCTCTTCAAGTTATTGCTCCAGTTTGGCCCATGGCCAGATGGGCATGTATCTCATTGGCCCTTTTCCAATGGCAAAAGGAAGTTTAAAATTTGCGGTGGTAGTAATTGAATATTTTTCCAAGTGGGTTGAAGCAGAACCCCTCACAGCTATCACTTTGAAAAATGTACAAAAATTCTTTTGGAAGAATATTATATGCAGGTTCAGAGTGCCTCGATAGCTGACAATCGATAATGGCACCCAATTTGATGTCGAACCATTTAGAGAATTTTGCGAAGGTCTTGGCATAGAAATGTGTTTTGTAGCTGTTCGTCATCCTCAATCTAATGGAGCCGTCGAGCAAGCTAATGGTAACATTTTGTTAGGCCTGAATCGAAGGATAGTAAGATTGGCAAAGGGGCTATGGACCGAAGAGCTCTCGAAGATTCTATGGTCCATTCAGACCACTCAAGCAAGGTCCACGAGTTTTACTCCTTTCAGATTACTATTCGGAGATAAAGCCATGACGCTGATGGAGCTTAAAGGAGGATCTCTTCGCACCATCGAACCTGAAAAATAAGATGAAAGGCAAGCCTCGCTGTATCTAACAGAAGAAACTAGGCTTCAAGTTGTTTCAAATTTGATGAAGTATCAACATGAGACGAAGGCTTGGTATGACCCGAAGATTAAACTCAATGAACTTAAACCAGGTCATTTAGTTTTGCGAAGCATCATAGTGCTAGGGAAATTAGGAAACAAGTGGGAATGTCCATATATCATCCTTCGTTCAGGACACCCTTTCTCTTTTAAGTTAGCTAATTTAGAAGGTGAAGAGTTAAAGCATGTCTGGCATGCGGAGCACCTTAAGCGAATATTTTGCATAGGGGCTCCTTGTAATCATCTGTAAATACCTTTTGAATAAATAAAGCTCATGGTTCGGATAATGCCTACTTCTCAAACATTCCCTATTTCTAGTGGACACACTGGAAGAACGGAGTTGGTTGCGAAGGAAGTGTCATTCATTTGAACCAATTTTACGGACTTCGAACCATTGGTTCAAAGCTTCTGACGAGGTGGGAAAGACATAAAAAGGATTCCAAGCCATCGTCTTGAAAGCATCTATAAAAAGAGTCCAAAGAGACCAAATGATACGGATTCCAAGCTTCGGCTTGAAAGCATCCTTAAAAAGAGTCCAAGGAGACCACAAAAGCGTATTCCAAACCACCGGTTTGATAGCATCCGTAAAAAGAGTCGAAGGAGACCAAACAAAACAGACTCCGAGCTGATAGCTTGAAAACGTCTGTAAAAAGAGTCCAAAGTGACCACATCCGAAAAAGGGTACTAAATTACCAATTTTCAGACTCCAAATTATTAGAGTTGAAGACATTTTCGAGGTCTTTAGTGACCATATTTAGACTTAGTCCTTAATCTTTAATATGATAAGGGGCTCCGAGCCTCCAAAATTGTACTCCTAGCTAACGTTATCGTCGTTGTGCGTAACCACCTTCGATCAAGTTCGGAGATGCTTGCACCCAAATAGGGGCTGGGAAGTAGGGAGACAATTTTGAAACTTTCTAATTTATATTATTCAAAAAGATTACATTACATCATGAAAAATCTGTATCTATACCAAATCCCTAGAACTACTATCAAAATCAGCACAACTTCGAAGGCGACTTGTACCGGAGCCTAGAATTGTTAGGACTTTGCACTTAACCCTCTTCCCTTCTTTCGAAGCACGGAAGTCTTTTTGTTCTTGTTGAAGTTCAGCCCAAGTCCGAAGTCGTTCGTGGCTTCTCTCCTAGCTTCAAAGTCGCTTAGGGTTCTTTTCTACTTGCTCTTTATTAGCATTCTCTTCATAGGACCATTCGACGTCCTCCGAAGATGAAGTTTCTAAATTAACTTCATTTTCCTCCTTTTTAATATAAGCTATTATTTCCTTATATGTATCGGGTATAACTTCCCAAGAGCTTCCTCGAGGAATTGAAAATTGAGGACGCCTGTGAGGCCTTAGAGCTTTGAAGATGGCCCATTGCAGGCGGAGTTCTTTGTTATTCTCTATCACTTTGAGCTCATCTGAAAAAGGTTGGAAAGCCTAAAAACATTTCCAAATAAGTCTTTTCATTCAAAAAATAATAAAAGCATAAGTTTTACATAGTCGGGGTCCTAAGGTGAGCTAAACCTTCGGGTCCGAAGGAGACTTGCTGGACGGAGGCTGCAACCGTGCTTGTTTTTGGCGGAGTCCTTCATTAATCCATGTCTTGATAGAAGATCGACCTTCATCTCTCCAAGATGGTTGAAAGGCCTCCCAAGCCACAACTACATCAACGGAGGAAGTCAAGAGCCGGTCGTCACCGAAATTGATGGGGGCTGCTTTAGGCTCCGGTGCAACAGATAGCCCTAGATCTTCGTAGTAACGAAGCACTCCGAAAGAAGCTACTTGGCCGGAGATCTCTCCATACCGAATACCCGTTGTCTTCATGGTCTTCGCTACTGCTTGGATCACTTTCAGTCTCCGCAGTAGAGGGACATCGCCAGTCGAAGAAGAAGCACAAGAAGTGCCAAAGTATTCCAGGATACCCCGAAGGTTGTCCATGGTGTCCAAAGTCACCTTCTCACACTTAATCTTGTCTTGAGACAAAGCATTCTTCGACGAAGATAGCTCGTCTGTCAGGGATGAGAGTCTAGCTGCCTCCGTCATCAAAGAATTCTTTTGTCCTAGCAAGTTGTTGGCCTCCTCCGTCAATTTCAGCTGCTCTTCTCGGAGCTTGACCAGTTCAACTCCCACAATTGCTTGTTCTCCACGCAGCTTTTCTACTTTGGCCTGAAGCACGACCCGTTCAGCCTCGAGCTTATTATTGGCAGCTTCCAAGCTAGTCCTATCCTTTCTTTCTACGGCCACCATTTCTTCCAAGCTGGAGGTTCGAATCTCGGAGCTAACAAGACTCCCTTGAAGAGCTGTTACTTTCTGCTTGAGTCGGTTGCACTCTCGCTCATGTGATATGGCTGCAGCTCGAGCTAGGACTATTTGCTGTGAAGGAAGAAAAAGAGCAATGTAAGTAAATTATTTACATATGTTTGAACTAATTCTATTGTTGCAGATACTTCGTACATGGTAGGTTGCCTGCTCCAAAGCTGCGTCTGTAGGACCGAAAGTAGCGACCAGAGGGGGGTGAATGGGCGCCTAAAAATTCTTTCGAATCAATGGCCTGCTCCCAATACCCAACGCACCTCTCTAAAGACTAAAACAGCACAGAAAGAACAGATCTCCTAAGTCTAAAGGTATCTAGCCTAGAAGCAATTGTTGATAAATAGAGAAATGCCAATGCAGTGCTAATAGACATATGAAAAGAGGACACGGGACAAGGCAAGATAAACTTCTCTGTAAAAACAATCTAAGTGCACTATGAATGAGAAGAAAAGTTACTGTTCAAATCTCTCCTGTTCGGAACTTGGCGAAGCTAGCTTCGCCGGTCGAGGTCAGCTTCGGAGGTCGAAGCCTGCTTCGGAAATGATAGTCGAAGTCTGCTGAGGAGGTTTGGTCTAACCTGGTTTGAGGTGGCAAAAGAGCGAAGCTGCTTCGAAGCTAAGGACGAGAGTATCGAAAATAGCTTCGAACCAAGTACTTCAAAGCCTATCCCTCGAGCAGGAAGCTTCGAACACAACGCACAGACAAACAACCTTCAAAGAGTGAGGCGAAGCCCGACACACGGCAGAGAGAACAAATTGAAGTCTATGCTCTACCTTCGGAGCTAGCCAAATTGAAGTATGACCTTCGAACCACCCTTACTGGGACTTCGATCAAAACAGCAGAACACTCAGTGCGAAGTATATCAAAAAGACATGCTACGTTCGAAGTCTGTCAACGTAGGCTTCATGAAATAGCCAAAGTATCCTTGAAACGTAGTGCACCTTCGCACAAATGGTCGAAGTATGTTAAGCTGACAGACAGCACAAAAACATACTTCGAAGCTAAAAACGCAGTGCACAAAGTGAAGACGAAGTTCAAGCGAAGCCTTTTGAGGAAGTCAAATCGAAGCCTGCCTCTCGGAGCTGAGAGACTTCGAACAGAGAGAAGGTACTTCGCCAGAAACAGTCAGAAAAGGTGTTCGGTCTTGTCTGCTTTGATAAAAAAGCTACGCTGAAAAAGCAAAGCCTGAGTACTACTGTACTATTGCTACAGAGTAGTAGTACTACTTGTAACCAGTATGAACTAGTACTACTTGTGCGAAGAACACAGGCAACAGAGAAGCAAATAGTGAACAAACTGCACACGATTCACAAAGATTTAGATCCACAAAAATCAATGCATGCCTCGCACATAAGCAGAGAACAAAATCTCAATGCATTAATAAAGAACAGGAGGAATGCATGCAAGAATAGAACCTTCTGGCGGCGCACAAAACAAGAGCAGGAAAGAGAATGCGCAGGAAACAAAGATGACCCAAGAAATAATTGAAAAGTGATTTCTAGAAGGGTAGTCCAACCCTAGGGATTGGGGCCCTATTTATAGGCTGCCCAATGACCTAGAATATTCCACCAGCCCCTTAGGGTTTTTTACAGATACAGGAATAAAAAGAAAAGACTCAACTGCCCTTAGGAATTTTTACAGACTTGACTGACTGACTGTGGGCCTAGAGATACAGATGACTTATCCAGAAGCTAAGCTTTCGTAATTACTACGACTTCTCTTCTGGACAGTCGGATATAAGATCGACGGTTGTCAGTTTTGCGCCGAAACTGACAAAGCCTCCACCGACTTTGCACCAGCTACCCGGATTGGGCCGGCCCGATTCCGCAGCTCTCCCAGCCCGGCAATCACTCACCGCCCGTGTACTTGAGTCAATCCTGGTCAACTGCCCAGTGGGTCTTCTGCTGCTCCTGGCCTTATGTACCCGGATTGGGCCAGCCCGACTTCACAACCTCCTTTGCCCGACAATCGCTTGCTGCCTGTGTACCTGAGTCACACGCGGCCCGTGAAACAATAGATCTCTTCTTCTTCTGTCCTCTTTGACTATCGTTGACAATGACTCATCACTTCTGGAGCCATGAGGCCCATGCTATTCAGCATGACTCCTCAATCTCCCCCTTGATGAGTGCATTGTCAACACTTCTCTTCTTCAGCTCTTCAGAACCTGCGAACAACTGTGGAAACACGAAAACAAAGCACAAGAAAACAAAGAAGAAGAAAAATAAAGTAAAAGTTTAACCTTAATGACCAAAAGCCGAACAAAAGCAGGAAGCGGTCATTATGGTTAACCAAAGGTAAAATCTCAAAAACGAGTGCAATCTCAGAATCATCAACAAGGATAGCAAAAGAGTAAGGACAAACGGGACAAAAACTCCCCCTTAAACTCACATTCCAAGATTTCTCCTCCTTGTTGACAAGTGAACTCATCAAGCACTCAAAAGAGACACAGACTCCCCCTGAAATGCAACTCCCCCTCAAAATGTGCGATGAATGCAACTGGGGTGAAGGTGAAGTGAATAAAGCATGCTTCTCAGATATGATTGACTGCAATTACAAACATCTAACAAGTATAGCGAAAGACATACAGTCGAAGACTCATGGCATGATCAGTGCAACAGATGATATCTAAAGAAAGTCATTAGCACGCATTTTTCAATTTTTGCAAACAAAAACATCACCACATTTATGATTGACAAGCAAGGTAAAACATGAGATGTAGAAGCTAACTGATAGCTACCAAGATAAGCATTGTCCAAAAACAAAGTGCTTTAGCAGACTTGTTATCATTTCAATATTCAGGCTTTTTCTGTTTCCTTTTTCATTTTTGCCAGGGGTTATTTGCGTGTCAAACCTTATGCTGACCGACCAAGTCAAGCCTAGGCCAGAACTGGACAATCAGAAGCTTAAGACATTGGTCTTGGCATTCATTTCACTGTCCTAGTTCATACCAAAGTGCTATGGTACGCAGTCCAGAACAATGCATTGCGACAAAACAAACCCACTTGGATATTTTCAATTTTAAGCATAAAAAAGGCATGGAATTTTTATTTTTCTGATTTTTCATTATTTTATAGCACATTTTCCATGTTCAAAAGCATAAAGATGTCCAAGTTGCGTATTTGCATCTAAGTAAGGAGCGAGCTACAAGGTATGTATCAGATAGTAAAAACATTCAGCCTACACATACTAGTTACCAGAAGCAATGGTGATCATTTTTCAAGTTTTAAAGCATAAAAGCCATGCATATGACAAATATCAGACATATCTAGTGAACTGAACTAAAGCATGATCATTGACAAGTAATCAAAAGCATGTACCAGCTAGAGTAAGTAAAGCAGTTCAATCATATAACAGAAGCAGCTCTAAAGTGTGATATATGAATATGCAAGATATGAACACACACAAAAAGACTCAAGAAAAGAGTAAAGAAGAAGGAAAACTGACGCAAAATATCCTAGAAAGGATACACAACATCCAAATCCCCTCGTAGATGCTCAAAGGTAGACTGATCTAGGGGTTTGGTGAAAATTTCAGCCAACTGATGATGGGTATCAACATGAATAAGGTTAATGACACCTTTCTCATATTGATCCCGCAAAAAGTGAAAGCGCACATCAATGTGTTTGGTTTTTGAATGGAGACATGGGTTTTTCCCTACACTAATTGCACTGGTGCTGTCGCAAAACAAAGGAACTCTGGTAGGAAAGAACAACCCAAAATCTCGTAGAGTGGAAATCATCCAAACCAACTGTGAGCAGCAGCTAGCAGCAGCTACGTACTCAACCTCTGTGGTCGAAAGAGCAACTCCAGATTGCTTTCGAGAAGACCAAGAGACCAAAGAAGAACCAAGAAACTGGTAAGTACTAGAAGTCGACTTGCGATCCAACCAGCACCCACCAAAGTCGGCATCCGAAAATCTAGATAAATCGAGAGATGATGAAGCTGAATAGTAAAGACCAAGATCAGGCGCATAAGTAAGATACCTGAAGATGCGCTTGACAGCCTGCCGGTGAGACGCACGAGGTGAAGACTGGAAGCGCGCGCAAAGACCCACGGCGAACTGAATGTCCGGTCTTGTCGCCGTCAAGTATAGCAGCGAACCGATCATCCCTCAAAACTCCCTTTCATTTACCTTGACGCCGCTCTCATCCTTGTCCAGACCCCCAGAAGTCCCCATCGGGGTCATCTGCGGCTTCAATTCACCACCAAAGTCAAATTTCTTAAGCATATCGCGAGTGTACTTACCCTGGTGGATGAAGGTGCCGTCCTTGGTCTGCTTGATCTGGAGCCCTAGGAAGTACTTGAGCTCACCCATGAGACTCATCTCAAACTCACTGTGCATCTGCTCAGAAAACTTGGACACAAGATCATTAGTAGTACCGCCAAAGATAATATCATCCACGTAAATCTGAGCAACTAAAAAATCTGAAGCAACTCTGAGCAAGAAAAGAGTTTTATCCACAGAACCCATCACAAAGCCCTTCCCCAACAAAAACTGCTTCAACCGGTCATACCAAGCCCTGGGGTTCTCAAAACCGGGGGGTTGCCTAACATAAACCTCCTCTTCTATGTATCCATTCAGGAAAGCACTCTTGACATCCATTTGAAAAAGCTTAAAACCCTTCGAAACGGCAAAAGCTAGAAGAATACGAATGAACTCAAGATGGGCAACAGGAGCGAAGGTTTCTTCAAAGTCAATACCTTCCTTCTGGCAATAACCCTGGGCAACTAGTCGAGCTTTGTTGCGCACCACAACCCCATCTTCACCTTGTTTGTTCTTGAATACCCACTTGGTGCCTATGGGGTTGCATCCTGGTGGCGGCTCAACTAGTGTCCAAACCCGATTGCGGACAAAGTTCTCAAGCTCTTGCATAGCATTAATCCAATTAGAATCAGAAAGAGCATGAGAAACGTCTTTGGGCTCAAAAGATGCAACAAAAGCAGATTCAACAAACACAGTAAGAGAGGTAGATGAACACAAAGTTCTCTCAGTCAAATCACCTATGATGAGCTCTGAGGGATGGTCACACTAAACTGCTCGGGTTCCCTGGTGATCTGAAGTCACCTCACCGGAGTCAGCAGCTGGCACCTCTGGACTCGACTGAGGGGGCTCGATCGTAGTGGAAGAAGTGATCAGAGGTCCACTCTCATCCTCAGTCGAAGTCTCAGAAGGTGTGGGCTCTGCAGGGGGTGCAGAAGGCCCACCCTCATCAGTAGCTGGAGTATCCTCATCTTCCTCGAAGATGGACTCTCCGAGCTCATCATCACCAGAAGGCTCAAAAGAAGGAGTCAAAGAAGGCAAGGACTCATCAAATGAAACTTCGCAAGTCTCGACAAGCTGCTGGGTTTCGAGTTTCCAAACACGGAAACCTCGAGAATGCAATGCATAACCAAGAAAAACACCATCCCAGCAACGAGACTCAAACTTGTCCAAATGCCCTCCTTTCTTGAGCACAAAGCACTTGCAACCAAACGCTCGCAAGTGGCTCACCTTGGGCTGTCTGCCAAACCACAGTTCATATGATGTCTTACCAAGGTAAGCTCTAAGAAAGATGCGGTTGGCCAGATAGCAAGCCGTGTTCATGGCTTCAGCCCAAAAACGCCTAGGAGTCATGTGCTCATCGAGCATCGTCCTGGCCATCTCGACTAGCGTGCGGTTCTTTCGTTCCACAACGCCATTTTGTGGGGGAGTGTAAGGAGAAGAAAACTGATGGTCAAGACCTTGATCACTATAGAAGCTGACGAACTGAGAGTTCTTGAACTCAGAGCCGTTGTCAGAGCGAATTGCCCGCATCTGACCATTGTTCTCATTCTTCAGCTTCAAAATCAGGTCATGAACAAACTGAAAAGTTTCATCCTTAGACTCCAAAAAGAAAACCCACGAGAATCGAGAGAAGTCGTCAACAATGACAAGCGCGTACCACTTACCACCGACTGAGCGTACCCGAGCTGGACCGACAGTGTCCAAGTGTAAAAGCTCGCCCGGATACGAAGTCATCACCTGAGTCACAGGTGAGTGAGAAGCGGCAACCATTTTCCCATGACGACAGGGATGACAAACTAGATCTTTCTCCATTTTAAGCTTGGGCAATCCTCGGATGAGGTCCATAGAGCTTAACCTGACTAGCAGATCAAAACTCAAATGGCCTAACCTCCTATGCCACTTCCAGAGCTCAGAAGAAGATCCAGCTATCAAACAACGAGAAGGGCCAAAAGAACTAGAGAAGTCAATTCGAAAAACTTTACCAAATGGTAAAATCTGGCAAATCAAAGATCCTCTAGAATCAAACACAGAAGAATTGCTCTTCTTAAAACGCACTTCCAACCCATCCTCAAGAAGTTGCGAAATAGAAATCAAATTGAAGTTCAAATTTTTAACCAAAGCAACATTCTTCAAAGAGAAGTGATCTGAAATGCAAATTGAGCCAATGCCACTTACTTTCCCTTGACCACCGTTCCTGAATGTGATGTACTCTTTGGAGCTTGGGGGGAGTGAGACTGGAGAACCATATGCGATGTCCCGTCATGTGGCGAGAGCATCCTGAGTCCATGATCCAAACATCCTCCAGTCCCCGATCCTTTTCATTGTCGTCGTCGTCGGAGTCGTCGGAGGAGATCTTTTCTTCCTTATCCCCAAGAGCCATTGAACAGAATCTCTTGCGGGATCTTCGGCGCTGGTGTGAGCGGCTCTTTGGCTTGTCTCCGAAGGCCATGAAGCAGAGGCCCACCGGATCGTCCTTGTCCTTCCCCTTCCTGATGGCGATCTCCTCATCGCTTGAGCTCGATGAAGAGGAAGAAGACGTGGATCGCTTGGAGTAGTTCTTCTCCATTTCGACGAAGAAGGCCTTGTCGCGCTTCTTGTTCTCTCGCCGGTAGTCCTTCAGGGCCTTCTTGAAGAATCTGGTCTTCGGCTTGCCCTTGTTGAAGGAAGAGCTGTCGTGCTTGCCGGAGTCGTGGAAGCCACCACCGGTGCCCTTCTTGTGTCCATTGCGCTTGGGGCAGTCGGCGATGAAGTGTCCTGGATCACCACACTCAAAGCACCCGGGTTTGTGCCGTGTCTCTTAAACATTCTTTTGTCATAGACACGACACACCCGGTTGTTAAAAAGACACAAATCATCATCTCCAACAACTCAAGCTGGTCCTCAGTGATAGACATCAAAGAGAACCCATCACAACTCACAGAAGAAGGATCAACAGAAGGTGTAGCAAGGGCCAGAGATTTTGATCCAGAACCAGTGAGATTTGATCTCAGCTGGAGATCAACCTCAGTAGCCTTCAGCTTGCTAAACAACTCAGAAATGGTCAAGGTATCATAAGAAGTACTCTCAATGATAGAAGATACCTTGATCTCCCAGATCTTTGGGTCCAAGGTATGGAGAACCTTGAGCGCCTGCTCATGATCTGAGACTAACTGAGCACCCTCAGCCTTGTTGTCCCGAAGCTTGTTTATGATCGACTGAAAACGACCAAACAAAGCCTCAATAGATTCACCCGGCTTCTATGTGAAATTTTCATATTCACACCGGTAGGTCTGATAGAGCCGAGCCTTGACCTGTGCTGTTCCCTCATGGTGTGCCTTGAGGGTAGCCCAGATCTCTCTCGCAGTGGAGAGATGGCTCACACGCTCAAACTCAGTGGGACCTAAACCAGAGAAAAGAATATTCACAACCTTACTGTTTCTCAGATGCTGAGCAATGATACCAGCAGTACCATGCTCAACGACTGGCAATATGACAAACGTGGTGTGAACGCAAATGTCCCAAATGTCTAAACCCTGGCTCATGAGATAGGCTCGCATGCGAGTCTTCCAATAGTTATAGCCATAGGCTTCCAAGGACGGGACCTTGCGAGGAGATGTCATGGTCACTACTGGGGTTTAGAACCGGTTAAGGTATGGAAAAACCCTAACCTCGATCTGATACCACTTGTAGGACCGAAAGTAGCGACCAGAGGGGGTGAATGGGCGCCTAAAAATTCTTTTGAATCAATGGCCTGCTCCCAATACCCAACGCACCTCTCTAAAGACTAAAACAGCACAGAAAGAACAGATCTCCTAAGTCTAAAGGTATCTAGCCTAGAAGCAATTGTTGATAAACAGAGAAATGCCAATGCAGTGCTAATAGACAGATGAAAAGAGGACATAGGACAAGGCAAGATAAACTTCTCTGTAAAAACAATCTAAGTGCACTATGAATGAGAAGAGAAGTTACTGTTCAAATCTGTCTCCTGTTCGGAACTTGGCGAAGCCAGCTTCACCGGTCGAGGTCAGCTTCGGAGGTCGAAGCCTGCTTCGGAAATGATAGTCGAAGTCTGCTGAGGAGGTTTGGTCTAACCTGGTTCGAGGTGGCAAAAGAGCGAAGCTGCTTCGAAGCTAAGGACGAGAGTATCGAAAATAGTTTCGAACCAAGTACTTCGAAGCCTATCCCTCGAGTAGGAAGCTTCGAACACAACGCACAGACAAACAACCTTCGAAGAGTGAGGCGAAGCCCGACACACGGCAGAGAGAACAAATCGAAGTCTATGCTCTACATTCGGAGCTAGCCAAATCGAAGTATGACCTTCGAACCACCCTTACTGGGACTTCAATCAAAACAACAGAACACTCAGTGCGAAGTCTATCAGAAAGACATGCTACGTTCGAAGTCTGTCAACGTAGGCTTCATGAAATAGCCGAAGTATCCTTGAAACGTAGTGCACCTTCGCACAAATGGTCGAAGTATGTTAAGCTGACAGACAACACAAAAACATACTTCGAAGTTAAAAACACAGTGCACAAAGTGAAGACGAAGTTCAAGTGAAGCCTTTCGAGGAAGTCAAATCGAAGCCTGCCTCTCGGAGCTGAGAGACTTCGAACAGAGAGAAGGTACTTTGCCAGAAACAGTCAGAGAAGGTGTTCGGTCTTGTCTGCTTTGATCAAAAAGCTACGCTGAAAAAGCAAAGCCTGAGTACTAGTGTACTGTTGCTACAGAGTAGTAGTACTACTTGCAACCAGTATGAACTAGTAATACTTGTGCGAAGAACATAGGCAACAAAGAAGCAAATAGTGAACAAACTGCACATGATTCACAAAGATTTAGATCCACAAAAATCAATGCATGCCTCGCACATAAGCAGAGAACAAAATCTCAGTGCATTAATGAAGAACAGGAGGAATGCATGCAAGAATAGAACCTTCTGGCGGCGCACAAAACAAGAGCAGGAAAGAGAATGCGCAGGAAACAAAGATGACCCAAGAAATAATTGAATAGTGATTTCTAGAAGGGTAGTCCAACCCTAGGGATTGGGGCCCTATTTATAGGCTGCCCAATGACCTAGAATATTCCACCAGCCCCTTAGTGTTTTTTATAGATGCAGGAATAAAAGAAAAGACTCAACTGCCCTTAGGAATTTTTACAGACTCGACTAACTGACTGTGGGCCTAGAGATACAGATGACTTATCCGGAAGCTAAGCTTTCATAACGACTACGGCTTCTCTTCTAGACAGTCGGATACAAGATCGACAGTTGTCAGTTTTACGCCGAAACTGACAAAGCCTCCACCGACTTTGCACCAGGTACCCGGATTGGGCCGGCCTGATTCCGCAGCTCTCTCAACCCGGCAATCACTCACCGCCCGTGTACCTGAGTCAATCCTGGTCAACTGCCCAGTGGGTCTTCTGCTGCTCCTGGCCTTATGTACCCGGATTGGGCCAGCCTTACTTCGCAGCCTCCTCTGCCCGACAATCGCTTGCTGCCCGTGTACCTGAGTCACACGCGGCCCATGAAATAGCAGATCTCTTCTTCTTCTGTCCTCTTTGACTATCGTTGACAATGACTCATCACTTTTGGAGCCATGAGGCCCATGCTATTCAGCATGGCTCCTCAGCGTCCAGCTCCGATCCCTCAGCTTCCCCAAGAATGGAAACCAATTCAGTCTCCCCAACTTTGTGACTAGCCCAAGCTAGAGGCTCTAGCAAAGTCCAAAGTCCAGTCCTTCGCTACAGAAAAGGAGCTAGGAGGGGGAGCCTCGACAAGGCACTATGGTCGTCCTCATTCGAAGAGGGGCTGGAGCGCAGCGAGGCATCTTCATAGGCTTCCGTGGATCGACCTCCCTCAGTGGATTGGCCTCCATCCGTAGAGTCTGATGGGGTCCACCCTCGAACAGGAACAGGCAAAGGTGCCCCTTTACCTTTACCTTTTCCAGGACCCATCTTCATAGCCACTTCAGGAATTGGCTTCAGAGATATGACAGCCTCTGGCACAACCTCTATAGTGGGGGTCGCCTCCATGGGAACTGATCCTATGAAGACCAAAGGTATACGATATGGCATAAATTTTGCAGGACACAAAAAGAAGAAAGAAAAAGGAAAGGTACTTTGCTAAAGTCTACCTTCAACTTTCTGTTGCTGAACGAGCACTGGACTGCTCTGAGGGTCGAACATCTGACCGAAGTCCTCTTCAGACTCCGGGCTTCTAACCGAAGGATCAGCTGGCAGAACATCTCTGACAACTGCAGCTATCACTTCATCCGGAGATGATACTTGGGCATCTGTAGTCTCAACTCTACCTTCTCCCGCAGTAGGGCTTCTACTTGACTAGGTAGGACATTCTCAATCTCTGCTTGCTCGAGGTTGTCTACAGCAACGGCTACCGCCTCCACTTCGTCCTGAGCGGGGACTTCATCTCCCATTCATGATTCCTCATCACCTGTTAGAAGGGCTTCGAATTCCCTTCCCATGTGTATGTTTGCTTCATCTTCAGATGACTCCGAAGACAAAGTAAGGGATTTAGAAGGGGCAAGGGCCTTCGGTTTCTGAGCCACTTTCTTCACAGGTGTCTTGGCTGGTGCTGAAGTCCCTGCTTCATCCTTCCTCTTCTTGGGACCTTGATCGGAGATGTCCTAGTCCGGAAGAGTGGGAGGTTCAACTCCGAGTACGCTCTATACACGGTTGAATCGCTCCCAGCTGCCAACCAACTTCACCCTCCACTCCTTTTCGGCGAGTGTAGGAGCTCCGAGGATCTTCTCCGAAGTCCAGACAAGTTGCTCCGAAGTGAGGGTGGCACGTGGAGCTAAAAGATAAGATTTCCTTTCAGTTAAATCATTTTTATAAGATCAATACTACATATAAAACATTTTGCAGGGCATTCAAGGTTACCTGCAGCACTTGAAGAGATTTCTCGAAGTCCACCCTCTGGGTTCTCTTCAAAGTTTATTGGCCAGCTGGCCATCAGAGGCGGAATTCGAAGTCCAATGAACTCCTCTGCTAAGTCTCGCATAGTCATGCGATGACTTATGGCTTGCAGCAGTCGAAGGCGAGCTTCGAGCTGGCCTAGGTTCAGATGAACCTCCGCTTCCCTCTGATAGAAGATATCTTCAAGGGGTCCAGCCAAGGCATCGTCCGCTCCTACTTCAGCATAGAACTAGCGAAGGACCCAATCTGTTTACCATCTAGCATTGATGGCCTTCGCTAGAAACTGAGTTTGGTATTCATCTCGAAGCCAGAAGTTGATGCTGCCAAAAGCAATAACCATCTTCTCTCCTCCTGTTCCTTGGTAAGTCTTCGGCTGGCAGGAGGCTTTGTGAAGTGATGCGAAGATCTCTGCTCTCCCCTCGCAACCTTCAGCTCGCATCGCCCACTCGAAGGTAGCTAGGCGTGCAATGGCATTGGGCGATAATCGAGGAAGAGTAACATGGAACAATTCCAGTACCTCAGAAATAAACTCTACCGCCGGAAGCACCAATCTAACTTCAAAAAAGGCTTTGAACACGACCACTTCTCTGGCCCGTGGCGAAGGAATTGCTTCTTTCCCAGGTTGGCGAATCTTAAGCCCCGGACCCGTCTTCCCCGCTATCGCCGCCGCAATGGACTTCTTCGAGCAAGTTGACGGTCCAAAGGCTGTACGACTGGTCGGTGTACTTGGCTGATGCCGGGAGAAGATCATGAGGACCAACTGGATGAGGGTTGCCTGAAGGCGCCGCCGCTGCTGCTGCCGCCATCGCTTGCTTCCTGGCCAAAGTCGAAGCAGGGATGGGGGCTTTGTGGCTGGTTTTCACCATGAGAGAGGATGGAGTTCAAGTTCGGGTTTAGGAAGCAGAATGGGGGAAATGTGGGAGCAGTTGGTAAAGTATCCCAAACGCACTCTTACTCCTCTATTTATAGTCTGTGTTCACAGGCAGTGTACCATTCGTATGCGCCTTTCTGTCTTCTTTACCGTTACAATTTATCACGACTCTTCGTGAGAACTCATATCTCTAGAAATGAATCGGTGGTGTAACTCCTTACGAGAAAAGGAGTAACGACTATTTTCTGTGAGTCTAACGGTTATTTCAGCTTCACAAGGATTGTTTTCGAAGCTGCTTCGACGAGCACCTTCGCATGGAAGTTAATTCGAAGATTGCGAATCTCTGAATGCTTCAAAGAATGGTAAATTTCGCTAAGTCCCTGAGCATGAAAATATTTCTTGCGTATACTGCTCTCCTTGCCTTACGGGTTATTCGGAGAAGCGTATTCGAGGGGCTACTATTGGGGGAAAATACTTCATCCCCAGGATCTTCAAGGTTACAAGACAAAGACAATTCACTAGACTGAAGTCCAAGACTTGTCTCCGGCCTAGCGTAGGATTAAGTCTGGAGGATCTGTTTGAACTCCTGTTTGAAGCTACACTTCGAAGGATCAATCTCCGCAGTGGAAAACTACCAGCAAGGACATAAGACTTATCTTCTTTCTGATTAAGTTAGTCTTTTACCATTTTAGCCCTATTAGGGGTACCAAAATAGTTTCCACTATGTCGGTTGTAACTGAGGGGTAAAAAGGTCTTTTCCTTAAAGTTTTTACTTATAAATACACCCATTCTTACCCTGTAATAGGCATCGAATACTCAGATATTCAATACACAACTTCGAACTACTTCGAGCTATTATCCAACACAGAGGCTTGAAATAGTCCGCTCCACAAACTCTTCATTTGTTAGTTCTTAATCTTCAAGAACCTGTTAGTGTAATCTTTTACGCCAACAATTGTCAAGACCTTATTGAAAAATGGTTTCTCAATGAAGGACCTTAGAGATACAACATACACTTTGGGCATAAAGATCTATAGAAATAGATCAAAATGGCTAATTGGATTAGGCCAGAATAAAGTACATTGACAAGTTTTTGAAACGGTTTCAAAGTGCTGAATATGAGTGCCACCCCGTATGCCTCTATGATCGGGTCAATCATATGTGCCATGTACGCGCCCAAATGTGCAGATACCAGTCAAACCCAGGTGAGAGACACTGGGCAGTCATAAAATGGATCCTCATGTTCTTGAGAAGAACTGAGGATATGTTTCTAGGACAAAGTAGCGAAGAGGAGCTCAATGTAAGGAGTTACACCGATGCTAGCCTTCGAACCAATAAAAGATAATTCTCAATCGCAGTCTGGGTTTGTGTTCTGCCTCAACAGAGGCATAGTGAGTTGGAAATGTTCCAAGCAATAGATGGTGGATGGTTCTACAATAGTAGCTGAGTATATTGCAGCTTTGGAAGCTACGAAGGAGGTTGTTTGGATCATAAAGTTTGTTTTTGAGCTGAGTGTTGTTTCTAGTGCATCTAGTCTAGTGGACCTCTATTATGGTAATAGTGGTGCCATTACGTAAGCCAAGGAGCCTAGATAACACCAGAAGTCCAAACGTGTACTTTGGCGATATCACCTGATCCGAGTGATCATAGAGAGAGGTGATATGAAGATTTGCAAAGTGCACACAGATTTGAACATAGTGGATCCCTTGACAAAGATGCTTCCACGACCCAAGTATGAGGTGCATATGAGCTGCATGGGTATGGAATACTTGCATAGTCATGTGTATGTGGGAGTTGCTAGTGATGTCTATGCAAATGTAGGAGATAATTGTTATCTTGTTCCTTGAATAAACTTTGTTTGCATTTAATTAATGAGTACGACTTGTTATGTGAAACTATTTGCTTTATTACGATGTTGTTAAAAAGGGTCCCTAATATTGTCATCATGTGGGACAGTGATGATATATGGATTAGCACATCCGACTGATTGATGATTGTGTTTCACAAATCATAGACATAGAGATGTCAAATCAATGATGTGGACACATATTGGTGAACATGGTGTTGGACAGGCCCACTTGAGATACTACTGGTATTGTTATTGTAATGTGCCAACAGTTGTCATCTCAAATGACGTACCTGCAGAGTCCTTGGACCTAAGATCGTCATTTGATTTCAAAATGCGTAGTGACACACTTAAATGCTTCCTAACGCTATTCTGTAAATAGGTAGTAATAAGGGTTGTTTTCAGGTGTGTTGTGAAACATGTCTTGGGATGTGAACGGTCAAGATGGAATTTACCCCTCCTAATAACGGAGGAGTCGTCTCTAGGCTCCTCGAGGTATTGGATTGGAAAAGTGCATGGTCATGCCACTATGACTAAAGAGTTAGTCATGATTTGAATCTAATACTTGATCGAGTGAAATGTCGAGCTAACCAACAAGGATGGCACGTATCTCACCTTGATCTTGACTTACGACGCATGGTAAAGGGACTAGTGCTTGCGTATATCAAGGTTCAAGAAAATTTGATTTTGTACGCTTTTGGGGGTCAATATGTGTTGCTAGGTCCCTATTGATCAGTGAGTCAGAAACAGTTTCCGGTGAATAGCTGTTAGTGTATGAACCTATCGGGTCACACACTTAAGTGAATAGATTAAAAACATGCAAAGAATTGGTTCTTGTGCAAGTGGGAGATTGAAGGATATGCCTAAGAAAATTCCGTGGATCGGAAGTTCCGATTATTATCTGGTCTCGATATAGAGAGAAAATGTTGCTTCAAATGATCTGATATGGTATCGGTTGTTCCGATGAGCCAAAAGTTCTGATTCCGAATTGGAGAATTTTGTACTAATCGGAAGTTCCGATATGGTATCAGAAGTTCTGAGGTGGGCGATAACAGATTGGATCTGTTGCGTGTCGTACTATATTGGGAGACCTAAAATACCTTGTCGGAAGTTTCGATGTGGGTAAACATATTGGATATGTTACGATTTTGGGGACTTCGAGATAGATAAGACCAGGGGGTTATCAGCCCTATAAAAGGAGGGGAGGAGGATGTCTTGGAACCAAGGAATAAGCCTTGATTAGACCTAGCCACCATAGAGTACTCTCCTTCCTTTTTATCTCAATCCATGATCTTGCACGCGCATGAGTCTTGGGCTTAGGGAGTAAATTTTGAATTTTCCGGGTAGCGTAGCTCCCCTATTCCCCAACAATTAATTGGTCAACCGATTAATTGGTTCACCAAATAGTTAAATAATATATTAGAGTACTTCCTAACATATATTCTAAGAAATATCTCCCTGCCTTTTATATTTTTTTCTATGCATGCTACATGACTGCCCTGCACCCTTTTTCTCTTAGTCTCACTGGTTATGCCCATCCCATGTTGCCTTTCCTCTCTATATCACCGCCCATGCTAATCTCTCTCAGACTTTGCCTCTTCCTTCTCTTATGTTCTACACGTTATGGCAAGCTTTGGTGGTAGCATGGTGGCTCTAGTAAAGTGACGAATGCACAAGCAAACAGCTTGGCACAGATCCAGTGTTAATGGTGCGGATCTAGAGTCGAGAGGGCGGATCCGATAGTGACAGTGTATATCTAGCTCCAAGTAGGTGGATCTAGCGCCGATCGAGCAGATCTGACACCGGCTGACCGAATCTAGCGGTGAGAGGGCAGACCAAGCCGCGACAACGCATATATAGCATCGATGAGGAGATATTATTAAGTAAATTAACTGTAGAGTCACCGAGTATCGATTAATCAACTAATCGATCGATTTTTTCATCACTGCTCTAAACAGTAAGTTTTTCAAAAAAAAGTTTAAAAATATTTATAAGGAAAGTTTGTTAAATCAAAATTTAAACTTTGTAATATTTAATTCGTTCATTTATAATCTTAAATAATTATCATAAAATCGGTTATACCTTTAATCCATCATTCATCACCACTTAGAACAATAGAGACTGTGCATACATATATTTATTTTATGAAACGAAAATGCCTACTTTATCTCCTGAAGTATTATCCTATAGACAAAACTTGCCCCAACTATAAATTCACGCTCTTAATCCCCCTAACTATGGTGTTTTTGCTGACATGGCGGTCCACGCTAGCGTTTTTTCTGATGTGGCTGTCCAAGTGGCCCAAACGCTGGAATCTACGGTGGGACCTACTTGTAGGGACCTACATGGGCACATGTTTGTGGTTTCGGGTACCCGTTTATTTTTGGGTCAGGCACGAGTTTAGATTTAAACCCGCGGGTTTAGATTTAAACCCGCAAGATTAGATTTAAACCTGCAGGTTTACCCAATTACTTAAAATTACGTAAAGTTTAGCTCATTTCCCATTCCTTTCTTGTGATAATGTTATGTTTATTTATGTTAAGTGATTTCATCATTTTGAACTATATATTGGTAATATGATAATATCATTTTTGTTGTGGATTTTTATTTACATTTATGTTATAATGTAATTCATGTAGAGTATAAATTGAACCCGCAGGTTACCCGTTAGGTTTCAGGAATCCGACGGGTTTGAGTTCGAGTTTAGTTTTGAAACAACCGGTTTCGCGGGTGGGTTTTCATCAAACCCACGGGTTTCAAACCTGTTTCCATCCCTACCTATTTGTTAGTGACATTGAATTTTTTTTGGTGGAACCCACTTATGTGGGACACCAAAAAATCTCTTCTTCTTTTTTCTTTTCTTTCTCCTTCTTTCTTTCTTTCTTTCTTTCTTTCTTTCTTCCTTCTTCCTCCTCTCCCTCTTTCCAGATAGCCAACTCTCTTCCTCCCTGCCACTGCCACTACCCCTCTAGCGTCCCCGACGCCCCGTGTGACCTGGCGTCCTGGTGTTACACTCGAACTCCGGTGATCGACAAAACTCACCAAAATTGAGGCAACAACTAGGATAGCTTGGGAAAGAGGAAAGAAGCAGTGAACTAAATTTCTATTTTTCCTTGGCATATCCTTTGTAGCGTTTGCCGAGGCTTACATATAGCAATCACCCTCTGTTCTGTGGGCCAACCCAACACACACAACTATTACATCTCACAGTAATACGCTTTCCATATTAGATTACATTCCTAGGTTCCATTATGACTTCCTCTACTGCACTTCTCTGCATGGCACCTCCATTGGAGTGACATTGCCGCCCCTATGAGAACCTGCTTGTCCCCAAGCATCAGCTTCGGAAATCTCGCACACAAGACATTGTAGTCTTCCCAGGTTGCCATGTCCACTGGCATAGAGCCCCATTGTACTTTAACTTGAACTAGAGTTACTGATCTCTTCTTCACCAAGCATCTGTCCAAGATAGTCGATGGTTGCAGTGCACTGACATCTAGCTAGAGCTTCGATGGTAATTCTGTAAAGACAAGAGAGTGACAAGGCACATGCTGCTTAAGATGAGAAACGTGAAATACTGGGTGGATCATACTCCCATCAGGCAACTTCATCTTGTATGCCACGGAGCCCACACGAGCAAGGATCTCATAAGGCCCAAAGTACTTAAAAGAAATCTTGTGATATGGTATAAATGCAAAACTCTACTGAACATATGGTTGAAGCTTGAGATACACCATATCGCTGACTTGGAACTTGTAACACCCCTACTTTTCAAAAGGTAAAAATAAATCAAGAAATACAATTTAACAGAAATGATTTTTTATTTCTCCTAAAAGCTCTCAATACCTAAGTAATTAGGAATCTAGATAAATAATCATAATCTTGATCTGAGAAGATTATATTATGTTCTTGAGGCCAAGATATATTTTTGAGAATTTTTACAAATTTTTAGAACCTTTTCATGTAGCTCATAATTTTTAAACTGTTTTCAGCAATTATTTTTATTCAGAAATGAATTCTAAAGAGTAGTGGGCCGCACCCCTCCCTTTCTCTCTCTCCGACCGGCCCAGTCTGTTCACCCCGCGAACCCCTCACTGACATGTGGACCCCACCTATCGACGCTCTTAGCCTCGCGCCCAAGCCCCTAGTCCACCTGTCAGCCTCCTCCCCCTCTCTCTGTGTACGCCCTGGCCCACCCGTCAGCGCCGACCGCTGCGCTCTCGCCCCGTCGCCCATCGCTGACCAGTGGAGCCCACCTGTCAGCTTCATCTTCCCCGTGCCCTCACGCCCCCAAGATCCCCGACCGCCGTCCTCGGTCTGGGATCAGCTTCCGCCGTGGGCCCGTTGCGAATTAACCTTGGGAGTTTACTCGTCGTAATCCGGCGAGTGTTTCCCCTTGGATCCCCTCACGTTGCACCTCTTAATCGCAGCGTTAATCCTCATCGGAGTTAAGCACCCTCTCGGCATTCATGGCGCCCTAGCCTCTCCCCTCGCCGCCGACGTACTATAAAAGGCCCTCAAAGCACCGCATCTAGCCACACCACTCCTGCCTCCCTTAGCCAGAATCAAGCACTCGTATTGCCCATTTTCGTGCCGCTCCCATGTCCTGCTTCCGGCCACCGCTCGCAGTCGCCAGAGTCTGTCCCCGCCGTCATCGAGTACACCTTCATGACTGCCGTCGCCTCCCTGACCTCGGCCACTGCTCCATCCAAGCTCATCACCGCAGGAACACCATCGCGTACGAGCACCCAAAGCTACGCCGCCGCCTCACTCATTGCCGACCTCAACCCGTCGACCCCGAGCCCCATCTCCGGTACCCCCGTGTTCACTGCACTCATTTCTGCCCTCAACCCCGTGTTCCCCATCGACGTCACTGCTGTGACCGCTGCCACCCTCGGCCATCACCAGAGAAGACGGTTGGCACGGGTAAAAGCCCTGTGTCGTGCTGGATCCCATCTTGGCCACATGATCTCGATCGAACGGACGAGATTATATAGCATTTGGGATTTAATCTCACCCGTTCATCTGGAACGAATGGGTATCAGTGCATCTCAGCCGTCCATCTTCATTTAAATGCATCGGCTCATGGCACAGTACCATGGACCCGGTTCACCGTAGACCAGAGGCTGAATTAGGATTTAAAATAAATTCCAGAAATTGATTTGAAGTTTAAAAATTCATAACTTCCTCAAATTAACTCCAAATTTGACCATTCAAATTTTAGAAAGTTTATATTTTTATTCTCTTAATATTCATCCAATAAAATTGATAGGTTTACACTAATTTTTTTTGTATTGTTTTAATTGGAATTCTAATAAAATTTGAGAAATCATTTCAAACTTCAAAAATTCATAACTCCTTGGAATTAACTCTAAAATTTGCCATTCAAATTATAGAAAATTTATGTTATTATTATCTTCATGTTTATCCAATAAAATTTATATGATTGTACTGGGATTTTTATATTATTTTATTTGTTTGTTATTTATCATTTTACGTACCGAGAAGATTACGACGCCGTCGAGGAGCCGGAATACTTCCTAGAGGTTCCCCCTTCCCCCTTTGCTGAGCAAGGCAAGTCACCAACCAATTTTTGAGCATATTGAACCCAATTTTAAATTAAATATCGCTAAAACTCATAGGTTATGATTGTAGTAGTCAAATTAACAGTCTTACAATATAATTATTTAGATCCCCGACCTTGATGTGAAAACCCAAGCCATGATATTGAGTCTAAACTCCTTGTCACCATACTAATAATATTATTAGATAGTGTCCAATGTATCGACACAACTGCTATAGGTTTAAAAATGAGTCGTAGGTACTTTGGTTCTATTATATGATCCCTGTGATTTTCTCTCCTCCTGGAATTCTATTAGTGATGGAGTTTTGGTTATTTAAGTTAGCATGGTGGGTTTCGAGTGCAAGCGAGGGCATTGGTTGGTCGCACCCGAGGCACTATAAGGACTGGTCTGTGGGATTTGTTGCAATACACTTCTGTACCAACCACAAGTCTAGTGGGTAAGTCTTAACTAGAGGTATGGGACGTTCCAACTCGAGACACAATGTGGAGAGGGGCAAGTAGCACATGCAGGTGACTTGTACCATGTGGCACAAAAGGGGGCGCGACATTGGTCCACTGAGCTGGCACGCCGGCAAAACCTATAGTGTGTGTCATTGGGTTGGAGCGGCTCATTCTAAAGGTTTCAGCATGAGTTCCTGTGACTTGGGTCATCTGAACACACTGCGGTGTGCATGAATAAGTGCCTTGTGGGTATAGTGTTAAACCTCTTATCAGAATCTAAATATTTTTGAAAAGCCGAGCCGACGGTCAAGGGCGGGTTGCGTGACATCCCACAGTTAGTTTGAATCTGTGAAGTTTTGCATGATGATTGGGCATGTAAGGACGATTGAGCGAGGAGTGTAGGACCGAAAGTAGCGATCAGAGGGGGGTGAATGGGCGCCTAAAAATTTCTTGCTGAATTATATCCTAATCCAAACATCCAAATGAACTTAACTAGACAAATAATATTAGCAAAGGAAATTACACGAACTAAATTTGACTAGCCTAAAAATGACCGGTGTCCTAATTAAAATGATATTAAAGATAAACTAAATAAAATGCTGCAATAAATAAAAACTCCTAGATATATCACGAAATATCTATATTGTAGTCTAGAAATAAAATACTAATCAAATGAATAAAACATGGATCATTCAAATATTAATTCAGAAATAAACCTAAAATATTGCACGTAAAAACTAGAATAAAAATATTACTACGACTAATAATTTTTTCTTTTTATATGAGCATATTAAAAACACTTAAATAAATAATACAAGATAAGTAATAAAAATTTAACATATTAAAAAATTTAACTACGAGATTATTTTTTTATACTAATTAAAACTAGATAACTACGAAATTATTAACTAGATTTAATCTACCTAAAAATAGGAGATTAACAGCTAACCTGCGTGCTCGCTGACGTCGCCGCGCGCGATCCGCTGTGGAACTCGCCGCTGGATGCCGTGCTGATGTGGCAAAGAAAATCTGATCGCACACCGTAATACAGAAAACCGGCAGCTCCTGCGCACCGGCTGATTTATCCACAAGTTGCTCTGTCGTGTCCACCGAGCGCCGCGCCAGGGCCAGGATACGTGCTCATGGGAATCTAGAAGTAGGCTGTAGATGCAATGATGGAGCCTGGGAGCTTGCCGAATCCCTAGCCGCTGCAGACTAGAAGCTGGCAAGCCCCACAACAAAAGTTGCCGCACTGAATTCTGCACTGCGCGCTACACGATGCAAGACCTCGCCTGCCGTGGAGAAAGAAGAGCGCCGACAGCCCTGACGCGGAGCGCAGTTGCTGCAGCAAAAAGACTTACGCCGTGGGGCCCACGTGTTGGAAGAAGCACGATGACGGAGAAAATTTTTCCAGATCAAAACCAGTAGCCAACTTTTCATGGAAGAAGAATAGCCGCAAAAAAAACAAATGTGGGCTGTAGATTGATTATAGAGAAAACAGTCCCCCTATCCCTAAGGGGGTAGGGGCCTATTTATAGGCGGCCCATAATACATGAAAAAGACTAATTTACTCCTATGGTAAATTACACTGACTCTAAAATAAAATTCGAAATTACTAAAATACCCTTAGAAAAATCAACTGACTCAAAATAAAAAATATTTTGGACTTAAAAACTAAATATTAATATCCTAAAAACAAAATAATCATCGGTTGTTAGTTTTGCGCCAAAACTGACAAAGCGTCCACCGTCTTCGCACCGTGTACCCGGATTGGGCCGACCCGACCCCACAGCTTCCTCAGCTCGGCAATCGCTCGCCGCCTGTGTACCTGAGTCAAACCCGGTCAACAGACCAGTGGATCCTCTGCCGCTCTTAGCCCATGTACTCGGATTGGGCTAGCTCGACTCCACGGCTCCTCTGCTCGGTTGTCGCTCGTTGCCCGTGTACCTGAGTCACACGCGCCTCAGACACGACATGTCTTCATGTCTCTTATTTGACTTCCGTTGACAATCACTCATCACATCTGGAGCATAAGACCCATGTTCTTCAACATGGTTTCTCAATCTCCTCCTTGATGAATGCATTGTCAACACCCTCTTCAGCAATTCTTCAGAACCTGCAAAAACATGTGGAAACACGAAAACAAAAACAAAGGAGAATAGAAAGAAGAAAATAAAGGTTTAACCCTATGACCGAAAGCCAAACAAATGCAAGAAAATGGCCATTATGGTTAACCAAAAATAAAGAGTCAAAACAAGTGCAATCTCAGAGCTATCAACAAGGATATAAAGAGTAAAGGCAAAAGACTGAAATACCCCCCTGAAATAAATCCCAGAGAAAGTCAAAAATGTCCCCTAAACTCCAAAATTTCTCCCCCTTGTTGACAATTGGACTCATCAAGTGAGACTAAATGCACTCTAAAGAGACATAGACACAAACTCCCCCTGAAATGCAGATCCCTCTCAAAATATGTCATGAATGCAAATAATGTGCAGGTGGAGTGTAAAAAGCATGCTTCTTAGATATGATTAACTGCAATTACAACATCTAACAGGTATAGCAAAAGATATACTGTCTAAGATACATGACATAATCAGTGCAACAGATGATATCTAAAGAGAGTCATTAACACACATTTTTCGATTTTTTCAAATAAAAGCATCACCACATTTTCTAGTTGACAAGCAAAGTAAAGCATGAGATGCAAAAG
This sequence comes from Zizania palustris, assembly GCA_019279435.1. NCBI lineage: Eukaryota > Viridiplantae > Streptophyta > Magnoliopsida > Poales > Poaceae > Zizania > Zizania palustris. The sequence goes on along the minus strand of JAAALK010000283.1, from coordinate 13,658,952 downwards.
CTAACTGATATCTACCAAGATAAGCATTGTTCAGAACAAAGTGCTTCAGCAAACTTGTCATCTTTTTAAATTTTTCAGAATTTTTTTCTTTTTATTTTTCATTTCTGCCAGGGGTTATTTGCATGTCAAACCTTATGCTAACCGACCAAGTCAAGCCTAGGCCAGGACTGGACCATCATAAGCTTAATACATTGGTCTTGGCATACATTACACCGTCCTAGTTCATACCAAAGTGCTATGGTAAGCAGTACAGAACAATACAATGCGACAAAGCAAACCCACCTGGATCTTTCCTAATAATCATAAAAATGCATGAATTTTTCATTTTTCTGAATTTTTATCATTTTTATAGCACATTTTTCATGTTTAAAGCATATAGATGTCCAAGTTGCATATCTGCATCAACGTAAGGATCTAGCTACAAGGCATGTAAAAGATAGCGAAAGCATTCAGCCTACACATGCTAGTTACCCGAAACAATGGTGATCATTTTTCAATTTTAAAGCATAAAGGCCATGCATACGACAAATATCAGATATATCATGTGAACTGAAACAGAACATGATCATCGACAAGTAATCAAAAGCATAAACTAGCTAGAGAAAGTAAAGCAGATCAATCATATAATAGAAGCAAGCTCAAAATGTGATATATGAGTATGCATGATATGAACGCACACAAAACGATTCAATAAAAAATAAAGAAGAAAGAAAAAACTGACTCAAAGTATCCTAAAAAGGATACACAACTCCCAAATCCCCTCGCAAACGCTCAAAAGTAGACTGATCTAGGGGTTTGGTAAAAATGTCAGCCAACTACTGATGGGTATCAACATGAACAAGATCAATGACCCCTTTCTCATATTGATCCCTTAGAAAGTGAAAGCGCACATCAATATGTTTGGTTTTAGAATGAAGACATGGGTTTTTCCCTACACTAATTGCACTAGTGCTATCACAAAACAAAGGAACTCTGGAAGAGAAGAACAACCCAAAATCCCGCAAAGTAGAACTCATCCAAACCAACTATGAGCAGCAGCTAGCAGCAGCTACATACTTAGCCTCAGTAGTAGAAAGCGCAACTCTAGATTGTTTTCGAGAAGACCAAGATACAAGTGAAGAACCAAGAAGATAGCAAGTACCAGAAGTCGACTTGCGATCCAACCGGCACCCACCGAAATCAGCGTCCGAAAATCCAGATAATTCAAGAGACGATGATGCAGAATAGTAAAGACCTAGATCAGGAGAGTAAGTAAGATACCTAAAAATACGCTTCACAGCCTGCCGGTGAGATGCGCGTGGTGAAGACTAAAAACGCGCACACACACCCATGGCAAACTGAATGTCTGGTCTCGTCGCAGTCAAGTATAGCAGCGATCCGATCATCCCTCGATACTCTCTCTCATTGACCTTGACACCGTTCTCGTCCTTGTCCAGACCTCCAAATGTACCCATTGGGGTCATCTGTGGCTTCAGCTCTCCACCAAAATCAAATTTCTTTAGCATGTCCCGTGTGTACTTACCCTGGTGGATGAAAATGTCATCCTTGGTCTGCTTGATCTAGAGCCCTAAAAAGTACTTGAGTTATCCCATGAGACTCATCTCAAACTCGTTATGCATCTGCTCAGCAAACTTGGACACAAGCTCATTAATAGAACCACCAAAAATAATATCGTCCACGTAAATCTGAGCAACCAATAAGTCAGAGCCATCTCTAAGCAAGAAAAGATTTTTGTCCACAGAACCCATCACAAAACCTTTCTACAACAAAAACTGCTTTAGGCGATCATACCAAGCCTTGGGGGCTTGCTTCGGACTATATAACGCCTTCTGCAACTTGAAAACGTGACGATGAAACTTAGGGTTCTCAAAACCGGGGGCTGCTTAACATAGACCTCCTCCTCTATATACCCGTTCAGAAAAGCACTCTTCACATCCATTTGAAAAATCTTAAAACCTTTAGAAGCAGCAAAGGCCAAAGAATACGAATGGACTCAAGACGGGCAACAGGGGCGAAGGTCTCTTCAAAATCAATACCTTCTTTTTGGCAAAAACCCTGTGCCACTAGTTGAGCTTTGTTGCGCACCACAACCCCATCTTCACCTTGTTTGTTCTTAAACACCCACTTGGTGCCTATGGTGTTGCATCCAGGTGGCAGCTCAACTAGTGTCCAAACCCGATTGCGAACAAAATTTTCAAGCTCTTCTTGCATGGCGTTTATCCAATTTGAATCAGAAAGAGCATGAGAAATGTCTCTAGGCTCAAAAGTAGCAACAAACGCAGACTCAGCAAACATAAAAAGAGAATCAACTGAAGAACGTAAGGATCTCTAGTAAGATCCCCAATGATGAGCTCTGAGGGGTGATCACGCTGAACTACTCGGGATCCTAGGTGATCTGAAGTCACCTCACTAGAGTCAGCAACTGGCTCCTCTGGACTCGGCTGAGAAGTCATCTCACCGGGGTCAGCAACTGGCACCTCTGGACTCGACTGAGGAGGCTCGATCGAAGTAGAAGGAGTGATCAGAGGTCCATCCTCATCCTTAGTCGAAGTCTCAGACGGTGTGGGATCTACAGGCTATGCAGAGGGCCCACCCTCATCATCAGCAGGAGTGTCATCATCTTCCTCGAAGATGGACTCTCCAAGCTCATCATCTCTGGAAAGCTCAAAAGAAGGAGTCAGCGAAGGCATAGACTCATCAAAAGAAACTTCACAAGTCTCGACGAGAAGCTGAGAGTCTAGGTTCCAAACACGAAAGCCTCGAGAATGCAAAGCATAACCAAAAAAGACTCAATCCCAGCAATGAGACTCAAACTTGTCCAAATGCCCTCCCTTCTTGAGAACAAAGCACTTGCATCCAAAAGCTTGCAAGTGATTCACCTTGGGCTGTCTGCCAAACCGCAACTCATATGATATCTTACCTAAGTAAGCTCTAAGAAAAATGCAGTTGGCAAGATAGCAAGTTGTGTTCATAGCTTCAGCCCAAAAATGCCTAGGAGTCCTATGCTCATCAAGCATCGTCCTGGCCATCTCGACAAGCGTGCGGTTCTTTTGTTCCACAACACCGTTCTGTGGGGGAGTGTAAGGGGCAGAGAACTGATGATCAAGACCCTGATCACTACAGAAGCTGATGAACTGAGAGTTCTTAAACTTAGAGCCATTGTCCGAACAAATTGCTCACATTAGACCATTGTTCTTGTTCTTCAGTTTCAAAATCAGGTCATGAACATACTAAAAAGTCTCATCCTTAGACTCTAGAAAGTAAACCCACGAGAATCGATAAAAATCGTCAACTATCACAAGGGCGTACCACTTCCCACTGACTGAGCGTACTCGAGTTGGACCTATTGTATCCATGTGCAACAGCTCTCCCGGGTACGAAGTCATCACCTAAGTCACAGGTGCGTGAGAAGTAGCAACCATTTTCCCATGACGATAGGGATGGCAAACTAGATCCTTCTCCATCTTAAGCTTAGGAAATCCTCGGATAAGGTCCATAGAACTCAATCTGACCAGCAGATCAAAACTCAAATGGCTTAACCTTCTATGCCACTTCCAAAGCTCATAGGAGGATCCGGCCATCAGACAGCGAGAAGGGCCAGAATAATTAGAGAAATCAATACGAAAAACCTTACCGAAAGGTAAGATCCATCAAACTAAAGATCCTCTAGAATCATCAACAGAAGACATGCCCTTCTTAAAGCGAACCTCTAAGCCATCCTGAAGAAGTTGCGAAACAGAAATTATATTAAAATTCAGATTTCCAACTAAAGAAACATTCTTCAAAGAGAAATAATCAAAGATGCGAATCGACCCAATACCTTATACCTTCCCTTGACCACGGTTCCCAAAAGTGATGTATTCCTTGGAGCTCGGGGGAGAGAGGCTGGAGAACCATCTGCGGTGTCCCGTCATATGGCGAGAACATCCTGAATCCATGATCCACACGTCCTCTAGTCCTCGATCTTGCAAGATCAATGGTCATGAGTGGGAGCAAACGGTCGAACACCAGGTTTAGCAAAAGTGCTAAACTAGTGTCGAGCCATCTGCTCGTAAGTAGGAAAGTAGAAGGAATCATATGAGTCTGGACCAAAACTCGGCTCAAAGCGCGGTGCTCTGTTCTGCCTAAAATCATGGCCACGAGGTCAAAAACCCTATCCATAACGATTTGGGACTCTGCCAGAACGAAAACCACCCTCAGGAGCATGGTCAAAAAAAATGTCTCCTCTACCACCAACTACACGACGTGGCCTGGCCTCTAGCCTCTCTCTACGTCGAGGAACTCTTTATCTACCACCCTACTGGTAGAACTGCTCCTGCCCACCTCGATCTCTCTCTGCTCTCTCAACCCACTTCCTCCTAAATCAAAACTTCTCAAGATGCCCATCTCTCCAACAAAACTCACAGTGATAGGTAGGCTTCTTGGGATGTGATTGAGGCTTGGGATTCTTAGGCTTGGTGGTGTTGGGTGTAGTATCTTTGGTTTGAGAGGGTCCAAGTAAAGAATCAAGAGAAGTGTGGAGAGGTTTAGGCTTTGGAACCCAGATTTGCTTCTTAGGTGGGGCTTTAGGTTGTTCTTGGAACACTCCATCCTTGGGCTGACTATTCTTAAAGGACTCAGTGGAGTGAGTCTTGGGATATCTCTGTTCATGAGTCATCTTACTCCACTCCACTGCTCGGCTAATGGCACTCTCAAAATCAGCCTTGGTATAGGTGTAACCTACCCCAAACCCATCCTGTCTCTTGAACTGTTGGATCATCATGCCAAGCTGTGGCTCTCTGGCGCTAATCCAACTCAGGATCTGACGGAGGTAAAAGTTCTCGTTCTGAAAATCAGCTAGCTCCTCTCCCAAGGAAGCTATCACCTCCACCTAAGACAAGCAGATCTCACACTCTCTATCAACTTCGACAGACTTCTCAACTTTTAGCTTGATCAACTCCATTCTCATGGACAAGCAGTTCTCACAAACAGTGGGTGGAACTGACAAGGTCTCAAGCTCTAGCTTAGTCTGCTCCAACTCAGCTCTCACTCCAGATAACTCGCCCAACTGCTCATCACTCTTGGCTCTCAGCTCAGCTATACTAGCTAAATGGGATGGGCAGTCTACATAGGGCACGACGACAGTGGCATGAGCATCTTTTAGCTCCTGCTGAGTGCTTTCAAGCTTAGTGGTCATAGCGTCTCTCTCATCTACTCTTTCTGTGTACCGTGACTTCAGAGTCATCAGGTCACACAACAACAACTCACAGTTCGAGCACTCACTGCTACTCACCATGGCAAGCTCACTCTCAAGCTAATCTATCCTCTTTTAGCCCCTCTAAGCAGTTTCTCCCGATACTTCAACTCCTGACGGTTCTGTTCTAGTAAATTAACAACTTCTTGTTCATAGGAGGATACCTTTTCATCGTCGTCGTCATCGGAGTCATCGGAAGAGCCCTTTTCTTACTTATACCCAATAGACATTGAACAGAAGCTCTTGCGGGGTCTTTGGCTGTAACGTGAGTGACTCTTCGGCTTGTCCCCAAAGGCCATGAAGCAGAGGCCCGCCGGATCATCCCTGTCCTTCCCCTTCCTGATCACGATCTCTTCATCACTTGAACTTGAAGATGAGGAGGAAGACGAAGATCTCTTGGAGTAGCTTTTCTCCATCTAGGCGAAGAAAGCCTTATCTCGCTTCTTGTTCTCACGCCTGTAATCCTTCAAAGCCTTTCGAAAGAATCTTGTCTTGGGCTTGCCCTTTGTGGAAGTGGAGTTGTCGTACTTGTCGAAGTCGTAAGAGTTGTCGCCGGTTCCCTTCTTGTAGCTCTTCCGCTTGGGGCAGTCGGCGTTGAAATGACTTGGATCATGATTTTATGTCGTGTCTTTTAAACATTCGCTTATCATAGACACGTCGCACCCGATTGTTAAACAAACATAGATCATCATCTCCTAGCGAATCAAGCTGTTCCTCGGAGATAGACATCAAAGAAAATGCAGTACAACTCAAGACAGTAGGATCAGCAGACGGTGTCGCAAGGGCCAGAGTTTTTGAACCAGAACTAGTGAGGTTTGATCTCAACTGGATATCAACCTCTGAGGCCTTGAGCTTACTAAAAAGCTCTGCGACAGTCAAGGTATCATAGGAAGCGCTCTCAACAATAGAAGAAACCTTGATCTCCCAGATCTTAGGGTCCAAGGTATGAAGAACCTTGAGCGTCTGTTCATGATCTGAGACCAGCTGATCACATTTGGCCTTGTTGACCCGAAGCTTGTTAATGATCGATTGAAAATGACAAAACAAAGCCTCAACAGTCTCACCCGGCTTTTGTGAGAAATTTTCATACTTACGCCGGTAGGTCTGATAGAGGCTAGCCTTGACCTGAGCCGTCCCCTCATGGTGTGCTTGGAGGGTAGCCCAGATCTCTCGAGCAGTGGTGAGATGGCTAACACGCTCAAACTCACTAGGACCCAGACCAGAGAATAAAATGTTCACAGCTTTACTATTGTTTTGATTCTAGGCACTATGGTGAAAGTAGGGTGAACACAAATATCCCATATGTCCGAGCTCTGGCTCATAAGATAGGCTCGCATGCGAGTCTTCCAATAAGTGTAGCCAAAAGCTTCAAGGGACGGGATTTTACCAGAAGAAGTCATGATCACTACCTGGGTTTAGAACCGGTTAAGGTATGGGAAAACCCTAACCTCGCTCTGATACCACTTGTAGGACCGAAAGTAGCGACCAGAGGGGGTGAATGGGCACCTAAAAATTTCTTGCTAAACTATATCCTAATCCCAACACCCAAACAAACTTAACTAGACAAATAATATTAGCAAAGCAAATTACAGGAACTAAAATTGACTAGCCTAAAAATGAACGGTGTCCTAATTAAAATGATATTAAAGATAAACTAAATAAAAATGTTGCAGTAAATAAAAACTCCTAGATATATCACGAAATATCTATATTGTAGTCTAGAAATAAAATACTAATCAAATGAATAAAACATGGATCATTCAAAAATTAATTCAGAAATAAACCTAAAATATTGCACGTAAAAACTAGAATAAAAATATTACTACGACTAATAAATTTTTCTTTTTATATGAGCAGATTAAAAACAGTTAAATAAATAATACAAGATAAGTAATAAAAATTTAACAGATTAAAAATTTAACTACGAGATTATTTTTTATACTAATTAAAACTAGATAACTACGAAATTATTGACTAGATTTAATCTACCTAAAAAATAGGAGATTAACAGCTAACCTGCGTGCTCGCTAACGTCGCCACGCCGATCCGCCATGGAACTCGCCGCTGGATGTCGTGCTGCTACGGCCAAGAAAATCCGATCGCACGCCGTAATACAGAAAACTGGCAGCTCCTACGCACCACCTGATTTATCCACGCGCTGCTTTATCGTGTCCACCGAGCGTCGCGCCAGGGCCAGGATATGTGCTCACAGGAATCCAGAAGTAGGCTGTAGATGCAATGATGGAGCCTGGGAGCCTGCCGAATCCCTAGCCGCTGCAGACTAGAAGCTGGCGGGCCCCACAGCAAAAGCTGCCGCACTGAATTCTGCACTGCGCACTGCACGACGCAAGACCTCGCCTATCGTGGAGAAAGAAGAGCGCCGGCAGCCCTGACGCGGAGCGTAGTTGCTGGAGCAAAAAGACTTACGCTGTGGGGCCCGTGTGTTGGAAGAAGCACGACGGTGGAGAAAATTTTTCCAGATCAAAACCGGTAGCCAACTTTTCGTGGAAGAAGAATAGCCACAAAAATAAACAAATGTGGACTGTAGATTGATTATAGAGAAAACAGTCCCCCTATCCCTAAGGGGTAGGGGCCTATTTATAGGCGACCCATAATACATGAAAAAGACTAATTTACCCCTAGGGTAAATTACACTGACTCTAAAATAAAATTCGAAATTACTAAAATACCCTTATAAAAATCAACTAACTCAAAATAAAAAATATTCTGAACTTAAAAACTAAATATTAATATCCTAAAAACAAAATAATCATCGGTTGTCAGTTTTGCGCCGAAACTGACAAAGCGTCCACCGTCTTCGCACCAGGTACCTAGATTGGGCCGACCCGACCCTGCAGCTTCCTCAACCCGGCAATCGCTCGCTGCCCGTGTACCTGAGTCAAACCCGGTTAATAGACCAGTGGATACGCTGCCGCTCTTAGCCCATGTACTTGGATTGGGCCAGCCCGACTTCGCGGCTCCTCTGATCGGCTGTCGCTTGCTGCCCGTGTACCTGAGTCACACACGCCTCAGACACGGCAGGTCTTTGAGAAACCAAGGGTTGGTTTCGGAGTGTGATGAGTGATTGACAGGCTTTTACCCTCTGGTTCGAAGGGGTACCTCCGATGGGGGTTCGGAGGTTGGACCTCCGAAGGGTGTTCGGAGGTGGTTTCACCAAAGGGTGTTCGGTGGTTTGATTGCTGCAGCTGTGGCAGCGGAGTGTGCCTGTCGGAGGGGTCCGACAGTACACGATGACTGGGTGTGTACCGAAGGCTTCGGTACTTTGGGCGGTACACCGGAGTTGGTTGGATCAAGTCCTCTGCGGAGGCAAGGAGTTCAAAGTGTGCTCCGGAGGGAGACATTCGAAGGTGCCCGACGAAGGTCTCAGAAGTCGAGGTGCATCGAAGGCATGGTCCGGGTGAGGCTCGTCGAGGAGTGTGCTCGGGGAGAGACACTTCGACGAAGGGCTCATGGATTGCTTCATGCGGAGGCCTTGGACGAAGGAGGGACTTCGAAGGGTGGTACTCCGAAGGTGGGGCTTCGGAGTGAGGAAGGCTTCGGAGCGAGGCTAGCTCCGGAGTGTTGTTGTCTTGTGGTACTTCGGCCTGCATGGCGTCGGTACACGGACTGACGGAGTTCGAGCTGGGCGGAAGCTGTGAAGCTGTGGTGGTCCACTCCGGAGGTGTTGGTGCGAAGGCCCAAGGGCTTTGACGGCTTCGGCTCAAAACCGTCACTGTATCGAAGGTTGACTTCGGTGAAGCGAAGGCCATTTGGCTCAAGGCTTCTCACCGAAGCTATCGCACCCCTCGCGTGCAAAGGGGGCTTCAGAAAGGTCAAAGGCTGCAAGTATGACAGTGTCTGCTCTGCAAAAAGCTGGCACTGTCCCATCTGCAAAGGCTGACAGAGAAGCCTCCAATAAAGTTGACTACCTTTTGTACCCCTTAGTTCTGTAGAGACAAATCCAATGTAAACCCTAGGGGTAAAGTAGTCAATTCCTTTGGGTGAACTGTGGGCTATAAATATGGGGGCTCGGTAGGTAACATTTAACACTTTGAGCATTTACTGTTGAGCTCCTGTAGCCACACACTTCGTTGTATTCATCCAGAGAGTTCATTTTATGTGTTCCTTGTTCAAGCGGCGAAGCCCTGCTTCTGTGTGCTTTTTGCTTGAGCTCGCTTTACATACCTCGCTAGTTGTAGTACACCAAAGCCTGTCTAGGTGAAGGGTGTTGTGTGCGAAGTGTGTTTTTCAGTGCGCGTTTGCTCTGTGTAATAGGAGGCTAGACCTCTCTGCTTACTAGCGAAGCCCTGATCGAAGCCCGTTCTGCTTCTTGTGTCGAAGCCCCTAGCGAAGGCTATTAGTGTGCGTTTAGACCTTCGTGTACGAAGCCCAGCACCAGTTGCTGCTGCCAAGTACTTGGTCGAAGTCCTCAGTGGGGTGTCCACTCTTGCGAAGGGTGAAGTGCGAAGCCTGCTTGAAGCACCCTGTGTGCGGAGCCTGCACTGACTTAGCAGAGTAGATTTTCGAGGGTTGTAAGTGGAGCGAAGTCTTCTTGGCTTCGAACTTTTGGTCCTGCGAAGCCTGAGTTCGGAGCTGTCAAAACACCTCCGAACCAGACCTTCGAAGGTAGTGTTCGAAGCCTGTTCCGCAGAAGACAGAATTAAAATAGAAGGGTAGTTTTTAGCCTGAAATTTTAAAAGCTCCCATTCACCCCCCTTTGGTCGCCATTTCCGGTCCAACAATTGATATCAGAGCAGGTTAAGATCACCAGTTGACCTTAACCGGTTTTGTGATCTCTTGGCGACATGGACAGAGCTAGTAAAATTCCTCTGTTCGATGGGACTGATTTTGCATACTGGAAGGTGCGCATGGAGGCTTACTTGTTAAGCCAAGGAAATGCAATTTGGGAGATTGTGGACTCACAATTCTCCATCCCTGATACTCGCACTACTCAAACAGAAAAAGATCAGTATAATGCCAACTCCAAGGCTAGGAATATACTGTTCATTGGTTTGAGCCGGAGTGAGTTTGATAGGGTGCAGCACCTTAGGACTGCTAGGGAAATTTGGACAACACTCACTATTTTTCATGAGGGCTCTACACAGATTAAGGCCAGACGCCAAAGCACGTACAATCAATAGTATCAACTGTTTGTGCAGGCACCTGGCGAATCTATAGATGCCATGTTTTCACGCTTTGATGCTATAGTGAGTAACTTGCGGTCCAACGGGACGCTTGCTTACAATGATCATGATAGGGCTATCAAGCTTCTCTATGCTCTTGATCGTAGCATATGGGAAGTGAAGATATCCAGCATTGAGGAGTCTGCAGGTTATGACACATTGACCTGTGATGAGCTCTTTAGCAAGCTGAAGTCCACAAAGATTGCCAAGGCATCTCTTGCTGTGCACAGAAGCTCTTTGCCACAGCCATTGGCATTGGTTTCTAGCACTAGCCGTGGCACCACTGCAGAACCAAGCACATCTGGTACTTGTGTTCTTGCAGATGGTTTTGCTTTGTCCTCCCTGGTCTCCGTCACAAAGGAGCAGGTGGATACTCTAGATGATGATGAGCTTGCTCTCATTGCCCGGAGGTTCACCCGCTTTCATCATGAGAGACGGGATCAGAGGAGAAGTGGTTTTAGTGGTTGCTTTGAATGCGGTGACACTTCTCACATCAATGCTAATTGCCCAAAACTCAAAAAGAGAGATGAGAGTGAGCGCCCTAAATACCACAAGAAGGAGAGGAAACCCTTTGTGAAGGGCAAGCACGGCAAGATGGCTAAGAAAGTGAGTTCTGTTCTGTTGTCATGTGTGAGCTTGCTCAGTTGCGTTCTGTTCATGCTCAAACTCTTTCTGAGCTTGAAACTGCACAGAAGCAGCTTTTGGAGGTGGATTCTAGACCTCATGATGTTATTGATTGCATGAACTGTTCTTTATTGCGCGAAAGCATTAATTTACGTGATAAACATGTTCATGATTTAGAGGCTAGATTGGAGAGGGCCGGTAGTTCTAAGGATGTGCAGCCTGTGTGTGACACTTGCATCACCCTTAAGGACCAGCTAGGCACTGTTAGAGAGCGAGCTAAAAACCTCATGTCAGAAAATGAATACCTTCTTTCTGTGGTTAATAAATGCACTGAGGAAAAGGGTAGGATGGATTTGCTCTTGGCCAAAACCAAGTTGTGTGCTGACAGAGCAGGGGTAGCTCTAGGTTTGGGTTTTGAGAGGATACCTTCAGACAGTAAGACCAAAACTGTTTTTACCTCTCCCACTACTCTAGAGAAAGAGAGAGCTCTGTTAGACACACCATCAGCCAAAAAGCCTACCCGACCACCAAAGAAAACCACACCTCCACCCAAGAAAAATCCTCCCAAGAAAACCACACAGAAGAAGCCCAAGGACCCTGTGAGAGTTGCTCCTGTACCCATGAGAGTGCCCCCAGGAGAGTGTTTCATTGTTCCTATTGTCAGCGGGCGGGTCATTTGGTTGGGTTCTGTTTTCGTCGCATCAAGGATGAGCGACGCTCTCAGGCGATGAGTTACCAGGACATGCATTACCCATCTTTAGGTATGCATGAGTCTGAGTTTTACTATCGTCCTGCTTTTGAGGCTCCTCGTGCTTCTCGGAGAGGTTTTGCTCCTCGAGGTGTTCACCATGTTCCATATGGTGGTAGACCTCGGGCGAGTAGCTTTGTACCTCATCAGAGTAGGAGACCTCGACATGTTGTTCGATCACATCATGTAGGTAGACCTCGCACTTTGCATCATTTCGATTTTCCTGTGCGTAGACCGTCTACTTTTGCTGCGCCTACTACTCGTGTCACTCAGTGCTGGATGCCTCGTCATTATTTTACTCACCCCAGCACTGAGCGATCGAGATTTTCTTATCATGTGTAGGCGACAGATCGAGGCTTGGAGGGCACGTGGATCATGGACTCCGGTTGTTCGCGCCACATGACCGGAGATGCAGCATGGTTCTCCAGCCTCACCACAACCAAGCAAAGGGAACATATCACCTTCGGAAACAATCGAAGGAGTAGAGTGAAAGGTAAAGGTGTGGTAAGAATTAACTCGAATTTCACTCTCAAAGATGTTGCTTTGGTTGAAAACCTGGGATACAATTTGCTGTCTGTATCTCAGTTGCTTGATGAGGGCTTCGAAGTGCGATTTCATCGCGATACTTCGCAAGTGCTCAATTCTGATGGCGTTGTGGTGTGTAAGATCTTTAGAGTAGGGAGAGTTTTTGGAGCTGATTTTTCAGTATCGTCTGGTTCTTCTCATTGTCTTGTTGCACATTCGACTTCTGAGCTTTGGAAGTGGCATAGGAGACTAGGGCATATGAGCTTTGAGTTGCTCGCTCGTCTGAGCGCCCTAGGTCTGATCCGAGGATTGCCCAAGCTCAAGTTTGAGAAGAATTTAGTTTGCGCTCCTTGTCGACATGGAAAAATGATTGCCGCTTCGCATTCGCCAGTCACCACAGTGATGACTGAACAACCCGGAGAACTTCTCCACATGGACACTGTAGGTCCTTCTCGGGTTAGTTCTTTAGGCGGCAAGTGGTATGTATTAGTTATTGTCGACGATTTCTCTCGTTACTCTTGGGTCTTCTTTCTTGCCAGCAAGGATGAAGTGTTTTCACACTTTCGGAGCTTGGCCTTGAGACTTTTTACTGAACTCCCTGGTGCATTGAAATTCATTCGAAGCGATAATGGCACTGAGTTCAAAAATAGTCTCTTTGTTGACTTTTGCATGGAGCATGGCATAGAACATCAATTCTCTGCTCCGCGGGTTCCTCAACAAAACGGTGTTGTTGAGAGGAAAAACCGCACTTTGGTTGAGATGGCTAGGACGATGCTTGATGAGCATAGGACTCCTAGAAAATTCTGGGCTGAGGCCATGAACACAGCATGTTACATCTCAAACCGAATCTTCTTGCGCTCAATTTTAAACTTGACATCTTATGAGCTACGTTTTGGGAGACAGCCCAAGGTTACTCATCTTCGAGTTTTTGGCTGTCGCTGCTTTATCCTAAAACGTGGTAACTTGCATAAATTTGAGTCGCGATCTTCTGACGGGATCTTTTTGGGTTACACAACACATGGTCATTCTTATCGTGTTTATAACTTGGAAACTAACACTGTCATCGAGTCATGTGATGTGACTTTTGATGAATTAACCCCCTCTGTTAGTTCTGCACTTGAACAGGCAAATGAACACGACATGGAACAGACCATCTTTGAAGAAGAAGATTCCGGAGAATTCGAGGATGAACCCCTGCTACCCTCGACATCAACCCCCGAAGCCGACCCCGCTTCAACCACTTCGGCACGAGGTCCCGAAGCAACTACCTCAACATCGGTCATCTTGGACCACTCCAACGCACAAGTTGAGGGGGAGACTGCATCCCGCCGTGAGGCTCCACATCATGTTCAAAGGATGCACCCTCCCGAGCAGATCATTGGTGAGCTTGATCAAAGGGTAACTCGTTCACATGCCCATTTCACTAATGCTGCTTTTGTTGCTTCTTTCGAGCCCTTAGATGTTAGTCATGCACTTTCTGATTCTAGTTGGATCAATGCCATGCATGAAGAACTTGAAAATTTTGAGAGAAATCAAGTCTGGACTTTAGTTGATCCTCCACCTAATGTTCATTTCATTGGAACAAAATGGATTTTCAAAAATAAACAAGGGGAGGATGGGACTATAGTTAGAAACAAGGCTAGACTTGTAGCTCAGGGCTTTTCTCAACTAGAAGTGATTGATTTTACTGAAACTTTTGCACCTGTTGCTCGCCTTGAGGCCATTAGGATTTTGCTTGCCTTTGCGACATCCAGGGGATTCAAACTCTATCAAATGGATGTCAAAAGTGCTTTTCTTAATGGCTTCATAGGCGAAGATGTTTATGTAAAACAACCCCCTGGTTTTGAAAACCCCAAGTACCCACATAAAGTCCTTAAACTTCATAAGGCTCTTTATGGACTCAAGCAGGCGCCTCGGGCGTGGTATGACAGACTTAAGTCTTTTCTGCTTGAGCGAGGGTATTTGATGGGCTCTATTGATAAAACACTGTTTACTCTCAACATGGCAAAGATTTCCTCCTAGTTCAGATTTATGTGGATGATATCATCTTTGGTGGCTCTTCTCATGCTTTGGTTGCCGAGTTTGCAGATACCATGAGCAGGGAGTTTGAAATGTCCATGATGGGTGAACTCACCTTTTTCCTTGGTTTGCAAATCAAGCAAAGCAAACAAGGTACTTTTGTCCACCAGACAAAGTACACCAAGGACCTGCTCAAGAAATTCGACATGGCTGATGCGAAGCCTCTTGCCACTCCAATGGCTACATCTGTAGCATTGGATCCTGACGAAGATGGAGAAGCCGTCGATCAGAAGGAGTTCCGAAGCATGATCGGCTCCCTCCTCTACTTGACTGCTACGAGGCCTGACATACACTTCGTTGTGTGTCTGTGCGCTCGTTTTCAGGCTTCACCACGAGCTTCGCACCGCCAAGCGGTAAAACGCATACTCAGGTATCTCAAACACACCCTTGAATTTGGCATATGGTATTCAGCGTCTTCATCTTTATGTCTTCGAGGTTATTCCGATGCGGATTTTGCTGGGTGTAGAATTGATAGGAAGAGTACCTCTGGTACTTGTCATTTTTTGGGTACATCTCTGGTTTGCTGGTCTTCCCGCAAACAGTCTAGTGTTGCACAATCAACGGCTGAGGCCGAATATGTTGCCGCAGCTAGCTGTTGCTCTTAGATTTTGTGGATGGTTTCCACTTTGCGGGATTTTGGGTTAGAATATAAGAGTGTTCCACTTTTCTGTGATAACACTAGCGCTATCTGTATTGCAAACAACCCGGTTCAGCACTCCAGAACCAAACACATTGATGTACGATATCATTTTCTCAGAGATCACAATG
The DNA here is from genome assembly GCA_019279435.1 of Zizania palustris. Classification (NCBI taxonomy): domain Eukaryota; kingdom Viridiplantae; phylum Streptophyta; class Magnoliopsida; order Poales; family Poaceae; genus Zizania; species Zizania palustris. Next base: position 13,643,792 of record JAAALK010000283.1, on the reverse strand, counting down.
AGAAGGGTGATATTGAACTTCAATATGTTGATACTCAACACCAGCTTGCCGGCATTTTTACAAAACCCCTCGATGCTTCTCAATTTGCTTACTTGCGTGGGGAACTTGGCATTTGTCACCCTTACGACATTTTGTGAGGGGGAGCGGTTTTAGATGGATGTGCATTTGCTAATTGTGTTGAAATTGCATTTACATCTTTTGCACTTATATGCCTGATTATAATCCATGACATCATGACAGCTCAGCTCTTTTTAATTTATCTGAAACATTCATGTGCATGATGTTTTTTCTTTTCAAAATCAAATCGTGCTCACCGCTTAGTCTTGAATCTAGCATGTTTAGGCAGGACTGCTTTAGCTCTCTTTTATCTGCTTGATAGCAAGACACTGTTCATTGGAGGCTAAAAATTGCAACTTGAAAATTTGTTCTACATTTTCATGGATATTCATAAAGTGCCCATCAATTGGTTCACTTAGTTAAAATAAAAAAAAACTCAATGATTTACATGCTTTAAATGCAAAGATCCAGGTGGGTTTGTTTGTCGCACTACTTTATCCTAGACCGCTTACCATTGCACTTTGGTCTGAACTGGGATAGTGTAGTGTTTGCCAAAATCTTTGCCTTAAGCTTCTTATGGCTTTCATGCCTAGGCTTCGCCGGATTGGAAAGTATAAGGTGGACAAACAGATAACCCCTGGCACTAAGAAAAGAACATCAAAATTCATTGCTTATCAAGTTTGCTTTTCATGCTCCATTTGTACTGGACTTGTCTGTCTAAGAGTAGAATTTGACTAGCTTTGTGCAGTCCCCTGCTCTTACTTGTCTAGTTTCCTTGACTAAGTGGTGATGCTTTCTATTTCAAAAATGATCAAATCCCATGCTTCATCATGTTTTTAGAGAATGTTAATTTGAGCTGAGCACATGATCATTGGTGTTATTGTTGGCATATTTTTGCTTCATATGTCTTTGCAATTCTGCTCATTTCGAAGCTTTGCATCTTTTACATGCTCCTTGATGCTTGCATTGCCAAAGGGGGAGAAATTCCTCAAGGGGGAGAGACTTTGCTTCGTTCTCTATCGCAAGGGGTATAATTTTCAAAGGGGGAGAACATTTGACATAAAGGGGGAGAAGGTTCTTTATTGCCAAAGGGAAAACTTAAGTCAGGGGGAGTTTTTATTGCCGAAGGGGCTTTTAACTCTTTTGAGAAAGGGGGAGGAAAATTCTTTTGTCAAGTGACATGATTTGGCTCTTTTCTGAGTTTTTATGGTCACTTGTGTGCTGAAAGTTTTTAATTTTCTTGGATTTAAAGTTGGTTGTCAATGCACTCATCAAGGGGGAGATTGAGAAACCAAGGGTTGGTTTCGGTGTTTGTGATGAGTGATTGACAGGCTTTTTACCTCTGTTCGAAGGGGTACCTCCGAAGGGTGTTCGGAGGTTGTACCTCCGAAGGGGTTTCAGAGGTTGTACCTCCGAAGGGTGTTCGGAGGTGGTTTCACCGAAGGATGTTCGGTGGGTTGGTTGCTGCAGCTGTTGCAGTGGAGTGTGCCTGTCGGAGGGGTCTGACAGTACACGATGACTGGGTGTGTACCGATGGCCTCGGTACTTTGGGCGGTACACCGGAGTGTGTGCCAGAGGTTGCTAACCCGGAGAGGTCTCCAGAGTACTGGATACACTTGTCTGTTTGTCTGTGGTGCGCAGGGACTTCGGAGGCGACGGACGAACGTAGCAGGTGAACCTAGGTCAAGCGGGAGGCTTGATGCCAAGGGAGCGGGGAGCTCCGTCACGGTGGCTGCGAAGGTGGTCCGGGTCGGTCCTCGGGTCGAGGTGTGCCAGGTGAAGGCAGAGAGTGCGGAGCGTGGCTCCGGGTGAAGGTACTCCGAGACAAAGTCCTCGGAGGTGAGGCACTTCGAAGGTACTCCGGAAGGAGTGACTTCGGAGTTGGATGGATCAAGTCGTCTGCGGAGGCAAGGAGTTCGAAGTGTGCTCCGGAGGGAGACATTCGAAGGTGCCCGACGAAGGTCTCAGAAGTCGAGGCGCATCGAAGGCATGGTCCAGGTGAGGCTCGTCGAGGAGTGTGCTCGGGGAGAGACACTGCGACGAAGGGCTCATGGAATGCTTCGTGCGGAGGCCTTGGACGAAGGAGGGACTTCGAAGGGTGGTGCTCCGAAGGTGGGGCTTCGGAGTGAGGAAGACTTCGGAGCAAGGCTAGCTCCGGAGCGAGGTTGTCTTGTGGTGCTTCGGCCTGCATGGCTTCGGTACATGGACTGACGGAGTTCGAGCTGGGTGAAGCTGCGAAGCCGTGGTGGTCCACTCTGGAGGTGTTGGTGCGAAGGCCCAAGGGCTTTGACGGCTTCGGCTCAAAACCGTCACTGTATCGGAGACTGACTTCGGTGAAGCGAAGGCCACCAGGCTCAAGACTTCTCGCCGAAGCTACCGCACCCTCGCGTGCGAAGGGAGGCTGTAGAAGGTCAAAGACTGCAAAGGCTGACACTGTCTGCTCTGCAAAAAGCTGATGCTGTCCCCTCTGCAAAGCTGACAGAGAAGCCTCCAGAATAAAGGTGGACTACCTTTTGTACCCCTTAGTTCTGTAGAGACAAATCATTTGTAAACCCTAGGGGTAAAGTAGTCATTTACTTTGGGTGAACTGTGGGCTATAAATATGGGGGCTCGGTAGGTAACATTTAACACTTTGAGCATTTACTGTTGAGCTCCTGTAGCCACATACCTCGCTGTATTCATCCAGAGTTCAAATATTTTTGTGTTCCTTGTTCAAGCGGCGAAGCCCTGCTTCTTTGTGCTTTTTGCTTGAGCTCGTGTTACATACCTCGCTAGTTATAGTGCACCGAAGCCTGTCTAGGCGAAGGGTGTTTTGTGCGAAGTGTGTTTTTCAGCGTGCGTTCGCTCTGTGTAACTTGAGGCCAGACCTCATAGATTACTAGTGAAGCCCTGATCGAAGCCCGTTTTGCTTCTTGTGTCGAAGCCCGTAGCGAAGTCCGTTTTTGTGCGTGTAGACCTTCGTGTACGAAGCCCAGCACCAGGATCTGCTGCCAAGTACTCGGTTGAAGTCCCCAGTAGGGTGTCCACTCTTGCGAAGGGTGAAGTGCGAAGCCTGCTCGAAGCACCCTGTGTGCGGAGCCTGCACTGACTTAGTAGAGTAGATTTTCGAGGGTTGATAGTGGAGCGAAGTCTTCTTGGCTTCGAACTTTTGGACCTGCGAAGCCTGCGTTTGGAGCTGTCAAAGCACCTCCGAACCAGACCTCCGAAGGCAGTGTTCGAAGCCTGTTTCGCAGAAGACAGAACTGAAACCGAAGGCTAGTTTTTAGCCCGAAATTTTAAAAGCTCCCATTCACCCCCCTCTGGTCGCCGTTTCCGGTCCAACAACATCTTATGAGCTGCGTTTTGGGAGACAGCCCAAGGTTACTCATCTTCGAGTTTTTGGCTGTCACTGCTTTATCCTAAAACGTGGTAACTTGGATAAATTTGAGTCGCGATCTTCTGACGGGATCTTTTTGGGTTACACTACTCATGGTCATTCTTATCGTGTTTATAATTTAGAGGCTAACACTGTCATCGAGTCATGTGATGTGACTTTTGATGAATCAACCCCCTCTGTTAGTTCTGCATTGGAACAGGCAAATGAACACGACATGGAACAGACCATCTTCGAAGAAAAAGATCCCGGTGAATTCGAGGACGAACCCCTGCTACCCTCGACATCGACCCCCGAAGCCGACCCCGCTTTGACCACTTCGGCACGAGGTCCCGAAGCAACTACCTCAACATCGGTCATCTTGGACCACTCCAATGCACAAGTTGAGGGGGAGATTGCATCCCGCCACAAGGCCCCACATCATGTTCAAAGGATGCACCCTCCAGAGCAGATCATTGGTGAGCTTGATCAAAGGGTAACACGTTCTCATGCTCATTTCATTGATTCAGCTTTTGTTGCTTCTTTCGAGCCCTTAGATGTTAGTCATGCACTTTCTGATTCTAGTTGGATCAATGCCATGCATGAAGAGCTTGAAAATTTTGAGAGAAACCAAGTCTGGTATTTAGTTGATCCTCCACCAAATGTTCATTTCATTGGAACAAAATGGATTTTCAAAAACAAACAAGGGGAGGATGGGACTATAGTTAGAAACAAGGCTAGACTTGTAGCTCAGGGCTTTTCTCAACTAGAAGGGATTGATTTTACTGAAACTTTTGCACCTGTTGCTCGCCTTGAGGCCATTAGGATTTTGCTTGCCTTTGCGACATCCCGGGGATTCAAACTCTATCAAATGGATGTCAAAAGTGCTTTTCTTAATGGCTTCATAGGTGAAGATGTTTATGTAAAACAACCCTCTGGTTTAGAAAACCCCAAGTACCCACATAAAGTCCTTAAACTTCATAAGGCTCTTTATGGACTCAAGCAGGCCCCTCGGGCTTGGTATGATAGACTTAAGTCTTTTCTGCTTGAGCGAGGGTATTTGATGGGCTCTGTTGATAAAACACTGTTTACTCTCAAGCATGGCAAAGATTTCCTCCTAGTTCAGATTTATGTGGATGATATCATCTTTGGTGGCTCTTTTCATGCTTTGGTTGCCGAGTTTGCAGATACCATGAGCAGGGAATTTGAAATGTTGATGATGGGTGAACTCACCTTTTTCCTTGGTTTGCAAATCAAGCAAAGCAAACAAGGTACTTTTGTCCACCAGACAAAGTACACCAAGGACCTGCTCAAGAAATTCGACATGGCTGATGCGAAGCCCCTCGCTACTCCAATGGCTACATCTGTAGCATTGGATCCTGACGAAGATGGAGAAGCCGTAGATCAGAAGGAGTTCCGAAGCATGATCGGCTCCCTCCTCTACTTGACTGCTACGAGGCCGGACATACACTTCGCGGTGTGTCTGTGCGCTCGTTTTCAGGCTTCACCACGAGCTTCGCACCGCCAAGCGGTAAAACGCATACTCAGGTATCTCAAACATACCGTCGAATTTGGCATATGGTATTCAGCATCTTCATCTTTATGTCTTCGAGGTTATTCCGATGCGGACTTTGCTGGGTGTAGGATTGATAGGAAGAGTACCTCTAGTACTTGTCATTTTCTGGGTACTTCTCTGGTTTGCTGGTCTTCCCGCAAACAGTCTAGTGTTGCACAATCGACGACTGAGGCCGAATATGTTGCTGCAGCTAGCTGTTGCTCTCAGATTTTGTGGATGGTTTCCACTTTGCGGGATTTCGGGTTAGATTATAAGAGTGTTCCACTTTTCTGTGATAACACTAGCGCTATTTGTATTGCAAACAACCCGGTTCAGCACTCCAGAACCAAACACATTGATGTGCGATATCATTTTCTCAGAGATCACAATGAGAAGGGTGATATTGAACTTCAATATGTTGATACCCAACACCAGCTTGCCGATATTTTCACAAAACCCCTCGATGCTTCTCGATTTGCTTACTTGCGTGGGGAACTTGGTATTTGTCACCCTTACGACATTTTTTGAGGGGGAGCAGTTTTGGATGGATGTGCATTTGCTAATTGTGTTGAAATTGCATTTACATCTTTTGCACTTATATGCCTGATTATAAGCCATGACATCATGACAGCTCAGCTCTTTTTAATTTATCTGAAACATTCATGTGCATGATGTTTTCTTTTCAAATCAAATCATGCTCACTGCTTAGTCTTGAATCTAGCATGTTTAGGCAGGACTGCTTTAGCTATCTTTTATCTGCTTGATAGCAAGACACTGTTCATTGGATGCTAAAAATTGCAACTTGAAAAATTGTTCTACATTTTCATGGATATTCATAAAGTGCCAAACAATTGGTTCACTTAGTTAAAATCAAAAACTCCATGATTTGCATGCTTTAAGTGAAAAGATCCAGGTGGGTTTGTTTGTCGCACTACTCTATTCTAGACTGCTTTCCATTGCACATTGGTCTGAACTGGAATAGTGTAGTGTATGCCAAAATCACCGTCTTAAGCTTCTGATGGCTTTCATGCCTAGGCTTGGCCTGATTGGAAAGTATAAGGTAGACATACAAATAACCCCTGGCATTATGAAAAGAACAACAAAATTAATTGATCATCAAGGTTGCTTTCAATGCTCCTTTTGAACAGGACTTGTCTGTCTAAAGTAGAAATTGACTAGCTTTGTGCCGCCCCTGCTTTTACTTGTCTAGTTACCTTGATTAAGTGGTGATGCTTTTACTTCAAAATGACAAAATCACATGCCATCATCTTGTTTCAAAGAATGTTAGATTGAGCTGAGCCCATGATCATTGATGTTATTATTGGCATATTTTTGCTTTATATGTCTTTGCAATTCTGCTCATTTCCAAGCTATGCATCTTTTTTATGCTCCTTGATGCTTGCATTGCCAAAGGGGGAGAGACTTTCTACGTTCTCTGCCGCAAGGGGGTATAATTTCCAAAGGGGGAGAAAATTTGACATAAAGGGGGAGAAGGAAAATTAACTCAGGGGGAGTTTTTATCTTGAGAAAGGGGAGATTTGCCGAAGGGGCTTTTACTCTTTTGGAAAGGGGGAGGAAAATTCTTTTGTCAAGTGACATGATTTGGCTCTTTTCTGAGTTTTTATGGTCACTTGTGTGCTGAAAGTCTTTTAAATTTTCTTGGACTTAAAGTTGGTTGTCAATGCACTCATCAAGGGGGAGATTGAGAAACCAAGGGTTGGTTTCGGAGTGTGATGAGTGATTGACAGGCTTTTACCCTCTGGTTCGAAGGGGTACCTCCGAAGGGGGTTCGGAGGTTGGACCTCCGAAGGGTGTTCGGAGGTGGTTTCACCGAAGGGTGTTCGGTGGTTTGGTTGCTGCAGCTGTGGCAGCGGAGTGTGCCTGTCGGAGGGGTCCGACAGTACACGATGACTGGGTGTGTACCGAAGGCTTCGGTACTTTGGGCGGTACACCAGAGTGTGTGCCGGAGGTTGCTAACCCGGAGAGGTCTCCGAAGTACTAGATACACTTGTCTGTTTGTCTGTGGTGCGCAGGGACTTCGGAGGCGACGGACGGTTCGCAGCAGGTGAACCTGGGTCAAGCAGGAGGCTTGATGCCAGGGGAGCGGGGAGCTCCGTCACGGTGGCTGCGAAGGGGGTCCGGGTCGGACCTCGGGTCGAGGTGCGCCAGGTGAAGGCAGTAAGTGCGGAGCATGGCTCCGGGTGAAGGTACTCCGAGACAAAGTCCTCGGAGGCAAGGCACTTCGAAGGTACTCCGAATGGAGTGACTTCGGAGTTGGTTGGATCAAGTCCTCTGCGGAGGCAAGGAGTTCGAAGTGTGCTCCGGAGGGAGACAATCGAAGGTGCCCGACGAAGGTCTCAGAAGTCGAGGTGCATCGAAGGCATGGTCTGGGTGAGGCTCGTCGAGGAGTGTTCTCGGGGAGAGACACTTCGACGAAGGGCTCATGGATTGCTTCATGCGGAGGCCTTGGACGAAGGAGGGACTTCGAAGGGTGGTACTCCGAAGGTGGGGCTTCGGAGTGAGGAAGGCTTCGGAGCGAGGCTAGCTCCGGAGTGTGGTTGTCTTGTGGTACTTCGGCCTGCATGGCGTCGGTACACGGACTGACGGAGTTCGAGCTGGGCGGAAGCTGTGAAGCTGTGGTGGTCCACTCCGGAGGTGTTGGTGCGAAGGCCCAAGGGCTTTGACGGCTTCGGCTCAAAACCTTCACTGTATCGAAGGTTGACTTCGGTGAAGCGAAGGCCATTTGGCTCAAGGCTTCTCACCGAAGCTATCGCACCCCTCGCGTGCAAAGGGGGCTTCAGAAAGGTCAAAGGCTGCAAGTATGACAGTGTCTGCTCTGCAAAAAGCTGGCACTGTCCCATCTGCAAAGGCTGACAGAGAAGCCTCCAATAAAGTTGACTACCTTTTGTACCCCTTAGTTCTGTAGAGACAAATCCAATGTAAGCCCTAGGGGTAAAGTAGTCAATTCCTTTGGGTGAACTGTGGGCTATAAATATGGGGGCTCGGTAGGTAACATTTAACACTTTGAGCATTTACTGTTGAGCTCCTGTAGCCACACACTTCGTTGTATTCATCCAGAGAGTTCATTTTCTGTGTTCCTTGTTCAAGCGGCGAAGCCCTGCTTCTGTGTGCTTTTTGCTTGAGCTCGCTTTACATACCTCGCTAGTTGTAGTACACCGAAGCCTATCTAAGCGAAGGGTGTTGTGTGCGAAGTGTGTTTTTCAGTGCGCGTTCGCTCTGTGTAACAGGAGGCTAGACCTCTCTGCTTACTAGCGAAGCCCTGATCGAAGCCCGTTATGCTTCTTGTGTCGAAGCCCCTAGCAAAGTCTATTAGTGTGCATTTAGACCTTCGTGTACGAAGCCCAGCACCAGTTGCTGCTGCCAAGTACTTGGTCGAAGTCCTCAGTGGGGTGTCCACTCTTGCGAAGGGTGAAGTGCGAAGCCTGCTCGAAGCACCCTGTGTGCGGAGCCTGCACTGACTTAGCAGAGTAGATTTTCGAGGGTTGTAAGTGGAGCGAAGTCTTCTTGGCTTCGAACTTTTGGTCCTGCGAAGCCTGAGTTCGGAGCTGTCAAAACACCTTCGAACCAGACCTTCGAAGGTAGTGTTCGAAGCCTGTTCCGCAGAAGACAGAATTAAAACAGAAGACTAGTTTTTACCCTGAAATTTTAAAAGCTCCCATTCACCCCCCCTCTGGTCGCCGTTTCCGGTCCAACAGTCTTCATGTCTCTTATTTGACTTCCGTTGACAATCACTCATCACATCTGGAGTATAAGACCCATGTTCTTCAACATGGTTTCTCAAGGAGGGATGATTGTACTCCTTGAGTTAGAAGATGTTGTGTCATCCATGATTTAATTATTCTGTATGATTAAACCTGACTCACACTAAAGGCCAAAAAATCAAAATGTACTTTTCCGCACTTTAAACCAGTACCTTCCCTTGTTATTACCTTGCATCATTATTGCATTTTTTGGTGGCTTGTGGAGTACTTTTGTACTCATACCCATTGGAAAACCCACTTTAGAGACGATGTACTATGACGTGGACAATCTGGAGTAGTGACGTAGTCAAGGAAGCGACCCTAGAGAAGATGTTCAACTAGATGATTATTTTATTAGTTTCTTTTATATTAACACTTGTGTAATAATGTGGTCTGCGAACCACTAATGATTGTCGTATGTGCGTCGTCATGTGATGAACATCTTGTGATTATTGATTTTCTTTGGAATTTCAATAAAGTCTGGAATTGTTAAAATCCAGGCGCTACAAGATGGTATCAGAGCCGACTTGACTGTAGGAAGCCAAACATACCCGCCCCATACCTAGCTTTACAAAAATCTATTTTGTAAAAATCAACTCCTTATTTTTCTTCTCTTCCTTACTCTTTAAACTTTTTCTTCTTTGTAGATGATAGGTCACCACGTGCACGGATACCTTTGGGACCACGATGGATTCGTCCGTGAGCTTCGGATGCTCGTGACCTTCCTTGGATTCGTCCACGAGCCCTAGTTCGACGGGATTTATCCAGAGGAGTTCGCTGGCGCCTGCGACGTCACGATCTCCATCCGCTCCTCCGAACAGCACCCTCCCTTCTTCATCTCAGCCATCGGAGGCCTGACCTTCGAGGTGGTGTGTCAGTGCACCGCTTTCCAGGCCTCACCGAGTTGAGGCTGATTTATGACGTTCAGCTCCGAGACACCTCCTTTTGTCATGTACCGATGCGCACTCCGGGAGCCCACCGAAGCATCTACGTTAGCATTCTCTCTGACCGTGACACCACCATGGCCAAGAGCACTTGTCTTGTCCAGTCCATGGATTACCTTCACACTGAGGTCGTGTTGTACGCCGACAATCAGCACGATACCATTGACTTCTATCGTCACACGGCGAAACCCTAATTCAGGAGAATAGAGAACTATAGCGCAAGGTCATTCGGCTACAGAAGAGTGTCGCCGAGAACGCCGAGCTCTGGTGATAGATCCAGGAGCTCAAGAAGGACGTCGAAGAATTGACGCCACTGCCTCCCCACAGGAGGAAGGCTATCAGGAAGACCGCCCCTCAGCCTAAGCGGATCACCCCACCGCCGACACCCTTCGGAGCTCCCTCCTCTAGCGCCACTGCTCTGGGACCGGTCATCGCTTCAGACCCCATGATAGAGAACTTCGTCGAGCCCAGCATTCCCCGAGACACTCATGGATCTGAGAGTACCGAGACTGCCTCTAATAGCGAGTAGCTACAATAGACGATAATTTCGACACTTGTTTTGTTTTCTCTCATGTTTGTGGTGCCATCCATAGCGACTTGTGCTATGGGAGAGATAAAAATAAGAGCTGAAATGTAACGAACTATTTTGTACCACATTTAATAAAGAATCCGTGAACTATTTTGGAGTAAATTTTTCTATGTATTTTCTTATGTTCTTGGGGTATTATCACCTTTAGAATGGCCAACGACCAGAACCCGTCTGCCACCCACAACTTGCCAGGTGATGTGGTACCCAATGGAGAGGCTCCAGGACAACGCCAGACCGGAGCACCCATCGCCACCATTCCTACGTTGGCCGAGATGATGGCCAACCAGAACCAACTCATCACCGCTCTATTGGCTCAGATGCAACAACAGCAGGCCCACATGCATGATCAATAGGCTCAGATAAATCATCTATAGCAGCAACACCACTTGGAGCTACCCCCATGCCCTAAAGCCCCCGCACCGGTCCCCGCTACTCAACTTTCAGAGTTCCTACGCATGAGGCCTCCCATGTTCTCAAGCACGACCAACCCGATGGAGGTAGGGGATTGGTTGATGACCATGGGGAAAAATTGGACCTCCTCCCTTGCTTTGACACATAGCGAGTGGCATTCGTAGCCCACCAACTCCAGGGTCTGGCTGCCGAATGGTGGCACAACTACCACGAGTCCCAGCCCGAGGATCACGTAGTCACTTGGGCAGAATTCTTCACTGCCTTCCGAGCCACCCATGTGCCTAATGGGATCGTGGCCTAGAAGCAACAAGAATTCTATGACTTGCAGCAGGGAAGCAAGTTAGTCACGGAGTATCTTCACGAGTTCAACCGTCTGGCCCGTTATGCGCCATAATAGGTCCGCACCGACGCCAACTGTCAGGCTAAGTTCCTCCGGGGACTAAATGACAAACTGTCCATCCAGCTTGTCGTAGTGGACTATGCCAACTTTCAATAGTTGGTGAACAAGGCCATCGTCTAGGAAACCGAGAAAAACCGGATGGACCTCAAAAAGAGGAAGATGATAGCCTTCAGGCACAATCAAGGGATCCTTCAGAGACCCCGCTTCACCCCTCCAGCCCATGTGCCGAGCCATCACCCTTGTCCCGCCTTTAGGCCGCAGTACACCTCTAGCGGGTCAAGCACCAGAAACCCCCGCCCAGCTCCACTAGCTCCATCGGCCCCATCGACACTGGCCGTCAATACCAACACCCTAAGAGATCGTAATGGCAAGCCAGTCGTGTGTTTCAACTGCTGGAAGGAAGGGCACTACTCTCATCAGTGTCCTCACCCCAAGCAACCCCAAGGAGTTGCTCCCAACCCGGCGATCCACGCCCACGTCAACCACATCACCGCGAAAGAGGCCCAAGAAACCCCAGAATCCGTCCTCGGTATGTTTACTACAAATTCCATACCCGCAGCAATATTATTCGACTCAGGAGAAACACACTCCTTCATATCCAAAGATTTTGTGAAAAATAATGGAATAGAAGTACTCCAACTACCCAAATCCTTAGTAATAGCCACCCCCAGCAACTGAAATCTAGCCACCCTATTTAGCCCAAGGACAAGAATAAAGATCCAAGGGGTATTATTTTGGGCCGACCCAATCCTTATAGATTGCAAGGGTCTAGACCTTATCTTCGGCATGGACTAGTTGATGAAGCAGAAGGGAATGATAGATTGTGCCAACAAGTCCATCACAATAACGAGCGAGGATGGAGTCACCGTCACCTTTAAGATTGCCACCCAGGGTTTGAGAAGAACTTGTCTCCACCAGATGGTAGTAGAAGAAGTACCTGTGGTCCGAGAGTACCCGGACGTTTTTCTAGAAGAATTACCAGGGATGCCACCCAAGAGGGACATTGAGTTCAGGATCGAGCTTGTCCCCAGAACCACACCCATCTCCAAGTGACTGTATCATATGGCCGCAAATGAGTTAGCCAAAGTAAAAAGTAACATTGAATAGCTTGAGCAGAAGGGATATATTCGACCGAGTACCTCACCTTGGGATGTACTGGTCATATTCGCCATCAAGAACAAGTACCCTTTACCACGGATCGATGACCTATTCGATCAACTCAAGGGATCCTCAGTCTTCTCTAAGATCGACCTCCGATCAGGCTACCATCAGCTCAGAATCAGAGAGGAGGACATCCCTAAGACTGTATTCACATCCCAGTATGACTTGTATGAGTATACAGTGATGTCGTTCGGACTCATCAATGCCCCCACATTCTTCATCTACTCCAAGAACAAGGAAGAACATGAAGCCCACCTCCGCCTGACTTTGGGAAAGTTACAGGAGCATCAGTTAGATGCCAAGTATAGCAAGTGTGAATTCTGGTCATCCGAAGTGAAATTCCTAGGGCATGTCATATCGGCCGGAGGGATAGAGTGGATCTAACCACCGTAGAAACCGTAACAAACTGGTTGTAGCCCAAGAATGTATCGGAGATTCGGAGTTTTCTAGGACTGGCCGGATATTACCGACGTTTCATAGAAAAGTTTTCCAAGATCACCAAGCCCATGACTAGATTTCTACAGGAGGAAGTAAAGTTCAAATGGACTCCATCCTATGAAGAAAGCTTCCAGACCTTCAAGAGGAAGCTAGAATTAGCCCCAGTGTTGACTCTGCCAGACATCCGGAAAGACTTCCATGTCTACTGTGATGCCTCTCGTCTAGGACTAGGGTGCGTTCTCATGCAGGACAGGAATGTGGTATCATACACCTCTCGACAATTGAGACCCCACAAGCTCAACTATCCCACACATGACTTAGAATTGGCAGCAGTAGTCCTTGCACTGAAGATATGGAGGCATTATCTTGTCGGTAACAGATGTGAAGCTTTCACCGGCCACAAGAGCCTCAAGTACATATTCACCCAGCCTGACCTAAACCTCAGGGAAAGAAGATGGTTAGAGTTAATCAAGGATTATGACTTAGGCATCCACTATCATCCAGGAAAGGCAAATGTAGTGGTCGATGCTTTAAGTCAGAAAGGATATTGCAACGCCGTCATGGTGCAAGATCAATCTCCTCAGTTGTACCAGGAAATGGAAAGATTGAACCTAGGGATCGCTACTAGGGAATACCTAGCTACGCTATCGGCAAGGCCTGTCTTAATGGACCAAATCCGCGAAGCGCAGAAAGAAGTCCCCGACATAGCAGAGATCTAGAAAATATGAGGAGGGGAAAAGCCCTAGGCTTCTCCGAATATGAAGTTGACACTACATGGTTTAGAAGCCGGCTGTGTGTGCCCAACAAGCCAGATCTAAAGGTCCTCATCCTCAAGGAAGCCCATGAGACCCTATACTCCATACATCTGGGGAGTACTAAAATGTACTAGGACTTGAAAGAGAAGTACTGGTGGGTCAGTATGAAGAGGGAAATCGCTGAATATGTAGCAAGATGTGATACTCACCAAAGAGTCAAGGCAGAGAACTAGAGGCCTGCCAGATTTCTACAGCCTCTCAAGGTTCCCGAGTGGAAGTGGGAAGAAGTAGGAATGGACTTCATCACTGGACTACCCATGACCCAAGATGGATATGATTCCATTTGGGTGATCATTGACCGACTCACTAAGGTAGCTCATTTCATTCCCGTCAAGATGACCTACAGTGGTCCAAAACTAGCATAGCTATACATGGCTTGGATTGTGTGTTTACACGGAGTTCTGAAGAAGATCGTGTCTAATCGAGGTAGCCAATTCACCTCCAAGTTTTGGAAGAATCTTCAGGAAGAGCTCGGCACCCAGCTAAATTTTAGTATAGCCTATCATCCCCAAAATGACGGGCAGACAGAGAGAGTGAACCAAATACTAGAAGATATTCTCATAGCATGCGCCATAGACTTTGGCAGAATAAGGAATAAGAGCTTGCCTTACGCAGAGTTCTCCTACAATAATAGCTATCAAGTCATCTTGTAGATGTCACCTTTTGAAGCCTTGTATGGGAGCAAGTGCCGAATGCCACTACTCTAGGATCAAACTAGTGAATCTCAGTTGTTTGGTACAGACATACTGCGAGAAGCCGAGGAGAAGGTTAAGGTCATTTGAGACCAATTGAATATAGCACAGTCCCGTCAAAAGAGCTATGCAAACAATCGATGCAGAGACTTGGTCTTTGAAGAGGGCGACTATGTCTATCTTCGAGTCATTCCTCTCCGAGGCACTCAGAGATTCAACATGAAGGGAAAGTTGGCTCCCTGTTATGTTGGTCCATTTTGGATTATCCGTCGGCAAGGAGAGGTGGCATACCAGTTGGAGTTACCACCCTCTTTAGAGGGAGTACATGACGTGTTTCACGTCTCTCAGCTGAAAAAGTGTCTTCGGGTACCCACCGAACGAGCAGATCTTTAGCAACTCGACATCCAAGGAGACCTAATCTATATCGAAAAGCCCATCTAGATCCTAGAGGTCAAGGAAAGAGTAACCAGGAATCGAGTGGTCTGTTTGTGCAAGGTTCAATGGAGTAACCACCCCGTCGAAGAGGCCACTTGGGAAAAAGAGGAAGACCTGAAATCCCAATACCCTAAGCTATTCTAGGAGCTTTCTGAATCTCGAGGACGAGATTCTCTGTAAGGGGGGTAGGTTTGTAACACCCCTACTTTTCAAAAGGTAAAAATAAATCAAGGAATACAATTTACTAGAAATGATTTTTTTTATTTTTCCTAAAAGCTCTAAATGCCTAAGTAATTAGGAATCTATAGAAATAATCATAATCTTGATCTGAGAAAATTACATTATGTTCTTGAGGCCAAAATTTATTTTTGAGAATTTGTACAAATTTTTAGAATCTTTGCAAGTAGCTCATAATTTTTAAACTATTTTCATCAATTATTTTTATTCAGAAATGAATTCTAAACAGTAGTGGGTCGCACCCCTCCCTTTCTCTCTCTGACTGGCCCAGCCTGTTCACCCCATTCACCCCTCACTTACATGTGGACCCCGTCTGTCAGCACTCTCAGCCTCGTTCCTGAGCCCCTAGCCCACCTGTCAGCCTCCTCCCCCTCTCTCCTCGCACGCCCTGGCCCACCTGTCAATGCCGACCATTGTGCCCTTGCCCTCTCGCCCGTCGCTGACCAGTGGAGCCCACCTGTCAGCTTCATCTTCCCCGAGCCCTCGCGCCACCGAGATCTCTGGCCGCTGTCCTCGGTCTAGGATCCACCTCCGCCATGGGACCCATCGCGAATTAACCCTGGGACTTTACTCGTCGTTAAGCCTCGCCGGAGTTAAGCCCCCTCTCGGCATTCACAACGCCCCAGCCCCTCCCCTCACTACTAATGCACTATAAAAAGGCCCTCAGAGCACCGCATCCAGCCACACCACTCCTGCCCCCCTTAGCCAGAATCAAGCACTCGTAATGCTCATTTTCGCATCGCTCCGCTCTTCCGCCTCCGGCCGCCGCTCGCCGTCGCCAAAGTCCATCACTACCATCGTCGAGTACACCTTCGTGACTTCCATCGCCTCCCCAACCTCGGCCACTGTTCCGTCCAAGCTCATCACCACCGGAAAACCGTCGCCTATGAGCACCCGAAGCTACGCCACCGCCTCACTCACCGGCCTCAACCCGTCGACCCCAAGCCCCATCTCTGGTATCCTCGTGTTCGCCACACTCTCCTATTTCCATTTCCGCCCTTAAATTTGGACGCCGGTCATCACCGTCGCCATTGTGACCGCCACCACCCTCGGCCGTCGCCAGAGAAGATGGTCGGCATGGGTAAAAACCCTGTGACATGCTGGATCCTGTCTCGGTCGCACGATCTTGATCAACGGACAAGATTATATCGCATTTGGGATTTTATCTCAACCGTTCATCTGGAACGTAGGGGTATCGATACATCTCAGCCATCCATCTTCATTTAAATGCGCTGGCTCACAGCACAATACCATGGACCCGGTTCACCGTAGACCAGAGGCTGAATTAGGATTTAAAATAAATTGCATAAATTGATTTGAACTTTAAAAATTCATAACTTCCTCAAATTAACTCCAAATTTGACCATTCAAATTTCAGAAAGTTTATCTTTGTATTCAATTCATATTAATGCAATAAAATGTATAGGCTTACACTAAATTTTTTTGTATTGTTTTAATTGGAATTCAAATAAAATTTGAGAAATCATTTCAAACAAATTCATAACTCCTTGGAATTAACTCTAAAATTTGCCATTCAAATTACAAAAAAATTATCTTATTATCCTCTTCATGTTTATCTAATAAAATTTATATGCTTGTACTGTGATTTTTATATTATTTTATTTGTTTGTTATTTCTCGTTTTATGTACCGAAAGATTACGACGTCGTCGAGAAGCCGAAATACTTCCTAGAGTTTCCCCCTCCCCCCTTTGCTGAGCAAGGCAAGTCACCAACAAATTTTTGAGCATATCGAACCCAATTTTAAATTAAATATCGCTAAACACATAGGTTATGATTGAAGTAGTCAAATTAACAGTCTTACAATATAATTATTTAGATCCCCGACCTTGATGTGAAAACCCAAGCCATGCTATCGAGCCTAAACTCCTTGTCACCATACTAATAATATTATTAGATAGTGTCCAATGTATCGACACAAATGCTATAGGTTTAAAAATGAGTCGTGGGTAGTTTGGTTCTATTATATGATCCCCGTGATTTTCTCTCCCCTGGAATTCTATTAGTGATGGAGTTTTGATTATTTAAGTTAGCATGGTGGGTTCCGAGTGCAAGCGAGGGCATTGGTTAGTCGCACCTGAGGCACTATAAGAACTGGTCTGTGGGATCCATTGCAATACAGTTCCATACCAACCACAAGTCTAGTTGGTAAGTCTTAACTGGAGGTATGGGACGTTCCAACTCGAGACACTATGAGGAGAGGGGCAAGTAGCACATGCAGGTGACTTGTACCATGTGGCACAAAAGGGGATGCGATGTTGGTCCAGTGAGCTGGCACGCCGGCGAAACCTATAGTGTGTGTCATTGGGTTGGAACGCCTCATGCTAATGGTTTCGACATGAGTTCCTGTGACTTGGGTCATATGAACACACTACGGTGTGCATGAATAAGTGCCTTGTGGGTACATTGGTACACCTCTGATCAGAGTCTAAATCATTTTGAAAATGCGAGCCCACGGTCAAGGGAGGGTTGCGTGACATCCCATAGTTAGTTTGAATTTGTGAAGTGTTGCATGATGATTGGGCATGTAAGGACCGTTGAGCGAGGAGAGCTAACTGTACTCCTCGAGTTAGAAGATGTTGCATCATCCATGATTTAATTATTCTGTATGATTAAACCTGACTCACACTAAAGGCTGAAAAATCAAAATGTACTTTTCCACACTTTAAACCAATACCTTCACTTATTATTACCTTGCATCATTATTGCATTTTTTGGTGGCTTGTTGAGTACTTTTGTACTCATACCCATTGGAAAACCCACTTCAGAGATGATGTACTATGACGAGGATGATCTGGAGTAGCGACCTAGTCAAGGAAGCAACCCTAGAGAAGATGTCCATCTAGATGTTTTTTATTAGTTTCTTTATATTAAAACTTGTGTAATAATGTGGTATGCGAACCATGAATGATTGTCATATGTGTGTCGTCGTGTGATAAACATCTTATGATTTTTTTTTTTTTTGGAATTACAATAAAGTCGGGAATTTTTAAATTCCGGGCGCTACAGAACACCCTAAAAGAACGCTTGCGATCTACATAGTGCTTCATACGGTTTTGAGCTCGGCTTAATTGATGTTTAATCATCTCAACAAACAGTTGGCGATCCCTGATGAATTCATGTACCTCGGTTCCATCACCAGAATCCACTGTAACTAATTCTGCAAAAAAAAAATTGTAAGAAGGATTTGTACCATAAACCACCTTATGTGGAGAACAATGCAAGGATGTGTGAAAACGCGTATTATACCCGTATTGAGCCAATCGTAACCAAGTAGCCCACTTGCTCATAGAGGAAGCTGTAGCACAACGGAAGAACATCTCGAGACACTAGTTCACACGCTCAGTCTGGCCATATGACTGAGGGTGATACATAATACTAAAATGTAGAGGCACCGCTAACCTATCGAGCTGCCAAAATTGACTTGTAAAAATACAATCATGATTGAAGACAACCGATTTGGGAAGTCCATAAAGTGCCACCACTCTGTCTAGAAATAGTGTTGCAACCTGTGTAGCCGAATAGGGACGCTTCAAGGGAAGAAAGTGGACAAACTTAGAAAATCGGTCGACGACCATAAGAACCACATTGTACACACTCGAAAGCGACAAACCTTTAATGAAGTCCATCAAAATGTCCTGCCAAACACCATTCGGAATTGACAATGGTTGTAGTAGACCTGGTGACTTGCACAAATCATGCTTTGCCCTTTGATAGACAGAACATTGCTTCACAAAGTTATGCACCGATATTTTCAACCCTGGCCAAGCAAATAACGTGTGCACCCGTTGATACGTCACTTCAATGCCAGAATGCCCACCAATATGGCAGAAGAAAGAAAAGATGCAATAATTCTGGTCTAAACCACCAAATTACATCCCACCCAAAATTTACCATGTTGCCTAATCAAGTCATTTGTCAATGTAAAACCTTGCAAATTGCTGCCAGTAACAGCTAGTTCTCTTAATAAATCTTGAGCCTTGACATCAGTGGCATAAGTATTCACAATTTCCTACAACCACAATGGTTGAACAGTAGTAACAAAGCTGAGCTGAAAATAATGCTCTACACGAGATAATGCATCAGTAAGAATATTATCAGCTCCCCGTTTGTATTGAAACTTTAACTGCAACCCGATCAGTTTAGTCATGGCTTTTCTCTGCAAATCTGAACCAAGAACTTGAGAATACATATGGCAAAGTGATTGGTGGTCAGTGTGAATAAAAACGGTCCTCGACTCAAGTAAAAACATCATTTGTCAATGGCCATAAGAATAGCCATGAACTCTTTCTCATAAATCGATAGTTTTTTATTTTTAGGGCCAAGAGGTTTACTATAAAACGCAATCGGATGCCTATTTTGCATTAATATTGCACCCACTCCAGTCGCACATGCATCAATGACTATCTCAAAAGGAACATTAAAATCTGGTAAACTAAGGACTAGAGCAGAAATCATAGCTTGTTTCACCTTGTCCAAATGCTTCTTGAGCTTGTGAAGTCCATATAAATGGTGTACTCTTTTTCAGCAAATTTGTTAATGGCTTAATGAGTACATCATAATGTTTGACAAACTTTCGATAATACCCTATAAGGCCAAGGAATCCTCTCATCTTAGTAAGCCTGATTGGAACCGACCACTGTTTCATTGCCATGACTTTCTCTGGATCAGTGGCCACACCATGTGCGGATATGATGTGCCCTAGGTACTCAAGTTGCTCCTGAGCAAACAAACATTTGATCTTCTTCACAAATAACTGATGGTAAGATAATGTTTGCAATACTTGAGTTAAATGAATCACATGATCCAAAAGAGATTTTCTATATACCAGAATACCATCCATAAAGACCAACACAAACTTGTGCATATACGTCGCAAAGATCGAATTCATAAGGCACTAAAATGTAGCTGGCGCATTGGTAAGTCCAAGCGGCATAACCCGAAAATGGAAATGGCCATGATGTGTTTTGAAAGCCATTTTTTCCTCATCTCCCTCCTTCATTTGTATTTGGTGATATCTGCTACGAAGGTCCATCTTTGAAAAATAAACAGAACCGACCAACTCATCTAAAAGTTTGTCAATAACTAGAAGAGGAAACTTGTTCTTAATGGTGACTGAGTTCAATTTACGGTAGTCCACACAAAAGTGCCAAGTTTGATATTTCTTCTTAACCAATAGCACTGGGGATACAAATGGGCTCATGCTTGGCAACACCAAACCAGCCGCCATCATTTCTATTACTTTTTTCTCAATCTCATCTTTTTGTGCTAGTGAGTAGCGATGAGGTCATGAATTAACTAGTGGAGGTACTCGACAACAAGGAGATAACATGATCAAAAGCATGATGAGGAGGTAAGGGTGAAGGTGGCTGAAACACATGATCAAATTGTGATAGAATTTCCTGAACTTCAGGCAATATCCTTGTTGCTTAATCTGGAATAGTAGGCTGAATAAGAGTAAAGGTCTAGATTTCATTGCACTTATGCCACTTGCCTAGCTTATCCAAACTGACAGCAGTAAGATCAGAAGGCTTAGAGGGTAATACTCCTTGTAACTTAAAAGTAGTACCTTTATATTCATATGACAACCACTTGTGTTCCCAATCACACTACATAGGACTAAACTGCTTTAACCAGTCCATGCCAAGTATAGCATCATAGTCAGCAAGTTCAAGTATTTTCATATCATGAGAAATGTCAGTCCCTAAATCCACCAAGTAAAATCAGGAACATGCTGATTACATGGTAGTATTTTTCTATTTGCCACCTTAACAGACATAGGAGCCATTTGCTGGACATGTAGACACAATCTAGAAACAAAGTCAATACAAACAAAGCTATGAGAGCTACCAAAATCGACCAAAATGAGCATCTGTTTCTTTTGTACTAAGTCTTGTAAATGGATAGTAGATGTTGATTCTAACCCATCCATGGATTGTAAAGATAGATGAACATTCACTTCAGCCTCCATGTCAATACAAACAACAACATCCAGTAATTCCTCTGACAAAAAAGGTTCAGCAGCGGTTTCGACAGCATGTACTTGAGCAGGAGCCTAGAAAACACATTGATGCTGCAGATTATACTTCTCACCACATTTAAAACATAATCCATGGATCTTGCAGTAGTCCTTGATTTGTTGTGCTTTCCAAATGTCACTAGGATGGAATTTAGCTCTATCCACTATTTTAGTATTAAAATCTCCTTTAGATGGCCATTTCTTTTTAACCTCCATATTGTCGGGCACACCTTCCCGAGCAAAGGCTAAATGAAACACACGTGTTAACGAATGGAGCAATTGGGACTACACAAAAATGTGGAGATCATCCTTTAAACCCTTAACAAATTGGCTGACAACCCAAACTTCACCCACTGCAGCATTGTCATACACTCGAATGGGATATAATAGTTGATCAAATTTGCTCTTATACTCTGAAACAGAACCAGTCTAATAGAGATAAATCAATTCATTCGTTTTCAGCATGGAAGTATTTGTGTCAAATTCCAATATGATAGCCTGACAGAAATCCTCCCAAGTATGAGGGCCAAAAGTTTGCTTCCAAACCTTAAAACAATATGCAGCATTACCCTTCAAGTTCAAAGAGGCAGTAGGAACTTTGAAAATAGCTGGTATCTAGTACATCCCAAAATAAGTTTGACATTCATCCACCCTCAGACTCGCATTCTCACCATGGAATTTAGGAAAATCAATTTTTGGCATGGACTGCCTTCTTGGAAATCCCTCACCCCAAAATGAACGCTATCAAAACCCTCAGATGAAAATCCCATAGGAACACCATGATCAGCATGTGCAGAAGAACTCACCCCAGGTGGTGGTTGCATGGTTGTTGCTGTTGTTGGAGGTCCCCTTTGACGCATGGCTTGAGTCGTGTGCATCTCATCATGTTAATGTTGTCTAATAGACTCCATACACATCTCAACTTTAGTTTGCACATGATCCATCCAATCACCATGATGTTGCAGTCTCTCAACCTATTGTTCTAGATGGAAATATTTTTGAGTTAACTTGTCCTACAAGAACTCCATACTGATCACTTTGCTAGTCAAGCCATTCACTGCCTACATGATTCTCTCTTCCATCGCCTCCATCACCTCAATAACTTGTCGAACTTGGAGCGATTGCTTCACCAGACTGGTGTGCCGTCAAGACGATTTGCTGAACTAGCTCGGGAATTATAGGTATGATGTGTAACCAAACCAAGTTGCAAGGATTTTACCATCCAATCACATCGCCACTCAGAACACGAGCTCTGATACCAAGTGTTACACTCAAACTCCGGTGATCGACATAACTCGCTGGAATTGAGGTAACAACCAGGATAGCTTGGGAAAGAGGAAAGAAGCAGTGAACTAAATTTATGTTTTTCCTTGGCGTATCCTCTGCAGCGTTTGCCGAGCCTTACATATAGCAATCACCCTATTTTCTATGGGCCAACCCAACACAAACAACTATCACATATCACAGTAATACGCTTTCCATATTAGATAACATTCCCAGGTTCCATTACGCCTTTCTCTACTGCATTTCTCTGCATGGCACCTCCATTGGAGTGACACCTAGTACCCCGTGCCCTTGACGGCCCATGCATTGTGTGCCTCGATGTCTCCATGCAGCCTATGCAAGTGTCCCCTGAGCGCCCTTGTGCCTTGCGTGTCCTAGCACCCCACATGCCCTGGCTACCCGGTGCCCTATCCTCATTTGACTTGGTGCCCTAGCGCCCCGGCACCATGCATCCCAACGACCATGTGCCTTAGCCCCGTGTGACCTGGTATCCACGTGTCCTAGTATGCCCCTGTGGTTGTGCGTCCTAGTGCCACAACTTGCTCCGACGCACCTATTGACACCATGTTGGACCGGAAACGGTGACCAGAGGGGGGTGAATGGGAGCTTTTAAAATTTCGGGCTAAAAACTTAGCCTTCGGGTCTGTTCTGTCTTCTGCGGAACAGGCTTCGAACACAACCTTCGAAGGTCTGGTTCGGAGGTACTTCGACAGCTCCGAACACAGGCTTCGCAGGAGCAAAAGTTCGAAGCCAAGAAGACTTCGCTCCACTAACAACCCTCGAAAATCTACTCTGCAAAGTCAGTGCAGGCTCCGCACACGAGGTGCTTAGAGCAGGCTTCGCACTTCACCCTTCGCACGAGTGGACACCCCTCTGAGGACTTCGACCAAGTACTTAGCGACAGCAACTGGTGCTGGGCTTCGTACGCGAAGGTCTACACGCACACAAAGAGGGACTATGCTAAAGGCTTCGACACAAGAAGCAAAACGGGCCTCGGTCAGGGCTACGCTAGTAAGCAGCGAGGTTACACCTCCTGTTACACAGAGCGAATGCACACTGACAAAGCACACCTCGCACGAAAAACTACCTTCGCATCAACAGGCTTCGGTGAACTAAAACTAGCGAGGTATGCAATACGAGCTCAAGCAAAAGCACACAGAAGCAGGGCTTCGCCGCTTGAACAAGGAACACAAAATGTATTGAACTCAGAATGAATACAGCGAGGTCTGTCTACAGGAGCTCAACAGTGAATGCTCAAAGTGTTAAATGTTACCTACCGAGCCCCCATATTTATAGCCCACGGCTTCATCCTAAGGAAGTGACTATTTTACCCCTAGGGTTTACAACAGATTTGTCTCTACAGTACTAAGGGGTACAAAAGGTAGTCCACCTTTATTTTGGAGGCTTCTCTGTCAGCTGCAGAGGGGACAGTGTCAGCCTTTTTCAGAACAGACAGTGTCAGCCTTTACAGTGTTGACTTCTGGAACCTCCCTTCGCACGCGAGGGGTGCGGAAGCTTCGGCGAGAAGCCTGCAGCCTGTTGGCCTTCGCTCCGCCGAAGAAGTCCTTCGATACAGTGACGGTTTTAAGCCGAAGCCGTCAAAGCCCTTGGGCCTTCGCACCACCACCTCCGGAGTGGATCACCACGGCTTCGCAGCTACTCCAGCTCGAACACCGTCCGTCCGTGTACCGAAGCCATGCATGGCCGAAGCACCACAAGTCATCCTCACTCCGAAGCCCCACCTTCGGAGTACCACCCTTCGAAGTCCCTCCTTCGTCCAAGGCCTCCGCATGAAGCATTCCATGATCACTTCGTCGCAGTGTCTCACTCCGAGCACACTCCTCGACGAGCCTCACCCGGACCATGCCTTCGATGCACCTCGACTTCTGAGACCTTCGTCGGGCACCTTCGAGTGTCTCCCTTCGGAGCACACTTCGAACACCTTGCCTCCGCAGAGGACTTGGTCCACCAACTCCGAAGTCACTCCATCCGGAGTACCTTCGAAGTGCCTCACCTCCGAGGACTTTGTCTCGGAGTACCTTCAGCCGGAGCCACGCTCCGCACTCTCTGCCTTCACCTGGCACGCCTCGACCCGAGGACCGACCCGGACCACCTTCGCAGCCACCGTGACGGAGCTCCCCGCTCCCCTGGCATCAAGCCTCCCGCTTGACCCAGGTTCACCAGGCTCGAACCTTGTCCGTCGCCTCCGAAGTCCCTGCGCACCACAGACAAGCAAACAAGTGTATCCAGTACTCCGGAGACCTCTCCGGGTTAGCAACCTCCGGCACACACTCCGGTGTACCGCCCAAAGTACCGAAGCCATCGGTACGAACCCTGTCATCGTGTACTGCCGGACCCCTCCGACAGGCACACTCCGCTGCACAGCTGCAGCACGCAAACACCGAACATACTCCGGTGACACACCTCCGAACACCCTTCGGAGGTACCACCTCCGAAGCCCCTCCGGAGGTACCCTTCGAACAGAGGGTAAAATCCAGTCAATCACTCATCACAACACCGAAACCACCCTTGGTTTCTCAATCTCCCCCTTGATGAGTGCATTGACAACCAAATCCAAGTTCAAGAAAATTTAAAAATTTCAGCACACAAGTGACCATAAAAACTCGGAAAAGAGCCAAATCATGTCACTTGATAAAAGAATTTTTCTCCCCCTTTGTAAAAGAGTAAAAGCCCCTTTGGCAAATCTCCCCTTGAAAAGAACTCCCCCTGAGTTAAGCAAATTTTTCTCCCCCTTTATGTCAAAAACTCTCCCCCTTTTTTAAAAATCATGCCTTCTTGCGGCAGAGAACAAAGCAAACCTCTCCGGAATTTCTCCCCCTTTGGCAATGCAAGCATCAAGGAGCATTCAAAAGATGCAAAGCTTTGAAATGAATAGTATTGCAAAGACATATAATGCAAAAATATGCCAAAATTAACACAAATGATCATGGGCTCAGCTCAATTTAACAATCTGTGAAACAAGATGATGGCATGTGATTTTGTCATTTTTGAAGTAAAAACATCACCACTTAATCAAAGCAGCTAGACATGTGAAGGCAAGGACTGCGCAACGCTAACAATTTCTACCCTAGACAGACAAGTCTTGTTCAAAGGGAGCTGTGAAAGCAAACTTGATGATCAATTAATTTTGTTGTTCTTTTTCTTAATGCCAGGGGTTATTTGTTTGTCCACCTTATACTTTCCAATCAGGCCAAGCCTAGGCAAGAAAGCCATCTGAAGCTTAAGGCTGTGATTTTGGCATACACTACACTATCCCAGTTCAGACCAAAGTGCAATGGTAAGCAGTCTAGAATAGAGTAGTGCGACAAACAAACCCTCCTGGATCTTTTCAGTTAAACCAGGCAAATCATGGATTTGTGATTTTGATTCAGATGAATGAAATATTTTGATGAATATCCATGAATAATGAACACATTTTTCAAGTTGCAAATTTTAGCATCCAAAGAACAGTGTCTTGCTGTCAAGTAGATAAAAGATAGCTAAAAGCAGTCCAGCCTAAACAAGCTAGATACAAGATTATGCGGTGAGCAAGTTTTGATTTTTTAGAAAATACAACATCATGCACAATCCATGTTCCAGACATATTTCATAGAGCTGAGCTGTCATGATTTCTTTGAATTAAAAGCAGGCATATAATAGCAAAAGATGTACGTGCAATTCCACACATAATGAGCATATGCAAGACAATTAAAAGCAGCTCTCCCTCACAAAATGCCGTAAGGGTGACAAATGCCAAGTTCCCCACGCAAGTAAGCAAATCGAGAAGCATCGAGGGGTTTTGTAAAAATATCGGCAAGCTGGTGTTGGGTATCAACATATTGAAGTTCAATATCACCCTTCTCATTGTGATCTCTGAGAAAATGATACCGTACATCAATGTGTTTGGTTCTGGAGTGCTGAACCGGGTTGTTTGCAATACAAATAGCACTAGTGTTATCACAGAAAAGTGGAACACTCTTATAATCTAACCCGAAATCCCGCAAAGTGGAAACCATCCACAAAATCTGAGAGCAACAGCTAGCTGCAGCAACATATTCGGCCTCAGTCGTCGATTGTGCAACACTAGACTGTTTGCGGGAAGACCAGCAAACCAGAGACGTACCCAGAAAATGACAAGTACCAGAGGTACTCTTCCTATCAATTCTTCACCCAGCAAAGTCCGCATCAGAATAACCTCTAAGACATAAAGATGAAGACGATGAATACCATATGCCAAATTCAAGGGTGTGTTTGAGATACCTTAGAATGCGCTTAACCGCTTGGCGGTGCGAAGCTCGTGGTGAAGCCTGAAAACGAGCGCACAGACACACAGCGAAGTGTATGTCCGGCCTCGTGGCAGTCAAGTAGAGGAGGGAGCCGATCATGCTCCGGAACTCCTTCTGATCTACGGCTTCTCCATCTTCATCAGGGTCCAATGCTACAGATGTAGCCATTGGAGTGGCGAGGGGCTTCGCATCGGACATGTCGAACTTCTTGAGCAGGTCCTTGGTGTACTTTGTCTGATGGACAAAAGTACCTTGTTTGCTTTGCTTGATTTGCAAACCAAGGAAAAAGGTGAGTTCACCCATCATCGACATTTCAAATTCCCTGCTCATGGTATCTGCAAACTCGGCAACCAAAGCATGAGAAGAGCCACCAAAGATGATATCATCCACATAAATCTGAACTAGGAGGAAATCTTTGCCATGCTTGAGAGTAAACAAAGTTTTATCAACAGAGCCCATCAAATACCCTCGCTCAAGCAGAAAAGACTTAAGTCTATCATACCACGCCCGAGGGGCCTGCTTGAGTCCATAAAGAGCCTTATGAAGTTTAAGGACTTTATGTGGGTACTTGGGGTTTTCAAAACCAGGGGGTTGTTTTACATAAACATCTTCACCTATGAAGCCATTAAGAAAAGCACTTTTGACATCCATTTGATAGAGTTTGAATCCCCGGGATGTCGCAAAGGCAAGCAAAATCCTAATGGCCTCAAGGCGAGCAACAGGTGCAAAGGTTTCAGTAAAATCAATCCCTTCTAGTTGAGAAAAGCCCTGAGCTACAAGTCTAGCCTTGTTTCTAATAATTGTTCCATCCTCCCCTTGTTTATTTTTGAAAATCCATTTTGTTCCAATGAAATGAACATTTGGTGGAGGATCAACTAAAGTCCAGACTTGGTTTCTCTCAAAATTTTCAAGTTCCTCATGCATGGCATTGATCCAACTAGAATCAGAAAGTGCATGACTAACATCTAAGGGCTCGAAAGAAGCAACAAAAGCAGCATTAGTGAAATGGGCATGAGAACGAGTTACCCTTTGATCAAGCTCACCAATGATCTGCTCGGGAGGGTGCATCCTTTGAACATGATGTGGAGCCTCGCGGCGGGATGCAGTCTCCCCCTCAACTTGTGCGTTGGAGTGGTCCAAGATGACCGATGTCGAGGTAGTCGCTTCGGGACCTCGTGCCGAAGTAGTAGAAGCGGGGTCAGCTTCTGGGGTTGATGTCGAGGGTAGTAGGGGATCATCCTCGAATTCTCCGGGATCTTCGTCTTCGAATAAGGTCTGTTCCATGTCGTGTTCATTTGCCTGTTCAAGAGCAGAACTAACAGAGGGGGTTGATTCATCAAAAGTCACATCACATGACTCGATGACAGTGTTAGTCTCTAAATTATAAACACGATAAGAATGACCATGAGTAGTATAACCCAAAAAGATCCCATCAGAAGAGCGCGACTCAAATTTATCCAAGTTACCACGTTTTAGGATAAAGCAGCGACAGCCAAAAACTCGAAGATGAGTAACCTTGGGCTGTCTCCCAAAACGCAGCTCATAAGATGTCAAATTTAAAATTGAGCGCAAGAAAATTCGGTTTGAGATGTAACAGGCAGTGTTCATGGCCTCAGCCCAGAATTTTCTAGGAGTCCTATGCTCATCAAGCATCGTCCTAGCCATCTCAACCAAAGTGCGGTTTTTCCTCTCAACAACACCATTCTGTTGAGGAACCCGCGGAGCAGAGAATTGATGTTCTATGCCATGCTCCATGCAAAAGTCAACAAAGAGACTATTTTTGAACTCGGTGCCATTATCGCTTCGAATGAATTTTAATGCACCAGGGAGTTCAGTGAACAGTCTCAAAGCCAAGCTCCGAAAGTGTGAAAACACTTCATCCTTGCTGGCAAGAAAGAAGACCCAAGAGTAGCGAGAGAAATCGTCGACAATAACAAGTACATACCACTTGCCGCCTAAAGAACTAACCCGAGAAGGACCTACAGTGTCCATATGGAGAAGTTCTCCGGGTTGTTCAGTCATCACTGTGGTGACTGGCGAATGCGAAGCAGCAATCATTTTTCCATGTCGACAAGGAGCGCAAACTAAATTCTTCTCAAACTTGAGCTTGGGCAATCCTCGGATCAAACCTAGGGCGCTCAGACGAGCGAGCAACTCAAAGCTCATATGCCCTAGTCTCCTATGCCACTTCCAAAGCTCAGAGGTCGAATGTGCAACAAGGCAATGAGAAGAACCAGACGACTCTGAAAAATCAGCTCCAAAAACTCTCCCAACTCTAAAGATCTTACACACCACAACGCCATCAGAATTGAGCACTTGCGAAGTATCGCGATGAAATCGCACTTCGAAGCCCTCATCAAGCAACTGAGATACAGACAGCAAATTGTATCCCAGGTTCTCAACCAAAGCAACATCTTTGAGAGTGAAGTTCATGTTAATCCTTACCACACCTTTACCTTTCACTCTACTCCTTCGATTGTTTCCGAAGGTGATATGTTCCCTTTGCTTGGTTGTTGTGAGGCTGGAGAACCAATTTACATCTCCGGTCATGTGGCGCGAACAACCGGAGTCCATGATCCACGTGCCCTCCAAGCCTCGACCTGTCGCCTACACAGGATAAGAACGTCTCGATCGCTCAGTGCTGGGGTGAGTAAAATAATGACGAGGCATCCAGCACTGAGTGACACGAGTAGTAGGCACAGTAAAAGTAGATGGTCTACGCACATAAAAATCAGAATGATGCAAAGTGCGAGGTCTACCTACATGCAAAGAACCCAAAGCATGTCGAGGTCTCCTACTCTGACGAGGTACAAAGCTACTCGCCCGAGGTCTACCACCATATGGAACATGGTGAACACCTCGAGGAGCAAAACCTCTCCGAGAAGCACGAGGAGCCTCGAAAACAGGACGAGAGTAAAACTTAGACTCATGCATACCTAAAGATGGGTAATGCATGTCCTGATAGCTCATCGCCTGTGCACGTCGCTCATCCTTGATGCGACGGAAACAGAAACCAATCAAATGACCCGCCCGCTGACAATAAGAACAATGAAACACTCTCCTGGGGGCACTCTCATGGGTCATAGGAGCAACTCTCACAGGCTCCTTGGGTTTCTTTAGAGTGGCTTTCTTGAGAGGATTTTTCTTGGCAGGAGGTGTGGTTTTCTTTGGTGGATGGGTAGGCTTTTTGGCTGATGGGGTGTCCAACAGAGCTCTCTCTTTCTCTAGGGTGGTGGGAGAGGTAAAAACAGTTTTGGTCTTACTGTCTGAAGCTATCCTCTCAAAACCCAAACCTAGAGCAACCCCGGCTCTGTCAGCACACAACTTGGTCTTGGCCAAGAGCAAATCCATCCTACCCTTCCCCTCAGTGCATTTATTTACCACAGAAAGAAGGTATTCATTTTCAGACATGAGGTTCTCAGCTCGCTCTCTAACAGTGCCTAGCTGGTCCTTAAGGGTAATGCATGTGTCACACACAGGCTGCACATCCTTAGAACTACCGGCCCTCTCCAATCTAGCCTCCAAATCATGAACATGCTTATCACGTAAATTGATGCTATCGCGCAATAAAGAACAGTTCATGCATTCAATAATATCACGAGGTCTAGAATCCACCTCCAAAAGCTGCTTCTGTGCAGTCTCAAGCTCAGAAAGAGTTTGAGCATGTACAGAACGCAACTGAGCAAGCTCACCCATGACAACAGAACAAGACTCACATTCAGCATCATCAAATTTAGACTTAAGCATGGCATATTCAGTGGATACAGATTCTAGCCTAAGTCTAAGGTCTTTTCTTTCTCTAGCGGCTTGCACAAGTAATCTATCCTGACCAAGCACTACTTCATTCAGCTCATCTAATTTAATTAGAAGCTGGTCAGAAGATAGGTTTACCTCAGATGAGTCTAGCTCATCGCCGCTGTGATCGCTGTCGGCCATGAAGCAAAGGCCGGTGAAGTCACGTCTCTTCTTGTCCTTCTTGTCCTCCTTCCTTGGGGACTCCTCCTCCTCAGAGCTCGACTCCTCAGTTGAGGATGTGTCGATGTCGCTGAGAGCAGCAACAAAAGCTCTGGAAGCGGCCTTGGCTACTTTCTTAGCCATTTTGCCGCGCTTGCCCTTCACAAAGGGCTTCCTCTCCTTTTTGTGGTATTTGGGGCGGTCACTCTCATCTCTCTTTTTGATCTTGGGGCAATTAGCCTTGATGTGAGAAGTGTCGCCACATTCATAGCAACCACTAAAACCACTTCTCCTCTGATCCCGTCTCTCATGATGGAAGCGGGTGAACCTCCGGGCAATGAGAGCAAGCTCATCATCAGCTAGAGTATCCACCTGCTCCTTTGTGACGGAGACCAGGGAGGACAAAGCAAAACCATCTGCAAGAACACAAGTGCCTGATGTGCTCGGTTCTGCAGTGGTGCCACGGCTAGTGCTAGAAACCAATGCCAATGGCTGTGGCAAAGAGCTTCTGTGCACTGCAAGAGATGCCTTGGCAATCTCTGTGGACTTCAGCTTGCTAAAGAGTTCGTCACAGGTTAGAGTGTCATAGCCTGTGGACTCCTCAATGCTGGATATCTTCACCTCCCATATGCTACGGTCAAGAGCATAGAGAAGCTTGATAGCCCTATCGTGATCACTGTAAGCAAGCGTCCCGTTGGATCGCAAGTTACTCACTATCGCATCAAAGCGAGAAAACATGGCATCTACAGATTCACCATGTGCCTGCACAAACAGCTGATACTGTTGGTTGTAGGTGCTTTGGCGCCTGGCCTTAATCTGAGCAGAGCCCTCATGAAAGACAGTGAGTGTTGTCCAAATTTCCCTAGCAGTCCTAAGGTGCTGCACCCTATCAAACTCACTCCGACTCAGACCAATGAACAGTATGTTCCTTGCCTTCGAGTTGGCAATATACTGATCTTTTTCAGTTTGAGTGGTGCGGGTATCAGGGATGGAGTATTGTGAGTCCACAATCTCCCAAATTGCATTTCCTTGGCTTAACAAGTAAGCCTCCATGCGCACCTTCCAGTATGCAAAATCTGTCCCATCGAACAGAGGAATTTTACTGCCTCTATCCATGTCGCCAACAGATCACAAAACCGGTTAAGGTCAACTGGTGATCTTAACCTGCTCTGATACCAATTGTTGGACCGGAAACGGCGACCAGAGGGGGGGTGAATGGGAGCTTTTAAAATTTCGGGCTAAAAACTTAGCCTTCGGGTCTGTTCTGTCTTCTGCGGAACAGGCTTCGAACACAACCTTCGAAGGTCTGGTTCGGAGGTACTTCGACAGCTCCGAACACAGGCTTCGCAGGAGCAAAAGTTCGAAGCCAAGAAGACTTCGCTCCACTAACAACCCTCGAAAATCTACTCTGCAAAGTCAGTGCAGGCTCCGCACACGAGGTGCTTAGAGCAGGCTTCGCACTTCACCCTTCGCACGAGTGGACACCCCTCTGAGGACTTCGACCAAGTACTTAGCGACAGCAACTGGTGCTGGGCTTCGTACGCGAAGGTCTACACGCACACAAAGAGGGACTATGCTAAAGGCTTCGACACAAGAAGCAAAACGGGCCTCGGTCAGGGCTACGCTAGTAAGCAGCGAGGTTACACCTCCTGTTACACAGAGCGAATGCACACTGACAAAGCACACCTCGCACGAAAAACTACCTTCGCATCAACAGGCTTCGGTGAACTAAAACTAGCGAGGTATGCAATACGAGCTCAAGCAAAAGCACACAGAAGCAGGGCTTCGCCGCTTGAACAAGGAACACAAAATGTATTGAACTCAGAATGAATACAGCGAGGTCTGTCTACAGGAGCTCAACAGTGAATGCTCAAAGTGTTAAATGTTACCTACCGAGCCCCCATATTTATAGCCCACGGCTTCATCCTAAGGAAGTGACTATTTTACCCCTAGGGTTTACAACAGATTTGTCTCTACAGTACTAAGGGGTACAAAAGGTAGTCCACCTTTATTTTGGAGGCTTCTCTGTCAGCTGCAGAGGGGACAGTGTCAGCCTTTTTCAGAACAGACAGTGTCAGCCTTTACAGTGTTGACTTCTGGAACCTCCCTTCGCACGCGAGGGGTGCGGAAGCTTCGGCGAGAAGCCTGCAGCCTGTTGGCCTTCGCTCCGCCGAAGAAGTCCTTCGATACAGTGACGGTTTTAAGCCGAAGCCGTCAAAGCCCTTGGGCCTTCGCACCACCACCTCCGGAGTGGATCACCACGGCTTCGCAGCTACTCCAGCTCGAACACCGTCCGTCCGTGTACCGAAGCCATGCATGGCCGAAGCACCACAAGTCATCCTCACTCCGAAGCCCCACCTTCGGAGTACCACCCTTCGAAGTCCCTCCTTCGTCCAAGGCCTCCGCATGAAGCATTCCATGATCACTTCGTCGCAGTGTCTCACTCCGAGCACACTCCTCGACGAGCCTCACCCGGACCATGCCTTCGATGCACCTCGACTTCTGAGACCTTCGTCGGGCACCTTCGAGTGTCTCCCTTCGGAGCACACTTCGAACACCTTGCCTCCGCAGAGGACTTGGTCCACCAACTCCGAAGTCACTCCATCCGGAGTACCTTCGAAGTGCCTCACCTCCGAGGACTTTGTCTCGGAGTACCTTCAGCCGGAGCCACGCTCCGCACTCTCTGCCTTCACCTGGCACGCCTCGACCCGAGGACCGACCCGGACCACCTTCGCAGCCACCGTGACGGAGCTCCCCGCTCCCCTGGCATCAAGCCTCCCGCTTGACCCAGGTTCACCAGGCTCGAACCTTGTCCGTCGCCTCCGAAGTCCCTGCGCACCACAGACAAGCAAACAAGTGTATCCAGTACTCCGGAGACCTCTCCGGGTTAGCAACCTCCGGCACACACTCCGGTGTACCGCCCAAAGTACCGAAGCCATCGGTACGAACCCTGTCATCGTGTACTGCCGGACCCCTCCGACAGGCACACTCCGCTGCACAGCTGCAGCACGCAAACACCGAACATACTCCGGTGACACACCTCCGAACACCCTTCGGAGGTACCACCTCCGAAGCCCCTCCGGAGGTACCCTTCGAACAGAGGGTAAAATCCAGTCAATCACTCATCACAACACCGAAACCACCCTTGGTTTCTCACACCAGAAATTGGTTAAGGCCCAAGCCTAGTAAGGATTTGGCATGGTCAACAGAAGTCAAAGAAGTCCAATCAAAGTTGGTCAAAGGAGTCCGTCCGTTGCACGTGACCGGATAAGGAGGAGCCGATAGAGATAAAGATGGAGATGCAAAAAAAATCAGTTGTAATTGTAGTGGACGACAAGTCTTCGGACTATAAATGTGTACCTATTAGCTAGGTTAAAGGGATCGACAAAACAACCACAAAATTACTCTCGGCGCATCACCACCCTTGTTTATTCAAGGTTAAATTTGGTGGGACTTAGCACTTGGAGCTGCACTGCATCATCTCAATCTCCGACGAAAAGGTGTGTCCTGCCACCCCTGTGATCAAATCGACTAAGCTAGTATCGTCTAAGGCTGCATCACCTCGATCTCTTGTGATTCTAGTTCGGTCAGTTCAATCACTGGTTTATCTTGGTGTATCAACTAGGTTTAAGACTACACTACTTCGATCTCTTAAATCAAAATAGATTCGGTATGCTAATTCAAGGCTTCATTGGTTAAGTTCAACATCTTAGTCTAGTGTATCTGGTTTATGTTGTACATCATTCATCTAAATAAAGTATGTCTGACGTGTTAAGCATTGTTAAGTTATTCGTGATTTAGCAATTATCTTAGTTAGGTACGATAATGCTATCTTGATGATTTAATAGTATGGATACATTATCTGGTGTGCTAAGCTTAGATTCCGTCGGAGTACAAGTCGATAGATTACCTTTTAATTTTGTGTTACATCTTTTTGGCATCGGGGGTTACCGATCGGCCTGAGCGTATAGCACACTACTTTCCCCACCATCGGTCCGATGGTGCGGGCATTGCGTATCGACCGATCGCCTAGTCGTTCCCGATGGCCCTTTGCCAATACTCTCATATTGTCGTATATCGTGTCCATCGGCTCAGTGGCTGATTGACGTTGCTACTAACCATTTTGTTGTACCTTATTAGTTGCAGTGTCAAACTAATTGGCACGCACAGAACCCCGAGAATTTAGGACCTACACTGGAGTTAAGCAAATCTCCCAGGCTACACATGTGACCAAAAACAACACCAACACACTTTTTGGCACACCCGGTGGGACCACCCTCAGATGACTCAACCATGGTAGGCAAACTCAACAACAATAGCATCATCTCGATCACCTTGGAGGCACTAACCGATGAGCAGAGAGCCAAAGTACAAAAACATGTAGACGATTATCAGAAGTTGTGCATCAAGTCCTTCAGCATGACATGATTTGGTCCCATCTAGATAAATCAATTGCCAAATCTGACTCAGACCGGAGAGACCAGTCAACTGACTAAAAGTCCTCGCTCAACTTCCAAGATGCCATTGACAACATGCTCCATCACACCCTCATCAACCAGTCCAAAGTGTTAGTCAACACTTTGCACAGGCTGATCAAGAAGACCATTGATGACACTGTAGCTCATTAACTGACACAAGGCCTGACATATTTTCTTATCAGACAGCCATGTATGCTTCCGATTCTGCACCACACTTGTCCAGCACCACTACCGCAAGGATTGATGAGGCAGGATCCACTGAACACCTCGTTCAGTATTGAAGGAAGCATGATGGCCCACCTATCGACTCCTATGCTCCAAGGGATAGGCAGACATGACCTATCACAGAACATGTACGTCCTTGAGAGGGGCACGCCACCATCCTAGCCTTCAGACACTCCACATGGGGCGGTCAGGCAAGAAGTACCCCCACCTATGTATGGAGTCACAAGGAATATGTTGCTCGATCTCGTGCCTACAAGGGGGCACTCGATGGCATCCCTTAGGTGTACCATCAGACTGCATACTATGGAGCGCAATTGAGAAGCCAAGTTGAGATGTGCCTTAGTTTCAAGTATGTGATGAATGATTGACAAGTTTCCTTCTGGATGAAGGGGTCCCTCCGAAGGGGTTTCGGAGGTGTTTCACTGAAGGGTTCGGTGCTTGTTGGTTGTACATGGGTGTAGCGGAGTATGTCTGTCGGATGGGTCCAGTAGAATACATTTCGGAGTTTGTACCGAAGGGTTCGGTATGTTGGACGGTACACCGGAGTGTGTACAAGAGGGTGTTTACCCGAAGAGGTCTCTGGGGTATCGGATACACTTGTCTGCTTGTCGTTGTGTGCAGGTGACTTCGGAGGCAATGGGACAGTTTGCATTAGGTGAACCTGGGTCAAGCAGGGAGCTTGATGCCAGGCAAGTGGGAAGCTCGGTCACGGAGGCTGCGTGGAGTCAAGGTCGGTCTTCGGGTCGAGGTGCACCAGGCAAAGGCAGGAATTGCGGAGGATTCCTCCGGCTGAAGGTACCCCAAGACTAAGTCCTCTGCAACGAGGCAAGGATTTCGAAGTGTTCTCTGGATGGAGGCACTCGAAGGGTAAGGCTCTTTGTGAATGTGCTTTGGGCGGAGACACTACGAAGGAGTGCTTATGGAAGTGCTTCATGCGGAGGCCTTGGACAAAGGAGGGACTTCAGAAGGTGGTGAAGGAACTTCGAAGGTGGGGCTTCAAAGTGTGGATGACTTGATGTACTTCGACCATGCATGGCTTCGGTACACGGACCGGTGAAGTTCGAGCTTGGAGTAGCTGCAAAGTTGTGGTGGTCCAATTCGGAGGTGATGGTGCGAAGGCTCAAGGGCTTTGACGTATTCGGCTCAAAACCATCAATGTATCTAAGACTGACTTTGATGAAGCGAAGGACTTCGGGTTCGAAGCATGCCACCGATGGCTTCGGTACACGGACGGGTGAAGTTCGAGCTTGGAGTAGCTGCAAAGCCATGGTGGTCCAATTTGGAGGTGATGGTGCGAAGGCTAAAGGGCTTTGACGTATTCGGCTCAAAACCATCAATGTATCTAAGACTGACTTTGATGAAGCGAAGGCCTTCGGGTTCGAAGCATGCCACTGAAACCTCTGCACACTTCATGTGCGAAGGGGGGCCCAAAAGATTCTGCTTTTGAAAAGTTGATCATGTTTGCTCTGCAAAGGCTGATACTCTCTGCTCTGTGAAGCTGACAAAAGGAGCTTCCAATAAAGTAGACTACCATTTGTACCCCCGTGTCTGCCAGAGACAAAAACGATGTAAACCCTAGGGGTAAAGTAGTTTATTCGCATGACTAAGTTTTGCCTATAAATAGTGAGGCCGACTGTGTCTAGGTAACACTTTGAGAGATCATTCTAGAACTTCCAGAGCCAGTCGCCATTCTCATGTACTCAGTTCTATAAGTATTTTTGTGTTCCCTGTTTATGCAATGAACTTTCAGTTTTCTCAATGATTCAATTTGCATGAACTTGTATCTGTTTTCTTTGCACTATATGAGTTGAGTTTTCCCTACATTTCATTTCGTTCTGTGCAAACCAGAGTTCTTACTCTGTGTTCTTTTAAATGAAGTGTTGTGTCTCTCATGCGTGCAATTTATGTGAATGATCTTGGTGCATGTTCGCTCTGTGTAAATTGGAGGCTAGTCCTCACTGATTACTAGCGAAGCACTTTGTGAAGTATGCATTCGAGGCATGTTCTCTTATCATAGCTAAAGTCCTTCTTGTAGTCAGTTTTGTGGGCTCCTGGTTACAACACTCCAAAGTGTGAAGCCTAGTACCTGTTACTAGTGCGGAGTATCTGTTTGGAGCTCTCTAAGGGAAACATACTTGTGCGAAGTACGGTAGTGCGAAGCCTGCTCGAAGGAACCTCGGTGTGTGGAGCCTGCACTATCTTTGCAGAGTATAGTGTGTTTTTGGGTTTCTGAGTGCGAGCGAAGTCTTGTGAACTTTGAACTTTTAACCCATTCAAAGCCCGTGTTCGGAGTGTGTTCGATACCTCCGAACCAGACACTTCGAAGGGTGTGTTCGAAGTCTGTCCAGCAGAAGAGAATTTTAAAAGTTCCCATTCACCCCCCTTTGGTCGCTTGTTTCGGTCCAACAATTGGTATGAGAGCTTGGTTAAGATCACCAGTTGACCTTAACCGGTTTTGTGATCTTTTGGTGATATGAACAGAGTTAGTAAAATACCTATATCCGATGGAACTGATTTTGCATACTGGAAGGTGCGCATGGAGGTTTACTTGCTAAGCCAAGGAAATGCAGTATGGGAGATTGTGGATTCACAATACTCCATCTCTGAGACTGGCACTACTCAAGCAGAAAATGATGAGTATAATTCTAACTCCAAAGATAGAAATATAATGTTCATTGGCTTGAGCATAAGTGAGTTTGATAGGATTCAACACCTTACGACAGCTAGGGAAATTTGGACTACACTCACTGTTTTTCATGAGGGCTCTACATAGATCAAGGCTAGGTGCCAGAGCACATATAATCAACAGTATCAACTGTTTGTGCAAGGTCCTAGCGAATCTATAGATGCCATGTTTTCACACTTTGATGCGATAGTGAGTAACTTGAGGTCCACAGGGACGCTTACTTACAATGACCATGATAGGGCTATCAAGCTTTTCTATGCTCTTGATTGTAGCATATGGGAAGTGAAGATATCCAGCATTGAAGAGTCCACGGGATATGACACATTGACATGTGATGAACTCTTCAGTAAGCTGTAGACCATAGAGATTGCCAAGACATCTCTTATAGGGCACATAAACTCTTTGCCTCAGCCTTTGGCACTAGTTTCTGGCTCTAGTCATGGCACCACTGTAGAACCAAGCTCATATGGAACTTGTGTTCTTGTAGGTGGTTTTTCTTTGTCCTCCCTGGTCTCTGTTACTAAAGAGCAGGTGGATACTCTGGATGATGAAGACCTTGCTCTCATTGCCAGGAGATTCACCCATTTTCACAATAAGAGATGGGATCATCGGAGAAGTGGCTTTAGTGGGTCTTTTGAGTGTGGTGACACTTCTCACATCAAGGCTAACTGTCCAAAGCTTAAGAGGAGAGGAGAGAGTGAGCGCCCCAAACACCGCAAGAAGGAGAGAAAACCCTACACAAAGGGTAGGCGCGGCAAGATGGCTAAGAGGGTAGCCAAAGCTGCTTCCAAACCTTTTGTCGCGGCACTCAGCGACATCAAAACTTCCTCAACTGAGGAGTTGAGCTCTAATGATGAGGAAGAGCCTCCAAGGAAGGAGGAAAATAAGGAGAAGAAGGATAGAGATTTCACTGGCCTTTGCTTCATGACCGACAGCACTCACAACGATGATGAGCTTGACTCTTCCGAGGTACCACTATCCTATGACCATATTTTCATTAAGGTAGATGAACTGAATAATGTAGTTCTTGGTCAGGATAGATTACTTGTTCAGGCTGCTAGAGAAAGAAAAGACCTTAGACTTAGGCTAGAATCTGTTTCAACTGATTATGCCATGCTTAAGTCTAAGATTGATGATGCTGAATGTGAATCTTGCACTGTTGTCATTGGTGAGCTTGCTCAGTTGCATTCTGTACATGCTCAAACTATTAAATGAGCTTGAGACTTTACAGAAGCAACTTTTGGTGGTGGAGTCTAGTCCTCATTGTGTTAATGAATGCATGAATTGTCCTTTACTTATTGAAAGTATTAATTTGAGGGATAAGCATACTCATGATTTATAGGCTAGATTGGAGAGAGCTGAGGGTTCTAGGGATGTGCAGCCTGCTTGCCCTACCTGTATCACCCTTAAGGACCAACTTAGTATTGTTAGAGAGCAAGATGAAAAACTCATGAAAGAAAACAGTTACCTTCTTTCTGTTGTCGATAAATGCACTGAAGGGAAGGGTTGAGTGGATTTGCTCTTGGTCAAAACCAAGATGTATGTTGACAGGGCAGGGTAAGCTCTAGGATTGGGTTTTTAGAGAAATACCACAAATATTCAGAGCAAAACTGTGTTTTCCTCACACACTACCTTAGAGAAAGAGAGAGCCCAGTTAGACACACCTACAAAAACCAAGAAGCCTACTCAGCCTCTCAAGAAAATTCCACCTCCTCCACCCAAGAAAAACCCTCAGTAGAAACCCAAGGAGCTTGTCAGGACCGCTCCTATGACCCATGTGAGTACACCCAAGAGAGTCTTTCAATGCTCATATTGCCAATGGGTGGGTCATTTGGTTGGGTTTGATTTCATTGCATCAAGGATGAGCGACGTTGTCAGGTGTTGAGTTTTCAGGACATGCATCACCCCTCTCTAGGTATGCATGAGTCTGTCTCATACTCACGTCCTGTTTTTGAGGCTTCTCGTGCTGACATGAGAGGTTTTGCCCCTCGTGGTGTACACCATGTCTCATATGGTGATAGACCACGTATTAGAGGCTTTGATCCTCGACAGGTTGGGAGACCTCGTCATTTGTCTAGCTTGCATCATGTAGGTAGACCTCACACTTTGCATCATTCTACTTTTCTTGTGCGTAGAAGGTCTACTATTACTTTGCCTACTCCTCGCGTCTCTTAGTGCTGGATACCTCGTCATTTTCTCACTTACCCCAGCACTGAGCGATCGAGGTTGTCTTATGTTGTGTAGGCACCAGATAGAGGCTTGGGGAACACGTGGATCATGGACTCCGATTGTTTGCGCCATATGACTGAAAACTCGTCATGGTTCTCCAGCCTCACTACAACCAAGCAAAAGGAGCAAATCATCTTCGACAATAACCGAAGAAGCAGAGTGAAAGGTAAAGGTGTGGTAAGAATCAAGTCAAATTTCACTCTCAAAGATATTGCTTTGGTTGAAAATTTGGGATACAATTTGCTCTCAGTATCTCAATTGCTTGATGAGGGATTCGAAGTGTGTTTTCAACGCGATACTTCGCAAGTACTTAATTCAGATGACATTTTGGTTTGCAAGATTTTTAGAGTTGGGAGAGTTTTTGGAGCTGATTTCTCTGAGTCATCTGGTTCTTCTCACTGTTTAGTTGCACATTCTACTTCTAAGGTCTAGAAGTGGCATAAGAGACTAGGACATATGAGCTTTGAGTTGCTAGCTCGATTGATTATCCTAGGTCTGATCTGAGGATTGCCCAAGCTCAAATTTGAGAAGAATTTAGTTTGCGCTCCTTATCGACATGGAAAAATGATTGCTACTTCACATTCACTAGTCAATATGGTGATGGCTGAACAACCCGGAGAACTTCTCCATATGGACACTGTAGGTCCTTCTCGGGTTAGTTCTTTAGGCGACAAGTGGTACGTCCTTGTTATTGTCGACGGTTTCTCTCGCTACTCTTGGGTCTTCTTTTTGGCTAGAAAGGATGAAATGTTTACAAACTTTCGAAGCTTAGCTTTGAGACTTTTTACTGAACTTCCAGGTGCATTGAAATTCATTCGAAGTAATAATGGCACCGAGTTCAAAAATAGTCTCTATGTTGATTTTTGCATGGATCATGGCATAGAACATCAATTCTCTGCTCCACGAGTTCCTCAACAAAATGGTGTTGTTGAGAGAAAGAACCGCACTCTGGTTGAGATGCCTAGAATGATGCTTGATGAGCATAGGACTCCTAGAAGATTTTGGGCTGAGGCCATGAACACCGCTTGTTACATCTCAAACCGAATTTTCCTGCCCTCAATTTTGAACTTGACTTCGTATGAGCTGTGTGTTGGGAGACAACCCAAAGTTACTCATCTTCGAGTATTTGGCTGTCAATGTTTTATCCTAAAACATGGAAATTTGGATAAATTTGAGTCGCGTTCTTCTGAAGGGATCTTTTTGGGTTACTCTATGTAACGCCCAGATTTAATAAATCGGGACTTTTATTGAGATTCCATAGAAAATCAATAAAACAAGACGTTCATCACACGACCACATACAATACGACAAGCATTCATGGTT
This sequence comes from Zizania palustris, assembly GCA_019279435.1. Taxonomy (NCBI): domain Eukaryota; kingdom Viridiplantae; phylum Streptophyta; class Magnoliopsida; order Poales; family Poaceae; genus Zizania; species Zizania palustris. The sequence continues at coordinate 13,602,442 of JAAALK010000283.1, read as the reverse complement.
CGTAGACCATATTAGTACAAAAGTGTTAGAATAAAAGAGAAACTAATAAAATAAGGGTCCTAGATGAACGCCTCCTTCCAGTCTCGCCTTGATTGGGTTGCTACTCCAGACCTTCATCCTCCTCGTAGTAGACGGCTCTGGTGGTGTACCACTGTACCCACAAGGCACGCACTCATCCCATACACCAAAGTGTAATGAGATGACCCATACCACGGGAACTCGTGCCAAAACCTTCCATATGGAACGCGCCAAACCGACAGCACCCTCTTATGGGTTTCATATGGTGCCCCGACGCGTCGAGCCAACACCATACCCCCCTTGATCCTCGTCGGTACAAGTCACCCGCAGGTTGCCCCTTGCCCCCTCCACTATGGTGCATCGAGTCGGTTTGTTCCATACTTCCGATTAGGACTTACCCATTAGACTTGTGGTTAGTACGGAAGTGCTTTGCAACAGATCCCACAGACCGGTCTTTATAGTGCCCCAGGTGCGACCAACTAATTCCCTAGATTGCACCCGGAACCCACCATACTTATAACATAGTCAACTCCAACAGAGTTCAGAGACGAGAATAACGGGGAAATACATATATTAGAATCCATCTATCTACGACTCATTCTTTTTATCCTATAGCAGTTTTGTCGGTACATTGGACACTAGCTAATATAATATTGTAGAGTGACAAGGAGTTAAGGCTCGATAAGCATGGCTTGGTTTTACACACAAGGACAGGGATCTAATAAATATAATGTAGGGCTTGATATTAGACTAATGCAATATTATCCTATGAGTTATAGCATAATTTATTAAAACATGGGCTCAATGATGATCAAAATGGGGGTTGTGACTTGCCTTGCTCAGCAAATGGTGATGGTGGAACCTCGGGGTAATACTCCGGCTCCTCGACGATCTCGTAGTCTTCTCGATATGGAAAAAATTAAACATAACATTCAATAAACAAATAAAACATTACAACATATATATACAAGTGTAGGATCTTAAATGAGGAAAAAACCCGCTTAATATTCTGAATGTATTAAAAGTTAATATCTTAAGAATTTTCCTGATTTATTCCATGAATTATCAATTTATCCCTAAGGGGTTTTTATTCATTTATTTAATAAGAATATTTTGTGCCAAAGTAACATACTGTTTTTATGGTATCAAAATGTAGATAATAAAAAGATGAATTTAACAAAATTTGAATGGTGAAATTTGGAGTTAAAATGAGCAAGTTATGAATTTTTGAAGTTTAAAACAATTTTCTGAATTTTATTTAAACTGAAAACAGTCTCTGGTCCATGGTGAACCAGGTTCACCATGAACCCGTGACTGTGCGCGAGGGCCGGCGGGGGAGTAAGTGGCATCCGATGGCCTAGAGGCCTCAGTACTGCTTCGGCATAGATGGACGGCCAGGATAAAATCCCACGAGGGATTTAATCCCTGCCATCCAAGCGCGATCGTGCGGCCTGGATGCAATCCGGCATGGCACGCGCTATGGGGGCAAATACCCCCTTCATTCCCAGCTCCGGCAGGCTTGGGCGCGGCGGCGACGACGATGGCGAGGGCCTAGGGGCCTATCCACCGGCGGAAATGGAATGAGGGGATCAAGGGGAGTGCGATGGTACCAGAGATGGCGGCGGTGGGCGACTGACGGCGACCGGCGGCGAGGGTAGACGAAGGAGAGCTTCGGGTCGACGACGACAATGGTGATCCGGTGGTCCTCACGGGCAACGGAGACGTGGCCGAGGATAGGCGGTCGACGATGGTCTCGATGGTGTAGACGGCGAGGGCAGAGGCGGCTTGAGGCATCGGCGAGCGGCGGCCGGAGGTGAAGCAGAGGCGGCGGTCATTTTAGGCGTCGCAGGGCTTCGGTAAAGCGTGGCTAAGGCTAGTGATGAGTGGCCGGAGTGTAGTGAGGGCGAGGGGTTCTTATAGGGGGGTCGTCGGCGTCCAAACGGAAGGAAACCAAAGGTTTCCTTCCTTCTCTGGCGAGGTTTCCTTATGCTCGGCCATGCTTCCAAATCCGTTGATAGGGGAGATGGAATCCGGGCTCGGATTGGTGGATACGGGCGGCCAGCGGCGAGAAAATAGAAGGGGATCGCCGGGAAAGAAAGGGGAGGGGGTTCCATCGGGGACGATGGATCCGACAGGTGGCCCCCACCTGTTGGCAGGCGAGCATAAAAGGAAAGGCTGACTGATGGGCTCGAGTGGTCAATGGGGAGGACGAGGCTGACACGTGGGTCCACGGTGGGTGCGGCGCACGGGAGAGAGAGGGAGGTTGGCACTGACAGGCGGACCCCACCTGGCAGTGGCTCAAGACTGGACTGGGCCGGGCTTGGGGAGGATTCAGGGTTGCGGCCCACTAAGATTAAAAATGCTTTTCTTAATTAAAATAATTCCAGTAATTCATTTATTTGATTAAAGGTTGAATCACTGTTGATAAAAATTTGTAAAAATTCCTAAAAATATTTCTTGGCCTCTATATTCCACCATAAATTTTCCAAGTTACAATTTGAAGTTCTCCCCCTTGTTTGGCTTTAATAGGGTTCTTTTAGTATTTTCTTTAATTGAATAAATCCTTTATATTCCTGAAAATCCATTTTCTTTATTTTATTTATTTTTAATTCTTGGGATGTTACAATCATATCCCCCTTACAGAGAATCTCGTCGTCGAGATTCAAATCAATCCTCGAATAGCTCTGGATGTTGCACTTTTAGTTCATCTTCTTTTTCCCATGTAGCTTCCTCTACGGGATGATTGCTCCACTGGACCTTGCAGAAGTGGATGACTTGACTCCTGGTGATCCTTTCCATGACTTCCAAGATTTTGACGGGCTTCTCAATGTAGGTTAGATCTTCTTGTATATTCAACTGCTGAAGGTCAACTTGTTCTATCAGAACTCGAAGGCACTTCTTTAGCTGTGACACGTGAAACACGTTGTGTACCCCAGCTAATAAGGGTGGTAGCTCTAACTGATAAGCGACCTCGCCTTGACGCCGGACGATGGGAAAAGGTCCAACGTATCGAGGCGCTAATTTCCCTCTCATGTTAAACCGTTGAGTGCCACGGAGCGGAGTAACCCGAAGGTAGACATGATCTCCCTCTTCAAAGGCTAGATCTCGACGGCGATTTTCCGCATAGCTCTTCTATCGAGATTGGGCTGTCTTGAGTCTATCTCTGATGATCCGTACTTTCTCTTTAGCTTCCCGAAGGATGTCCGTTCCAAAAACTTGGGATTCACCGGTCTGATCCCAAAGTAGAGGCGTTCTACACTTGCGTCCATATAAAGCTTCAAATGGAGACATCTGAAGGCTGGCTTGATATCTGTTATTGTACGAAAACTCGGCGTATAGCAAAATTTTGTCCCAAGTTCCTCCAAAGTCCAAGGCACATGCCCGGAGCATATCCTCCAATATCTGATTCACCCTTTCAGTTTTTCCATCCGTCTGGGAGTGGTATGTTGTGCTGAAGTTAAGTCTTGTTCCCATTTCCTCTTGAAGGTTTTTCCAGAACCGAGACGTGAACTGACCCCCTCTATCAGAGACTGTCTTTTTAGGTACTCCATGAAGGCATACTATGCGGGCCATATACAACTCTGGTAGTTTAGGGCCACTAAAGGTCGTCTTGACGGCTATGAAGTGTTCTATCTTTGTTAGCCGATCGATGATTACCCATATGGAATCATAACCAACTTGGGTCTTTGGGAATCCGGTGATGAAGTCCATACCGATCTCTTCCCATTTCCATTCAAGCACTTTAAGTGGCTGTAACAATCCTGCTGGTCTCTGGTGCTCTGCCTTTACTCCTCAGCAGGTGTCACACTCTGCGACGAACTGAGCAATCTTTTTCTTCATGCTAACCCACCAATACCGTTCCTTCAAGTCCTGGTACATCTTTGTACTCCCAGGGTGGATGGAGTACAGGGTGTCATGGGCTTCCCTTAGAATAAGGGCCTTTAACTCCGGTTTATCGGGCACACATATCCTTGTTCCGAACCATACGGTGCCATTCTCATCTTCTGAAAATCCTGGGGCCTTGCCCTGCCTCATGTTCTTCTTAATTGCTGTTATGTCCAGGTCTTCCAACTGAGCTTCACGGATCTGCTCGAACAGGACTGGTCGGGCCTCGAGGGTGGCTAGATAGGCTCCCGTGGTTATCCCGAGGTTTAGCTTTTCCATCTCCTTATATAACAAAGGCACGTGATCCTGAATCATGATGGCGGTACAATATCCTTTACGACTTAATGCATCATCCACCACATTTGCTTTGGCGGGATGGTAGTGAATGCCTAGATCGTAGTCCTCTATCAATTCTAACCATCGCCTTTGTCTAAGGTTGAGATTCGACTACGTGAAGATATACTTCAAACTTTTGTGGTCCGTGAAAACTTCGCACCGGTTTCCAACCAAATAGTGCCTCCATATCTTCAGGGCGTGCACTACAGTGGACAATTCTAGGTCATGAGTAGGGTAGTTCAGCTCATGGGGTCTCAATTGTCGAGAGGCGTACGAGACAACCTTTCCGTCTGCATAAGAACACATCCCAAACCCTGGCGAGATGCGTCACAATAGACATGGAAGTCCTTCCTTATATCTGGTAGGGTTAGTATGGGTGCTGACACCAGCCATGTCTTGAGGGTACGAAAACTTTCCTCGCATTCGGAAGTCCATTCAAACTTCTCTCCCTTCTGCAACAACTTGGTCATAGGCTTGGCTATTTTGGAGAAATTCTTGATAAATCGTCGGTAGTATCCTGCTAAGCTAAGAAAACTCCGTATCTCAGATACGTTGGTGGGTGGCAGCCAATCTGTAACTGCTCCCACGGTGGCAGGGTCTACCGTGATACCTTGTGCAGAGATGATGTGCCCTAGGAACTTTACTTCCGCCGTCCAAAATTTACACTTGTTGTACTTGGCGTACAACTGATGTTCCCTGAGTTTTCCTAGGGTCAATCGGATGTGGCTCTCGTGCTCTTCTTTGTCCTTGGAATAGATGAGAATGTCATCTATAAACACCACGATAAACTTGTCCAAGTATTCCATAAACACCTTATTTATCATATATATTCATGAAGAAGGTCGGGGCATTGGTCAAACCAAAGGACATGACGGTGCACTCATAAAGTCCATAGCGGGAGGTGAATGTCGTCTTGGGTATGTCTTCCTCTCGAATCCTCAGCTGATGATAACCAGACTGTAAGTCGATCTTGGAGAACACAGTGGCTCCTTTCAGCTGATCAAATAGATCATCGATTCTAGGTAGTGGGTACTTGTTCTTGATGGTTACCTCATTCAGGGCTCGATAATCTACGCACATACGCTTAGCCTTGTCTTCCTTCTTCTCGACGAAGATGATGGGGGCTCCCCATGGGGATGTGCTGGGTCTGATATATCCCTTCTTCTCAAGGTCTTCAAGCTGCTGCTACATTTCTGCTAGCTCATTGGCGGCCATCTGATATGGTCGTTGGTAAATGGGAGTGGTTCCGGGTACTAGATCGATCCTGAACTCGATGTCCCTCTTGGGTGGCATCCCTGGTAAATCTTCTGGAGATACATCCGGGTACTTGCAGACTACCAGTATTTCTTCCAAGGTAATCTAGTGTAGACGAGGTCTACCGGGCTTCTGACTTGGCATCTGAAAGGTGACGACAGTCCCCTCTTCACTGGTCACGGTCACTTGCCTTCGGGCACATCTTATCACTCCTTGATGTTTGTTGAGCCAGTCCATTCCTAGAATCAGATCCAAACCTTGGCATTCTATTAGAATGGGGTCAGCCCAAAATATGGTACCTTGGATATCTACCCATACTCTCGGACTATAAGAGTGGGCTTGGGTTTGTTTGCCTGGGGTGGCTATTAGTACCGGTCTTGCTAATTTGCATTTGTTTAGGTTATATTTTTCCACAAAAGTTGTTGAAATGAAAGAATGCGTAGCTCCAGTGACAAATAAGACCACTGCAGGTGCTGAATGTATGGTGCTCTTACCCATGACAATCTCTGGTGCAGCCTGGGCTTCTTCGGCGGAGACGTTGTTGACGCGCGCACGGACAACAGGATTGGTCCTGACTCCTTGCGGACGCTTGGGGTGGGGACACTGATGGGAGTAGTGTCCTTCCTGGCGGCAGTTGAAACAGATCATGGGCTTGCTGTGCTTGTCGCGCAAGACCTCTGCTTTCTTGGCAGGGGTAGTTGGAGTAGCTGGTGTGGCGAGAGCGGGGCGAGGATGTCCTGCTCCTGGATTGTTGGCGGGTGGAGCTGGACGGTAGACTAGGCGCGGGTGATACTGGGGCGCCGGTGGGGGAGGTGCGAAACGTGGCCTCTGTGCCATTCCTTGGTTCTGGCGGAAGGCGATCATCCTCTTTTTCTTCAGGTCGACCTTGTTTTGCTCGGTCTCCTGAATGATAGCCTTGTTGACCAACTTATGAAAGTTGGCATAGTCTCCGGAGACTAGCTGAAGGGAAAGCTCATCCTTCAGCCCCCGGAGAAACTTGGACTGTCGGGCTGTATCCGTACGGACTTCCTCTGACGCATACCGGGCCAACCGGTTAAACTCGTGCAGATATTTAGTCATGGACCTACTTCCTTGTTGCAGGTCCCTAAATTCTTGTTTCTTTTGGGCAATAATGTCGTCGGGGACGTGGGCGGCAGAGAAAGCGGCGGAGAACTCCGCCCAAGTGTGGACGTGACCCTCGGGTAGCATCTCATGCAGATTGTCCCACCATTCTGCGGTAGGTCCCTAGAGTTGGTGGGCAGCGAAAGCTACCCTCTCCTGTTCGGTGCAGGTCAGGAGATCCAACTTCTTCCCAATTGTCCTTAGCCAGTCACCAGCCTCCATGGGGTTGGTGGTGCTGGAGAAGGTGGAAGGCCGGACGCGGAGGAATTCCGACAGTTGAGAAGCTGGTGTCGGAGCTAGAGTGGCGGGACGTGGGAGCTCAAGCTGCTGCTGGTGCAGACGGAAGAGCTGGGCCTGCTGCTCCTGCATCTGGTTCTACTGTTGTTGCATCTGATTCAGTAGTGTGGCTATCAACTAATTTTGGTTGGCCATCATTTCGGCCAGAGTGTGGTGATTGGCGACTGGGGCTTGCCTTTGTCCCGTCGCTCCCCATTGGGGCAGATTTCCATTGTCTCCTCCGTTCTGAGGGGCATCGGATCCTTGGGTGTTTGTCATCCTGAAGTGGGGTTTTCCAAAACAGACATACATTTAGAGGGAATGTGACTAAGTTTTATTCCAAAAAGTTTTGAACTTAGACTATTACATATTGATTCCTTATTTAGTCTTCACCCATGCCTTATATTTGACATGAGTGGCAATACAATCCAAGCAACAAAAGGGAAACAAACAACCGTAAAACTACGTCTAAGACAGCTAGGGGGACGACTCGATCATGGGCTCGGTGGAGAGGGTCGGTGCAGGGGTGGTGGAGCTGGAGGGCCCGATGGGAGGGGCACTGCGGGATATCCTCTTAGGCCTAGCCATGGGGATCCGGAGCGACTTCCTCTTGCGAGGCGGAAGGGGAGCGACCTCCTCTAGGTCCTTCTGCAGCTCTCGAATCTAGTGGCATAGCTGCGTGGTGTCGGTGACACTCTGGCATAGAAGCTCGTTCTGACGCCTCAATTCCTCCACCTCGGTGGCCAAGTGGTGGTTCTACTGAACCTGGCGATGGAGATTGGTGTTCTCGCGGTTTAGATTCTCTGATGAATGGCGGTAGAAGTCGATGGTGTCGTGCTGACTATCTGTGTCGAGGACGACCTCAGTGTGAAGATTGTCCATGGCCTCCAACAGTCTCATGGTGCGAGCGATGGCGGAGTTGCGTTGGGTGAGGGAGCTGATGTAGATGCTGCAGTGACTCCCAGGGGTACGCAAGGACATGAAGCGGTAGACGGTGTCGAGGAGATGGCCGTCGTAGACCAACCGTAGCTCGGAGAGGGCCTGGAGAGCAGCGCGCTGGCTGGCCACCACGAAGGAAGGTCATCCGACTCCATAGGTGTAGAATGTAGGCTGCGTGGTGGAGGGGCGGATGACGACCATGACCTCGCAATAGCTATCGTTCACATCGGGAAAGATCCCGTGGAACACGGGCTCGTGCTCGAATCCGAGGAAGTCGACGAGCATGTGAAGCTCGCGGATGAATCTAGCCTCATCGTGGAGAGTCCCACTCATGGTATGAACCGGCATCTACAAAAGAGAGAAATTTTTGTGTAAAAACTCTAGAAGGCGAGGTAGTAAGTAGTTTGTAAGAAAATACGGTTAATATAAGTCCTAGGGTCAGGTCTGTTTGGCTTCCTACAGTCAAGTCGGCTCTGATACCATCTTGTAACGCCCAGATTTAATAAATACGGACTTTTATTGAAATTCCATAGAAAATCAATAAAACAAGACGTTCATCACATGACCACATACAATATGACAAGCATTCATGGTTCGTAGACCATATTAGTACAAAAGTGTTAGAATAAAAGAGAAACTAATAAAATAAGGGTCCTAGATGAACGCCTCCTTCCAGTCTCGCCTTGACTGGGTCGCTACTCCAGACCTTCATCCTCCTCGTAGTAGATGGGCTCTGGTGGTGTAAGTCAATGGGGGTGAGTACAATCGTACTCAGCAAGCCACCGAATGCAAATATAATGCAGAGTAATAACAAGGAAGGTAGTGGCTAATTTTGCGGAAAAGCATATTTGTAAAGCAATTAAATGTGAACCAGTTATTAATACAGAAATGTAAATATGTGTATGCATCATCTTCTAACTCGAGGGGTACAGTCAGCCCACCCTCGCTCAACAGTCCTTACATGCCATGAATAACTCAACCATCCAAACAATTGTAAACTAACTGCGAGAAAGCACACAATCCGCCCTTGACCGTGGGCTCGGCTTTTCGAAAAGATTTAAAACTCTGATCAGAGGTGTACCACTGTACCCACAAGGCACGCACTCATCCCATACACCAAAGTGTAACGAGATGACCCATACAAGGGGAGCAAGGGGAGTGCGATGGCAGCGGTGGGCGACTGACGGAGACCGGCGGCGAGGGTAGACGAAGGAGAGCTTCGGGTCGACGACGGCGATGGCGATCCGGTGGTCCTCGTGGCCAACGGAGACGTGGCCGAGGACGGGCGGTCGACGACGGTCTCGACGGTGTAGACGGCGAGGGCAGAGGTGGCTTGAGGCGTCGGCGAGTGGCGGTCGGAGGTGAAGCAGAGGCAGTGGTCGTTTTAGGCGTCGCAGGGCTTCGGTAAAGCATGGCTAAGGCTAGGGATGAGTGGCCGGAGTGCGGTGAGGGCGAGGCGTTCTTATAGGGGGGGTCGTCGGCGTCCAAACGGAAGGAAACCAAAGGTTTCCTTCCTCCTCCGGCGTGGTTTCCTTATGCTCGGCCATGCTTCCAAATCCATGAAACCGCGTCAGTTCTAGATGGAAGGTGATCGCCGTTGATACGGGAGATGGAATCCGAGCTTGGATCGGTGGATACGGGCGGCTAGCGGCGAGAAAATGGAAGGGGAACACCAGGAAAGAAAGGGGAGGGGGTTCCATCAGGGACGATGGATCCGACAGGTGGCCCCCACCTGTCGGTGGGCGAGCATAAAAGGAAAGGCCGACTAATGGGCCTGAGCGGTCAGTGGGGAGGACGAGGCTGACGCGTGGGTCCACGGTGGGTGCGGCGCACGGGAGAGAGAGGGAGGTTGGCGCTGACAGGTGGACCCCACCTGGCAGTGGCTCAAGACTGGACTGGGCCGGGCTTGGGGAGGATTCAGGGTTGTGGCCCACTAGGATTAAAAATGCTTTTCTTAATTAAAATAATTCCAGTAATTCATTTATTTGATTAAAGGTTGAATCACTGTTGATAAAAATTTGTAAAAATTCCTAAAAATATTTCTTGGCCTCTAGATTCCATCATAAATTTTCCAAGTTAAAATTTGAAGTTCTCACCCTTGTTTGGCTTTAATAGGTTTCTTTTAGTATTTTCTTTAATTGAATAAATCCTTTATATTCCTGAAAATCCATTTTCTTTATTGTTGGCGTAAAAGATTACGCTAACAGGTTTCTGTAGAAAAGAAACTAACAAACGAAGTGTTTGCGAAGCAAACTGTTCTAGGCCTCCGAAAGGATAATAGCTTAGAATAGTTCGAAAGTGTGTATTGATTCACTTGTAATTGGTCCCTATTACAGGGTGAAATGGGGGGTATTTATAGGCCTAAACATTAAGGAAAAGACCTATTTACCCCTCTATTACAACCGACATTAAGGAAACTATTCGGTTTCCTTAATAGGGCTAAAATGGTAAAAGACTAATCTAATAGGATAGAAGATAAATCTTTCATCTTAGCTGGCAGAAAAGATCCTGAAGGGCTTTGGTTCGAAGACATACTTCGAACCAATGCCTGTCTTCGGACTTCGAACGAGGTTCTGGGCATCTTCGAAGATGGTCTTCGGACAATCTTCGAACTGGTTGACTGTCTCTATGCTGCTTCGGCAATAACCCCGAAGATGAGATATTTTCCCCCAACAGTAGCCCCTCGAATACGCTTCTCCGTTCGACCTGTAACGTTAGGAGAGCAGTATACGGAAAGAAAAGATAACCAATCATAGGGGTTATTGATTTTCGTTTTATCTCCGAAATGCATGGAGATAAGAACTCCGAATCAGTCATAAGGTAATTACCTTTCGAACTATCTTAGAACTGACTCAGGAAGTTCAAAAGTCTTTTTAGACTTAGAAAAAATAGCCGTTAGTTTCTGTTCCTAACGGCAGCTATAGGAGGCGTTATTTTCGGAAGAAAATAACAGGCGGGAATGCGAAAGGGCAGAGCCCAAACGGTAACAAACGGAAAGATTAGGCTATAAATAAAGAGCCTCAAAACTTACCCGATTACCTTTTCACTGCTTCTTCTCAGTCAAAAGCTTTTTTAGCCCTTTGAGTTCTTGAGCCCTAGTCTTTTGAGTTCTTGAGCCCTAGTCTCCACTCTCTCAGATCGGTCCAGCAATTGCGATGGCGAAGACCAAAGGCTCTGCACCTCCTTCAACCTTGGCTCGTCAACAAGCGGCTGCGGCGGCGGCAGCGGCAACAGTGGCGGCGACGCCTTCGATGCAGGCGACAACTTCCATGGCGGCAAAGGGAAAAAATCCCCAAATCTCCGATGTCCAAGGTCTGTGCCCACCCTCAACCAAGTACTTGGATCAATCTTTTGAGTTGGGGCCGTCTACCTGCAAGAAAGAATCTTTAGCAATCACAGCGGGGGGAAATATTAGTGATGGGGTTATGATTCGGAAGCCGGGCAAAGAATCAATTCCATCACCGAGACCCGGAGAAGTTGTAGTGTTCGAAGCTTTTTTCGAAGCGGGGTTGGGCCTCCCGGCTGTGGATTTCTTAGCCGAAGTACTTGACTTGTTTCACGTAACCCTCCCCCAGCTGTCTCTGAATGCTGTAGCTAGATTAGCTATCTTCGAGTGGGCACTGAGAGCCGAAGGTTGTGAGGGGAGGGCTGAAATCTTCGCTGCGCTGCATAGAGCGACTTGTCAGCCAAAGACCTTCGTAGGCTCCGGAGGTGAGAAGGTGGTAGTTTCCTTCGGAAGCATCAATTTTAGGCTTCGTGATGAATATGCCCTGCAATTCCCTGCTAAGGCCATCAATGCCAGATGGTACACCGATTGGGTTCTGAGGTGGTTTTATGCTGAAGTTGGAGTGAGTAGCCCTCTGGCCGGTCCCCTCAAGGAAATCCAGTTCCGGAAGGAAGCCTTAGTGCAACCCGACGAAGGCCAACTCGAGGCTCGCCTCAACTTGCTTCAGAAAATCAGCAGAAGGTTGAGCATGCGGGACTTAGCCGAAGAGTTCCTCGGACTTCAAATTCCTCCGTTGATGGCCAACTGGCCTATCGCCTTCGAGGATGACTCGGAAGGCGGTCTTCGCAAGATAAGCTATACTTCGAGCCCTGCAGGTAACTTCGAAACTAACATGCATAGTACATATTTACTTCGAAGAAAGATTAACTTGAATTATTTTTTAGCTTCTTCAGCCCCTATTACTTCAGAGCAAATTGTAAGGGCTTCGGAGAAGATTTTGGGTGCTCCAACTCCGTCAGAAAAAGAGTGGCGAATCAAATTAGTCGGAAGTTGGGAGCGTTTTAACAGAGTATGGGGAATGCTGGAGTTGACTCCACCCCCTCTGATGGATTGGGTGCCTCAGGAGAAGGGCCCCAAGAAAAGAGTAGCTGAAGCCGGAGCTTCAGGTTCAGCAAAGACTCCGGTGAAGAAGGTGGCTCGAAAACCTAAGAATCTCGCACCTTTGGATCCTGCTCCTTCAAGCTCAAGAACCTCACTTTCTGGTTCTAAAGAGGACGAAGGTATTTTATTAGTAAAATTAATTGATGAAGATGCAACTCAACGAAGTATTCACATTGAAGATACTGCAGGTATTCCGGAGCCTCAAGCCAACGTCGAAGAAGTAAGAGCTCCGGATACCCAGGAAGAACAATTCGAAGCCCCTATGGGTGTAGATGAGGCCGAAGTGCCTGCGAACGTACCGGAGTCTGGAGATAATGCTGATCAACCAATGACTTCGGTAGTTCAAGAAGATACAACTCAGGCTGGAGTTCCTGTGGATGAAAGTGGAATCGAAGTCACTATGGCTTCGATTCTCGAAGAAGTAACAAGGACCCTTCAGGACGATGCTCCTGCAGTCCAAGATTTAGCGGCTGATTCGGATGAGGACTACACTTTTGATCCTCCGATCAGTCCGGTGCTCGATATTCCAGAGAATGTCGAAGGTAAATTTTGCTTAATTCTTATCAATTTTTGCAAAATTATACAATGTGTAATATTTTTGTTTTTTCAGAGCCTCCTGTTGTCGAAGTATCCCTCGAAGATACAATTCAAAGACCTTCGACAACTTCGGAGCCACAACCGGGAATTACCCTACCGGGGCCTGGAAGGGGAAAAAGACACATAGAGCCTCTCCCAGCTCAAGGATCGACTTCATCTGAGTCAACAGATGAAAGCGAATCAACTGAGGGGGGGCCATCTTCAGAAGTTCCAAGGGCCTCGGAAGAACCCTCCGGACCCTCGCTAAGCAGAGCTGATCAGAAGGCTTTAGCACTGCTTCCTCTCATAACTCCATTTTTGGAGGAGAAAACCGGACTTGGGACTTTGGTTAAACCTTTGGGTGAAGCTAGTCGCAAAGTCGGGGAAACAGAGCTAGTAGCCCTTTTAAGCAGAGCGAAGAGTTCGGAGCTTAATATTGCTGTGGAAAGAGCAGCTTATCAGGTATAAAGCATCTTCGAACCAAATAATGAATTATATATGAATAATTTCTTATTCTAGTTTTTCTTTTTCCTTAGCAAGCAGTCTTAGCCCGCGCTGCAGCTTTATCGAGCGAATACGAAATTGCTCAACTTCGGGAAGAGAACGAAACTCTTCAAAGAAATTTTAACTTCTCCGAAGGTCGAGTAGCTCAGATGGACAATGTAATATTAGCAGAGCGAAGGGCTAGGCAAAGCTTGGAGGCTGCAAAGAAAGAGCTCGAAGCAGAAAGAATTGTGCTTCGAGCGGAGATTGAAAGACTGCGGACGGAGGATGCTGCGAAAGGCTCCGCACTTGTAAGGCTACAAGAAGAGGCTGGCCAACTCCGGACTCAAAAGAATGCTTTGACTACGGAGAACGCTAGAATCTCCGGAGTTTTAGCTGAAACGACTTCGGCCAAGGATGTACTTACTGAAGAAAAGCTTAAGTCCGAGAAGGTGGCTTCGGAGGTCATCGAGCAAATGTTAGGTGTCTTGGAGTACTTCGGTACTACTGGATCAGTACCTTCGGATGACAATGTAACTCTGCTGCGCCGGCTAAAGAGGATCCAAGGAGCAGCGAAGCAAATGAAGACGGCAGGCATACGTTATGGAGAACTCTCCGGACAAGTGTCTGCCCTCGGAATACTTCGCTACTACGAGGATTTGGGCCGAACAATCACTCCGAGCGCAGAGGGCTCCATCATCTTCGACGACGCAAGACTTCTGACCCCTTCCGAAGGCGTAGCTACTGCTTGGCGAGCCTTTCAAACTTCGTGGAGAGCCGAAGGTCGATCTGCGATCAAGGCTTGGATTGATGAAGGCCAACGCCAGAAGCAAGTTCGGAGCCAAGCTTCGAGCAGTCAGCCTCCTCCGAACCCGCAGGTTTAGGAATTACTTAGGATTTTTTGATTATGTAAAACTCATGCTTGTAAACATTTATCAATGAAAGTCTTGTTTGTCATATTTTTAGGCTTTGCCTCTTATGGAAGATATCGAAGTGTTAGAGCTTAACATCGAACTTCGCTCACTGTGGAACACCTTCGAACTTCTAAAGAGTTATAAACGTCCTCGATTCCTTATTCCTCGAGATGACTCCGGCGTTATTGCGCCCGAAGTAATCAAAGACGTATTGTCTTACATTAAAGAGGAAGATAAAGAGATTGGCGCAAACACTTCGTCTTCTGAAGACACTAATTGGTCCGAAGACGAAAGTGAAGCCCAAAATAAGAGATCTGAAGATCTTAGAAGCTGGGAGAGAAGCCCCGAGCGGCTTCGAACTTGGGCCGAGCTTCAACAAGAACAGAAGGATTTTAGAGCTTCGAAGGGGAGGAAGAGAGTTAAACGCAAAGTTCTTAGAACTTCCGATGTTGGAACTAGTCGTTCCACCCCTAGCTCTCGGGACCGAAGAGGTCTCCGATTCCTTCTTGGTATAGATACCAATTTTTCATAATGTAATCTGTAAACACATTTGTTTCAATAATGAATGCCGATTTAAAATTGTCTCCATATTACTAGCCCCTCTTTGGGTATAAGCAACTTCGAACTGCATTCAAAGATGGTTATGCGCAAAGAAAAAACTTCGGAGTACAATTTTTTTTGGGGGTTCGGAGCCCCTCTGTCATTTAAAGATCTTTTGAAATCTTATAAAATGTCTTCGACCTTTGTAGTCAGAAGAATGGTAGCTTGGTACCTTTGTTTATTTCATGAAAGAAATCAATTGAGATAACTTCCAGGACACTTTAGTGTCTTAAAAAATTTGTCACTTTGGACGCATATGAACAGACATTCGAAGCTCATGGCTTAAATGCTGTTTTGCTTTAGCCACCTTCGGCTGTTTTTTGCAGAAATCTACCAGCCGGAGCTTGGATTTCGCAGAAAATGTAGCCACCTTCGGCTATTTTTGCAGAAGTCTACCAGCCGGAGCTTGGACTTCGCAGAATTTGGCCAACTTGGGCTCTTTTTTGCAGAAGTCTACCAGCCGGAGCTTGGACTTCGCAGAATTTGGCCACCTTCGGCTCTTTTTACGGATGTCTGCAAGCTGCAGCTTGGACTCCGCAGATTTTGGCCACCTTCGGCTCTTTTTACGGAAGTCTACCAGCCGAAGCTTGGACTCCGTAGAATGTGGTATTGGCTCTTTTACGGATGCCTACAAGGTATCAGCTTGGGCTCCGGATGGATTTCAGCCACCACACCGGAGGCTTCGACTTTATAGGTACGAAGTCCGGAAATACAGCCCAGCTTGATGACACTTCCCTCTCGATCGACTTCCATCCCAGCGCGTCCGCTCGGGAAACTAGGAGTGTCAAGGGGAAGGCAAACCACAGGGTGCATGTTTTATTAATTTAGAGGTGATTACAAGCGGATTACAAGGAGCCCTTATGCGAAGTATCGCTTTAGGTGCTCCGCATGCCAAGTATGTGCTAACTCTTCACCTTCTAAATTAGCTAATTTGAATGAACCAGGGCGCCCTGAGCGGACAATTAAATATGGACCTTCCCATTTATTGCCTAACTTCCCTGGTGCTATAATGCTTCGTAGAACAAGATGACCCGGCCTTAACTCGCTGAGCTTAACCTTCGGGTCATACCAAGTCTTCGTCTGCTGATGATACTTTGATAAATTAGCTACAGCTCGAAGTCTTGTTTCTTCTGACAAATCTAACGAAGCTTGTCTTTCTTCTTCGATGTCTGGTTCGGTGCTGCGAAACGACCCCCCTTTGAGCTCTGTTGGAGTCATAGCTTCATCTCCGAATAGTAGTCTGAACGGAGTAAAACCTGTGGACCTTGTTTGCGTAGTCCGAATGGACCACAGAATCTTCGGAAGCTCTTCGGTCCACAGTCCCTTTGACAACCCTACTATTCTTCGATTTAGCCCTGATAAGATATTTCCATTGGCTCGCTCAACGGCTCCATTCGACTGAGGATGCCTCACTGCAGCAAAACATAGTTGAATGCCTAGGTCTTCGCAAAACTTCTTGAAGGGTTCTGCGTCAAACTGTGTTCCATTATCAACTGTGAGATATCTAGGCACTCCGAACCGGCAAATAATGTTCTTCCAGAAGAATTTCTGTACATTATTCGAAGTGATAGCTGTTAAGGGCTCTGCTTCGACCCACTTAGAAAAATATTCGATAGCTACCACTGCGAATTTTAGATTTCCCTTTGCTAACGGAAAGGGACCAATTAGATCCATACCCCATCTGGCCATAGGCCATACTGGAGCAATGACTTGAAGAGCTGTTGGTGGGCGATGACTCCGTCGACCCATCCACTGGCATCCTTGACAAGTGCGGACCAAGCTCTCTGCATCAGCTGTTATTGTGGGCCAATAAAGCCCCTGGCGAAGTGTTTTTCCTGCCAGAGCTCTAGGGGCTAAATGACTTCCCACAAAGGCCTTCGTGAATTTCTCGAAGAATTTCTTGGCCTTCGGCTTGAGATATACATCGGAGTAGAGGGGAACATACTCCGGCCTTGTATAATATACCGTTGATTAACTGATAGTTTCTTGCTCTGAGCTTTAATCTTGACAATTGGGGCTCTTCGGGCAAATTTGTTCCTCCTTGCAAGAGTTCTATGATTGAATCTTTCCAATCTGCACTAGGAATGCAGAGAATCTCTGCAGAAGCAACTTGTGGCACCGAAGGTATATTGAGCTCCTCATAGAAAGCTTCGTCAGGCACATCCACAGCTCCGGCAGCAGCCTTCGCTAAAATGTCCGCTTGCACGTTTTCAGCTCTTGGTATACTCCGAATGGAAATACCCTTGAAATGTGCTTCGATCTTGCGAATTTCTTCCAAGTACTTTGCAAGCTGTGGATGTCGGACTTGAAAACTTTTGTCTACGTGCCCTGCTACTATCTGAGAATCTGTTTTTATAATTATTCTTGTAGCCCCTAGAGCACGTGCTTTCCGGAGTCCCAATAATATTCCTTCGTACTCCGCTATATTATTGGTAGACTTAAAGTTGAGTCTTGCGGAGTACATTGCTCTTTGTCCTGATGGTGAAATTAATACTGCCCCAATGCCTGCTCCGGATGCTTGGAAAGCCCCGTCGGGGTAAATAATCCAAACTCCGTCATCTGATTTTTCGGGAGTCAACTTCGCAGGTGGAGTCCACTCTGCTACGAAGTCTGCTAGGACTTGAGATTTGATAGCTGTCCTTGCCAGGAAAGATATGCCGAAGGGTGCTAGTTCTACTGCCCACTTTCCAATTCTTCCAGTGGAATCTTTGCTTCGGAGCATATCTCCTAAAGGATATGAAGTTGGTACAATTACATTATGAGCCAAAAAATAATGCCTTAGCTTCCTCGAAGCCATTATCAGAGCATAAACGAACTTTTCAAGTTCGGAGTATCTTGTCTTTGCTCCTGACAATGCTTCGGATACAAAATAGACAGGATTTTGGACCAACTTCCCATTGATATCAGCTTCTCTGACAAGGACTGCGCTGACAGCTGAGCCTGTGGCTGCAAGATACAGAAGTAGGGTTTCGTCCGCAATAGGCACCGTAAGTGTAGCAAGATTGCTGAGATAATCTTTAATATCTTCGAAGCTTTTCTGACACTCCGGTGTCCATGCAAAATCTTCGGACCCTTTCAAAGCTTTAAAGATTGGCAAACTCCTCTCCGCAGACCTTGATAAAAACCTGCTAAGTGCGGCCAGACGTCCAGTCAGCTTTTGCACTTGCTTTAAATTCTCCGGAGGAGCCATCTTCTGCAGCGCAGTTATTTGAGTAGGGCTAGCTTCAATTCCCCTGCTTGAAACTAAGTACCCTAACAACTTTCCAGCCTTAGCTCCGAATATACATTTTTCGGGGTTAAGGCGGATCCCACATGCCCGAAGGCTATTGAATGTTTCTGCTAAGTCTAGGCTATGTTGGTGCTTTAAAGCACTCTTTATTACAATATCATCCATATAGGCCTCCACATTGCGGCCTAATTGATGACCTAGAGCCTTAGCAACTAATCTTGAAAAAGTAGCCCCGGCATTTCTTAGGCCGAAGGGCATTCTTACATAGCAGAAGACTCCCGAAGGAGTTACAAAGCTCGTCTTGATTTCATCTTCGCGCTTCAACCATATTTGATGATAACCAGAATACGCGTCGAGGAAGCTTAGTAACTCCGAACCTGCAGTGGAGTCAACTAGTTGATCAATTCGGGGCATGGGGTAGGGGTCACGTGGGCACGCTTTGTTCAAAGATGTGAAATCAATGCACATGCGCCACTTTCCGGAGGACTTCTTCCTGACGAAGACTGGGTTGGCTAACCATTCTGTATGGGCCACTTCTCTGATAATCCCAGCATTCAGCAGTTTTTCAACTTCGTCCTTAGCTAGAGCAGCTCTCTCTGCGGACATCTTCCGGAGCCCTTGTCGAACAGGCCGGGCCTTCGGGTTTACAAGCAAACTATGCTCAATAATATCCCGATCGACTCCGGTGATATCTTCGTCAGACCAAGCGAAGACATCCAAATTTTCTTCTACAACCTTTTCCAGGGAAGTTGCAACTTCGGGAGGTAAATCTTTACCAAATTGAAAAGTGTATTCTTTACCATCTTTGACGATGACCTTCGTTGCAATCTCTCCTTCGGGACTTGGTCTTGGAAATGACTTCTTCGAAGCTTCGGAGGAGGCTGAAAAAATTTCTCCATTATCTTGGACACTGTTTACTTGCCTCGGATCAAGAGGAGGACCATGACCATATTCTGCCCTCCGAGCTATGGCTTGATCTCCAAAGATTGTCAGAACTCCTGATTGTGTGGGCATCTTCATGCACAAGTAGTTGTGATGCGCCACAGCTCCGAACTGATTCAACATGCCTCGCCCAAAGATGACATTATAAGCATATGGGGCGTCCACCACATCAAAGATAACTTCTTCAGTTCGGGCTAGTAAACCTTCTCCGAAGGTTACTTCCAGGCCTATCTGGCCAAGTGCATCTAGCGGTGGTCCTGCAAAGCCTTGCAGAGGACGAGCCGCTGGGAGGAGATGCTTGCGGGAAATGCATAACTGATCGAAGGCTTGTACAAATATGATATCTGCCGAGCTACCTCCGTCAATTAGCACCCTTCGGACTTCTGTCCCTGCAATATCAGCAGTAATAACTAATGGATCTGCATGTGGGAACTTGATACCAGCTGCATCCTCCGCAGAGAAGGATATTGGAACATGAGACCACTCCGGCATTGCAGCTGCAGATGACGAAGTCCCAATGTGGCCTACTTCTCGAACGTACTCTCTTCGCTGTCTCTTGGACATGCTTCCAAGGGTACCTCCTCCGGAGATAGGGAGAACTACCCTCTTCCCTCTATCTTGCCCTTCTTCTTGCTTCGGAGGTGGCATAACATTAGCCACCGGAGGATGCCTTGCAGCATCAAAATTTTCTATCCGCGCCACAGCCTGGACCGGCTCTGAGCGCACTGCTGCTGCTGGACTTCGGTCGGTACTACCTCGACCCGAAGTTCTCTCCAAGTATTCTCCCCGAAGGGTAAGAATAGCCTTGCAGGTGTCAGTTGCATGGCTTCGATTTTCTCCATGAATACAGCAAAAAAGGGTCTGGCCCTTGCCAACCGTTTTCCCTGGCGGCCTCCAGCCGCTGGACTTGTTCCCCGCAGACTGCGGAGCTCTTGGTGCAAACTTCTGCGGGGGTGCAATGTTTAAGACTTCAGAGCGAGGGTGCTTTTGCCCTCTTCTTCTATCATGTTGTACTTCGGAGACTGGTTCTTGCGGCTGAGCCGAAGTCTTCACCTCTGCTTTAACTTCTGTCAACACTGTCGAAGTAGCAGTAGTCCTCCGAAGCCAACCTTCTTCTGACTTCGAGTACTCCTCGAAGTACGACATCAGCTGTGATACCGTGGTGATGCTCTTTCGATGCAATTTATCCAGAAGGCCTTTATGACTGACGCCTTCCCGAGCCGCATCAACCACTGAAGATGTAGACAACCCCCGGATTTGCGACTTCGTGTGAGCGAAGCGCTTGAAGTACTGTCTCAATGTTTCTCCGGGGAGCTGCTTCACTTGGAAAAGGCTCCCTGTCGACATGGGGGGCACGAAGGTGCCCTGAAAGTTACTTATGAACTTCTTCTTCAACTGTGACCATGAAGTGATTGATCCTGGTTTTAAAGACCAGAACCATCTCAACGCCACTCCTTGAAGGGCTAACGGGAAGCACTTCGCCATAGTTTCTCTGTCTCCGCCACTAGCCTCGATTGCTAGGGCATAAGAACGCGCAAACTCACTGGGATCTTCGTCTCCGGCATACTTGCAAAGCTTCGAAGCTTTGAACCTTGGATCGAAGCGAACCTTCTGAAGCTCGGGATGCAACGGAGATTCATTGTCGTAAGAGGCGTTCTCCGGGGCTTCGGGATAATCAAGATCGTCGTCTTCGTGCATTTCGGGGATAGCTGGGGTGGCTTGAGGACGAAGCCTGTTCGCAGCCTCTTGCCGCCACCTCGCTACTTCGGCTTGAAGATTGGCCATTTGAGTGGCCATGTCTCCAAGGCTATCTTCATCTCCTCCGGAAGGACCTTCCGGGTCTTGAGAGCTGGTATGATCAGTTTGAATCGGAATGGAGGGTGGCAGAGTGGCTCCGGGTGGTCGGAGTGTGGAAGGGGTTGGTGGAGAGGTTTCGTATCCTCGAGGGATAGAAGCCCCTTGCGGAGTTTGAGGTGGAGGGATAGTCGAAGACCCTCCGACTTCGACTGTGTCGAAGGGTATCTCTCCGGAGATCCGAGAGGACCTCCGAGTGGGATTGCGAGGTGCGCTCCGCTTAGGAGGCATGATGCAAGAGGTTGGTAGAGAACGAAGTTTTTTGGACTAGGTTCCCCACGGACGGCGCCAACTGTTGGCGTAAAAGATTACGCTAACAGGTTTCTGTAGAAAAGAAACTAACAAACGAAGTGTTTGCGAAGCAAACTGTTCTAGGCCTCCGAAAGGATAATAGCTTAGAATAGTTCGAAAGTGTGTATTGATTCACTTGTAATTGGTCCCTATTACAGGGTGAAATGGGGGGTATTTATAGGCCTAAACATTAAGGAAAAGACCTATTTACCCCTCTATTACAACCGACATTAAGGAAACTATTCGGTTTCCTTAATAGGGCTAAAATGGTAAAAGACTAATCTAATAGGATAGAAGATAAATCTTTCATCTTAGCTGGCAGAAAAGATCCTGAAGGGCTTTGGTTCGAAGACATACTTTGAACCAATGCCTGTCTTCGGACTTCGAACGAGGTTCTGGGCATCTTCGAAGATGGTCTTCGGACAATCTTCGAACTGGTTGACTGTCTCTATGCTGCTTCGGCAATAACCCCGAAGATGAGATATTTTCCCCCAACATTTATTTTATTTATTTTTAATTCTTGGGATGTTACACTCTACCCATGGTCATTCTTATCGTGTTTTCAATTTGGAAACTAACATTGTTATTGAGTCATGTGATGTGACTTTTGATGAATCAACCCCCTATGTTAGCTCTAATTTTTGAACAGGCAAGTGAACACGATATGGAATAAACTATCTTTGAAGACGAAGATCATGAAGACTTCGAGGATGATCCCCTACTACCCTCAACATCGACCCCCAATGCCGACCCTGCTTCGACCACTTCGGCAAGAGGCCCCAAAGCTACTACCTCGACATAGGTCATCTTCGACCACTCCTTGGCACAAGTTGAGGGGAGACTGCATCCCGTCGCAAGGCTCCTCACCACATCCAAAGGATGCATCCTCCCGAGCAGATCATGGGTGAGCTTGATCAAAGGGTAACACGTTCTCACGCTCATTTCATTGATTCTGATTTTGTTGCCTCTTTCGAGCCCTTAGATGTGAGTCATGCTTTATCTGATTCTAGTTGGATCAATGCCATGCATGAAGAACTTGAAAATCTTGAGAGAAACCAAGTTTGGGCACTTGTAGATCCCCCTCCTAATATTCATTTTATTGGAACAAAATGGATTTTCAAAAACAAGCAAGGAGAGGATGGGTCTGTGGTTATAAACAAAGCTAGACTTGTGGCTCAGGTTTTTTCTAAGTTTGGGGACTAGAAGGCACAAAGTGTTGTGTATGCAGAAAGCGTAAAGGAGGAAAAGAGAAGTCGATGTGTACTTATAGAGTGAGAACAACGCCTCGGCAGCCAAGTCAAGCCGATCGTGAAGGATTCGATGGGGCCATATACAATGTTCGTCAAAAGGTACAATCATGAGTATGGTTTTTGAAACGCCAAGCCGTTTGTATGTCTGGGATTGGAGGAGCAAAATCTTTGGTGATTTTGTTTAAAGATATCATTGCTAGATTGTGCGGAATGAAGCCTGGTCTGATGACACCACAAAGAAAGTAGATGTGTCAGACCAAGCGACATCCATCACAATCGTTCATGGATGAAGAAGAAAAGGCGACGAAGAAGATGAACGGTTAATACCATATGGAGCCAGTACTCTAAATATATACTGCAAAGTGCCGAAAGACGAAGGCTTTCAGCTACTAGTGGTGAATTTGAAGAGACGTTTGAAAAGACGTGGTGCAGATGGCTTTAATGACCGATAATTTTGAAGCATTAGCTATACTTATGCTCCGAAACTAGGTGGCGTGTGTTAACACCAAGATTTGGTAAAGGCTCAGGCCCATCAGGAGCACCGCATAGTCAATATAAGTCAAATGAGTCTAGTCAAAGGTTGGTCAAAGAAGCCCGTTCATATTGTTATATGTGGTCAGAAATGGAGGAGCCGATAAAGATGAATATAAAGATAAAATTCAGAATCGGTTATGATATTATCGTAATGGATGACAAATCTCTAGACTATAAATATGTACCTATTAGCTAGGTTAAAGGACAAAATCAATCTACAAACACAACTACAAACTACTCTCGATGCATCACCACCCATCGTTTCCAAGGTTAACATCGACGGGACTTGGCACTCAGAGTTAGGCTGCATCACTTCGATCTTCGTCGAAGAGGTGAGCCCACCACCTCGACGACCATATCGGTTGAATCGTGTATTTCGAGGCTATATTGTTTCGATCTCTTGAAGTGTTGGTTCGATCGGTACGATCATCGATTTATCTTGGTGTATTTTGCTAGGTCTAAGGTTGCATCGTCATGATCTCTTAGATTGATGTGAGTTAGGTATCATGGTTAACGGCTTCATTGGTTGAGTCCGACTTCTTGATCTATTGTATCTAATTTGTGTTGTGCACCATTCATATGAATAAAGCATGCCTGATATGTTTAAGTATTGTTAATTAATTGTGATTTATCGACTGTCTTGGTTCAGTTCAATCTTGCTGTTATGGTGATTTGATGGTATGGATGCATTCTCTAGCATGTTAGATTTAGTTTCTATCAGAGTACAAGCTGATAGGTTATCTTTAATTCCATGTTGCACTTTATCGATGTAGGGGGGTATTCATCGGCCTTTATGTGTGAGGCATTGTCTGCACATCCATCGGCCCGATGGCGTGCTATATGCATCGACCAATGGAATAATCGATCCCAGTGGTATGGCTTTAGCTATCGGCTCAGTAGCCTATAAGCGCTAGTTTTCACGATTATTTCTTATCACCGCATTCATCGGCTCGATAGTCGATCGACGTTGCTACTAATGTTTTCATTTTCCTTTATTAGTTGTAGGGTAAACCTGATTGGCATGCTTAGAACCCTTCTAAGATTGTAGGACCTGCACTAGAGTTAAGCAGACCTCCCAGGCTACATGTGTGACCAAAAACGACACCAATAATTATAAAGGATGCCAAGATTGCCAAATGTTTGGAGCCGTTCAAAGAGCTCCCGCATCGATAATGAACCCGATAATTAAGCCTTGGCCTTTCAAAGGGTGGGGCATTGATATGATTGGCAAGATCTACCTGACATCGAGCAAAAGACATAAATTTATATTGGCAACAACCGATTACTTCACAAAATGGGTAGATGTCATCCCTCTCAAAAAGGCAACTTTTGCCGATGCCATCGAGTTTATTAAGGAGCACATAGTATACCGGTTTGAGATCCCTCAAACCATCACCACAGATCATAGGTCAATCTTCATATCAGAGGAGTTCCAGCAATTTGCAGCCAGTATGGGAATCAAGCTGTTAAATTCATCACCATATTATGCACAAGCCAATGGGCAAGCCGAAGCATCCAATAAGAGTTTGATAAAGTTGATAAAACGAGAGATTAATGAACAACTGGAGTGTTGGCATCGGTCTCTATCAGAGGCACCGTGGGCCTATCGGATGGCACATCATGGATCCATACATGTACCACCATATCAATTAGTCTATGGCCATGAAGCAATAGTATCTTTGGAAAACAACATCGGCTCAAGAAGGATATCTCTACAGGACTAGCTTACATCCGATGATTATTATAAATTAATGATAGATGGCCTAGATGACTTGGCGTAGAACTGACTGAGGACCCTTGAGAAGATTTAAGAGAACAAAGCAAGAATAGCCAGGTATTATAACAATAAAGTGGTACCCAAGTCATTAGAATAAGCACAACTCGTATGGAAACTTATCCCGCCAATCGGGTCTAAAGACAATTAGTTTGGTAAGTGGTCGTCTAATTGGGAAGGGCCCTTTTGGGTACATCGAGTTGTCCCTAGTAATACGTATTTTCTTAAAGGATTGGATGGTGAAGTGTTCAGAAAGGCACTGAATGGAAAATATCTGAATTAGTATTTTCTGAGCGTATGGATAAATGCTAAAATACATACACAGAAGTAGAGAAATAGCCGATACTGAGGGTATCAGCTTTAGATGGCCGATGATAAAACTTCTCCCTTAGACATACACAAGAAAATACAAAACAAGATTGGAAAATCCACAACAAAGCATCATAAAAGGAGTAATAGTTTAAGATTTTACACAGCGTTCGACGGTACAATGTAAAGGAGTTCAAAGCAAAGAACGACAAATCACCTCAATCACCCTCCGCCCAATATCATCGACACTTTGGATGATGGCTTCGTCTTCGACATCCGACCCTAGGATCGCACCGATCGCCTGGCGATGCTAATTAGCACGATGGACAGTGTCGACAAGTTTGCGCTCCTTGGCTTGGATCTGGTCTAGGAAGGCCACCAAGATGTTGTCTTCATCGGCTATCCTCGCCTGAACTCCATCAAGACTCGCAACTAAATCAGCCTCCTATGACTTCAACTCACTAAGGCATCGCAATGAGGACAATGACTCATCACAGAGACTGTTCAGTTTAGTGCCACCGGCAAGTATCGCTTCCCGATGCACCTTGGTGGTCTCTAGATACGACGCCCGGCTCACACGATCGGCCATTCGCTGTTAAGCTCTATGGATCTCTAGCCGATGGATCTCTAGGTACGCCACTAGCATCAGGGCATCAACAAGCTCAGATGGGAGGGAGTCTAGTATGTCGCCGAAACAAGCCCATATTGGGCCCGAATCATTGACCAAAGTCTCCACCAGGACGTCGAGGCGGCATGGGATGTCCGATAAGACCTCCCTCACCTCGAAAGATGGAGTAGCAGTTGGCCGAGGGATACAGGAAGCCTCATCGTCTTGAAGATCACGCCGATGTCAAAAGGGAACTCCTGGGTGAAGGACTGAAAAGAGGAAAGACAAATTAGATAGAATAAATTGATTCAAAGGTGAAATCTAAGTGCAGGGAATACTTAAGTCAACCGGCCTAGCACGGTTAACCGATTACGAGTTGCCACCGGCAGGAGAGGTTACAATATCATCCTCCACCTCAGCAATGGGAAGAGTATGTACTCCCTTCATCAAGGCTAGCTTGGGGGGCGGACAAGGTGACAACATCAAGCGCCGACTACATCTAGGGCCGATATGAATCTCATGAAAACCAAACAAAGTTAAATAAAAAGGAGGTACTTGATGAAGGGCATCGGTAGTGATAGGAAAAGCTCTAGTAGAAGTATCAACTAGAGCAACAACAGGCGCAACAATGGCTGATACACTAGGGTCAGTGGCAATGACATCCGATATATCGACCTCAACAACGACCATCGCGACGACGTCTTCTATGACTAGAGACAGTGGAGTACTAGCGGGGTCATCAGTTATGTTGTCAAACACAACATACAGGGATGGGACGTCAAGAGGAGGCGACAGTTGAAACAACAGAAAGACGTTAAATGTTGAGGGCACAAGAGATCGAAAACGCTATAGCAAGCACAAACCTAAGCCAATGGAGGTACTATGTCGGTTGATGAAGAAACATTAGCAGCAGACACGAGGGCAGTAGAGGGAGCAATCAACGTCAACTATAAGAAAAAAGGGGACGAAACGATAAGGCCAAATGAGGAAGTCCTCATGAAGAAAAATGATGGAAAAACTTACCAGACGCGTTGGAAGTGGAACTGAGGCTACAACTTGACCGGATCGGGCTCTAGCAACCCTTCTCATGGTGGCAACTGGCCTCTCGTGCTTGCGCCCTAGGGCCTTGACCTTTTTCTTATTAATCCACTCTGTTGAAGTGGGAGCCCCGGTGTCTAGGTTGGTAGTAGCTAATGTTGGTCCGTATAGTATCGGCCGACCACTCTAGCTCACTAAAGGCACGTCGAAGTATTCTTCATGCATGCATAGAAATAATTAGAAGTTGAAGTATGAGAAAACAAGTCAAGAGGGAATGAATAGAGAAAAACCTCAAGGTCAATAATGGTGTAGGTGGGGTCCAACAAAAGATAGCAGCGCTTGGAGTGGCGGTTGAAGATATGGAGGCTCGCCTCATCCCACCATTTCTTGAAAGGGACCGAGGTCACCCGGTACGCTGTCTAGGAGCCAAGCTCACCCAAAGAGAGTTTATCGGCCATTGAAAAAAGTCGATTGTATTCCAGAAAGCCCTTGACCTCACCCCAGACTTGGATCTGATCGATGAAGAACAGACTGATTGATAGTTGGCCAAAACCAAGATGTTGGGCATAGACCATCGGATGATATAATTCATATGATTGTGAGAAACCAAGGGTTGGTTTTGGTGTTTATGATGAGTGATTGACAAGCTTTTAACCTCTGATTCGAAGGGGTACCTCTGAAGGGGGTTCGGAGGTTGGACCTCCGAAGGTGTTCGGAGGTGGTTTCACCGAAGGGTTCGGTGGTTTGGTTGCTGCAACTGTTGCAGCGGAGTGTGCCTGTCGGAGGGGTCCGACAGTACACGATGACTGGGTTTGTACCGAACGTCTCGGTACTTTGGGCGGTACACCGGAGTGTGTGCCGAAGGTTTCTTACCCGGAGAGGTCTCCGGAGTACTGGATACACTTGTCTGTTTGTCTGTGGTGCGCAGGGGACCACGGAGGCGACGAACGGTTCGTAGCAGGTGAACCTGGGTTAAGCGGGAGGCTTGATGCCAGGGGAGCGGGGAGCTCCGTTGTAACATCCCAAGAAATAGAAACAAATAAAATAAAAGAAAATCATTATTTAAATCATTTCTGGATTTAATATTAAAGGAAAATCATAAAAGAACCCAAATAAAGCCAAACAGGGAGAAATACTCAAAATCTGGACTTGAAAATTTTATGAGATGAACTAGAGGCCAAGATATAATTTTAGGAATTTTTACAAATTTTTACCAACAGTGATTCAACCCTTAATCAAATAAATGAATTACTAGAATTATTTTAAATCAGAAAACAATTTAAACTCTCATTGGGCCTCAACCCCGAATCCACCCTCAGCCCAGCCCAGCCCAACCGTAAGCCACTGACATGTGGGACCCTCCTGTTGGCGCCGCTTCCCTCCTCTCTCTTCCGCCCGCGCCCGCTTCGGTCCCACGTGTCAGCCTCCTTGCGCGTGCCTTCGCCCACTGACCACTCGGCCCCACCTGTCGGCGCCATTAGCCTCGCGCTCGCTCACTGGCAGGTGGAGCCCACCCGTCAGGATCGTCTTCCTCCCCGGGAAGGGGATCCCCTTTCCTTTTCCCCGGCGATCCCCTTCGGATTTCTTGCCGCCGGCCGCCCGATCCCGTTCGATCGCCCCGGATCACCTTCCCCGAGCATCACCGACCCCATTCCATCCATAGCCCACGCGATTTCGTGATTAGGGAAGTATATCCGAGGATTTGGAAACCTCGCCGGAGAGTTTAGGAACCTTCTCAGTTTCCTCCGGTTACCTTGCCATCTAGACGCCGGTGACCCCTATATATACCCCTCCGGCCACCACTCACTGCCCACACCTCTTTAGCGCAAGCCTTCGCTTTCCCAAGCCCTGCCGCGAGGTTTTCGGCCGTTGGTTCTGCTCCACCTCCGACGAACCCTCGCCGTCGACTCCGGCCTCCCCTGCCCTAGCCATTGCCACCGTCGAGACCGACGTCGACCGCCCGTCCCCGACCACCACTCCGTTGGCCTTGGAACCCGCCGGATCATCATCGCCGTCGAGCTCCCGAACCCCCTTCGCCGTCTACCCTCGTCGCCGGTCGCCGTTCTTCGCCGCCGTCACCACCAGAGGTACGGTCATGACCGCCCTCCCCTCCCCGTTCCATTTTTGCCATTAGATATGCCCGTAGGCGCTCGTCGCCGCCGCCGTGGTCGCACCCGAGCCCGCCGTCACCGGAGACGAAGGGGGTACGTGCCCCCTTACGGCGTGCCGTGCCGGATCGAGCCACGACCGCCCGATCGCGATCGGAGGGCTAGGATTAAATCCCTCCGGGATTTAATCTGGGCCCTCGGATCTGGTCAAAGGGGTATCGAGGCCTCTCGGCCGTCGATCACCACTTAAACCCCAGAAGTGATCTCGAGCGTCCACGCGTACCGGTTCGGTATGATTTAATCGTGGTCGTCCGATTTGATTAAACCCCTCCGCCTCGCGCTCAGCCGCCAGATCTGGATACTACGGCTTTGGATCAGCGGGTCCACGCGCACAGTAGCGCGGTCCACCGTGAGCCTGGCTCACCGTGGACCCGAACCCTTTTTCCAGTTTAAATAAAATTCCAGAAATTGATTTAAACTTTGAAAATTCATATCTTGCTCAATTTAACTCCAAATTTCACCATTCAAATTTTGTTAAATTCAGTAAATTATTCTCTACATATTAATGCCATAAAAACAGTATATTACTGTTACCCAAAATATTCTTAATAAATAAATGAATAAAAACCCCTTAGGATTAAAATTAATAATACAGAAAATAAATTAGGAAAAATCCTAAAAAGTTAAGCTTTACTGTTTTATGCAAAAACTCAGAATATTAAAATGTTACTTCACATAAAAACACCCACAAATATGTATGTTCCTTTATTTGGTGGATTTTATCTGTTTATTGAATGTATTATTTATTTTTCCGTATCGAGAAGACTACGAGTTCATCGAGGAGCAGGAGTTCTACCCCGAGGTTCCTCCATCCCCCTTTGCTGATCAAGGCAAGTCATCGACCACCTCTGTGGAAACAGTTGATCATAATGGAGCCTATGTTTTAATAAATTATCGCTATAACTCATAGGTTAATATTGCATTAGTCAAATATCAAGCCTTACACTTATATTTATTAGATCCCCGTCCTTGTGTGCAAACCCAAGCCATGCTTATTGAGCCTTAACTCCTTGTCACTCTACTATAAAATTATTAGCTAGTGCCCAATGTACCGGCACAACTGCTATAGGATAAAAAGAATGAGTCGTAGATAGCTGGATTCTGTATATGAATTTCCTCGTTATTCTCGTCTCTGGATTCTGTTGGAGTTGGCTAAGTTATAAGTATGGTGGGTTCCGGGTGCAAGATCGGGCACTGGTTTGTCGCACTCGGGGCACTATAAGGACCGGTCTGCGGGATCTGTTGCAAAGCACTTCCGTACCAACCACAAGTCTAATGGGTAAGTCCTAACTGGAAGTATGGAATACTCCGGCTCGATGCACCATAGAGGAGGGGGCAAGGGGCTAGCCTGCGGGCGACTTGTACCGACAAGGCTCAAGGGGGGGTACGGTGGGGCTCCGATGCATCGGGACACCATATGAAACCCATAAGAGGGTGCTATTGGGTCGGAGAGGACTATATGGAAGGTTTTGGCACGAGTTCCCGTGAAATGGGTCATCTCGTTACACTTCGGTGTAGGTGATGAGTGCGTGCCTTGTGGGTACAGTGGTACATCTCTGATCAGAGTAAATTAATCTTTTCGAAAAGCCGAGCCCACGGTCAAGGGCGGGTTGTGTGACTACTCGCAGTTAGTTTACAATTGTTTGAATGGTCAAGTTATTCCTGGCACGTAAGGACTGTTGAGCGAGGTGGGGCTGACTGTACCCCTCGAGTTAGAAGATGATGATGCACACACACATGTTTACTTTTCCGTACTAATAAATTGCTCACATTTAAAGCTTTACAATTATGCTGCTTCCGCAAAACTAGCCACTATCCCCCTTGTTACTACCTTGCATTATATTTGCATTCGGTGGCTTGCTGAGTACACCTGTACTCACCCCGTTGACTTACACCATCAGAGCCAGTCTACTACGAGGAGGATGAAGGTCTGGAGTAGCGACCCAGTCAAGGCGAGACTGGAAGGAGGCGTTCATCTAGGACCCTTGTTTTATTAGTTTCTCTTCATCTTTATTCACTTTTGTATTAATGCGGTCTACGAGCCGTGAATGATTGCCCGTATTGTACGTGGTCGCATGATGAACGTCTTGTTTTATTGATTTTCTATGGAATTTCAATAAAGTCCTGATTTATTAAATCGGGGCGCGACATCCGTCACGGTGGCTGCGAAGGGGTCTGGGTCGGTCCTCGGGTCGAGGTGCACCAGGTGAAGGCAATAAGTGCGGAGCGTGGCTCCGGGTGAAGGTACTCCGAGACAAAGTCCTCGGAGGCGAGGCACTTCGAAGGTACTCCA
This sequence comes from Zizania palustris, assembly GCA_019279435.1. Lineage (NCBI taxonomy): Eukaryota > Viridiplantae > Streptophyta > Magnoliopsida > Poales > Poaceae > Zizania > Zizania palustris. The sequence goes on along the minus strand of JAAALK010000283.1, from coordinate 13,571,363 downwards.
GATGGAGTGACTTCGGAGTTGGATGGTTCAAGTCCTCTGCGAAGGCAAAGTGTTCGAAGTGTTCTCCGGAGGGAGACATTCGAAGCTACCCGACGAAGGTCTCAGAAGTCGAGGCGCATCGAAGGCATGGTCCGGGTGAGGCTCGTCGAGGAGTGTGCTCGGGGAGAGACACTGCGACGAAGTGCTCATGGAATGCTTCATGCGGAGGCCTTGGACGAAGGAGGGACTTCGAAGGGTGGTACTCCGAAGGTGGGGCTTCGGAGTGAGGAAGGCTTCGGAGCGAGGCTAGCTCCGGAGTGAGGTTGACTTGTGGTACTTCGGCCATGCATGGCTTCGGTACACAGACTGACGGAGTTCGAGCTGGGAGTAGCTGCGAAGCCGTGGTGGTCCACTCCGGAGGTGGTGGTGCGAAGGCCCAAGGGCTTTGACGGCTTCGGCTCAAAACCGTCACTGTATCGGAGGCTATCTTCGGTGAAGCGAAGGCCATCAGGCTCAAGACTTCTCACCGAAGCTACCGCACCCCTCGCGTGCGAAGGGGGGCTTCAGGAAGATCAAAGACTGCAAAGGCTGACACTGTTTGCTCTGCAAAAAGCTGACGCTGTCCCCTCTGCAAAGCTGACAGAGAAGCCTCCAGAATAAAGTTGACTACCTTTTGTACCCCTCTGTTCTGTAGAGACAAAACTGGTGTAAACCCTAGGGGTAAAGTAGTCAATTCACTTGGGTGAACTGTGGGCTATAAATATGGGGGCTGGGTAGGTAACATAAAACACTTTGAGCATTTACTGTTGAGCTCCTGTACTAGCCTCCTTACACTTTGAATACATCCAGTGAGTTCATTTTTGTGTTCCTTGTTCAAGCGGCGAAGCCCTGCCTCTGTGTGCTTTTTGCTTGAGCTTGTTTTCCATACCTCGCTGCATACTTCGTCCATTTGTGTGTCACCTTGAGTGACTTGTGACAGTGTATCGAAGCCTGTGTTGACGAAGTGTGTTGTGTGCGAAGTGTGGTGTTCAGTGCGCGTTCGCTCTGTGTAACAGGAGGCTAGACCTCGCTGCTTACTAGCGAAGCCCTGATCGAAGCCCGTTTGGCTTCTCGCGTCAAAGCCCTTAGCAGTGTCCGTATAGTGTGTGTTTAGACCTTCGCAGAACGAAGCCCAGCACTAGTTGCTGTCGCTAAGTTTTAGGTCGAAGTCCTCGGAGGGTAGTCCACTCTTGCGAAGGGTGAAGTGCGAAGCCTGCTCGAAGCACCCTGTGTGCGGAGCCTGCACTGACTTAGCAGAGTTGTTTTCGGGGTTGTGGGTGGAGCAAAGTCTACTTGGCTTCTAACTTTTACTCCTTGTGAAGCCTGTGTTCGGAGCTGTCAAGTACCTCCGAACCAGACCTTCGAAGGTTGGTGTTCGAAGCCTGTTCCGCAGTAGACAGTGTTAAACTGAAGGCTGTTTTTAGCCCAAGTTTTTAAAAGCTCCCATTCACCCCCCTCTGGTCGCCGTTTCCGGTCCATCAGATTGTTTACACGTAGAGCCAACCGTGAAGTTGACTGGGAGGAGGCAAGGAGAGATACAAGCGACAAAGACGTCCCTTCTTTCTTGATCAACGAGTACATCTGCCAATGAGAGCCGATGAGGATGTTCATAATCTTCCAAGAAGGAATATGCATACCAGATTATGTGGTCATAGGTAAAACCACAGTAAAAGGCTTTGAATCATCGGGCCAAGAGATCAGCGGACATTTTCACCTCCACACGGTAGGCGGATGCCTCCCCCAAGGATGTGCACCGATGAGTGGTCTGTTGGGCAGACATAGGATAATTAGAGGGAAATCAAAGGAGATCTAAGGAAGGACCAGAAGAAATATTGGATGTATATACGTTAAGCCAGATTTAAAGGAACCACCAAGGACCACCAAGGTGGCCCACTACATCACCGACCAATAATCGGGCGATACCTAGTGAAGAAGATGATAAAGAGAGCCAAGGAGGTATCGACCAAGAGGAATTTTGACGATAGCAGCTAACCGCTCTATCAGGAACTAAAGATGGCAGTAGGCCCGAGGGTGGACCCATAGAAAAGAAACCTCTCAAGCCAAAGGTTGAGGAAGGCTATGTGCTCCGCACGCCGACAAGACCGGTCTGTTTGTTATGAGCTTAGATATATTATGACCAGCCACCACTATGCTTGGTGTCAAGGTGGTGAGAGGATTTGGAACAAAAGAAAAGGGGATCGGCCTCGACGGTGATATCAAGGGAGGTTAAAACAGTGACATCAAGAAGATTAGGGCTCATTGGCAGGTGGCCAAAGAGAAATGCATTCAGCACATCAGACCAAAGGTAACAAGAAGAGGCTAGCATCGGCTCATTTTGTAAGGGGAAGCAAGAGAAAGGTTGATGCAGTGCGTAATGCCAGTTTGTTCCCAAGAGCTGCGTTTTGAGGCGGTGACTTGAAGATACCAATCACGCTAATCAGGGAGTGGAGAGAGGAAAGCCCTAAAGCTTTTAGGTCCAATCTGACATGAGCATTTTTGAGTTTTTGAAAGGGATTCATTGTCTTTCAGTATTAATAAAGTTAGTTGGGTCAGAATCGCCCATCGGACCCAGGAAATAACAAGGAGAATGATTGGTGATGGGGATTAGAATCTGGTTCTTCAAGTTCCACAAAGAAAGAATAGAAGAAGAAAGGTAGTAAGAAGTCGGAAAAACAAAGAGTCAAGAACACCGAAGGACATCAAAAGAAAGAGGGGAAATGTTGAAAAAACTTACCTCGAGGACAGAGGTGGTGGTTGCCATTGTGATGATAGAGTTCAGGTTGATGAAGAAGGTGAAGACAGTGGAGTGCTGTCACTAGAAGCAGTACGGAAGGCATCGGTGACGATCTCGAGGACTAAGAGAGATGAAGAGTGTTATGCATGTGTAGAGGGCATAGAAGAAGAAAGGAGGGTTTGACGGATACTTATAAAGTGAGGGCAACACCTTGGCAGTCAGCTCAAGCTGATCCTGACGCATTTGGTGGGACCAGTCCCAATGTTCGGTAAAAGTGATAATCATGAGTATAGTTTTCGAAACGTCGAATTGTGCGCAGGTCTGGGATTGGAGGGGCAAAATCTTTGGTGATTCCATTCAATAATGCCATCACCGGACTATGTGGAATGAAGCCTAGTCCAACACCGCCAAAAAAAGAAGTAGATGCATTAGACTAGGCGACATCCATCACAGTCCTCTATGGCCGAAAAGAAAGAAGCGAAGAGGAAGATGGAGGGTTGATGAAGATTTCTGTAGTAAGAAAGATGATGCTTCGAATATATGGCAAGTTTAAAGGCACTAGAAGGCAAAAAGTTTGGTTATTAGTAGGAGGTTTGATGGGACTTTTGAAATGACGTGGTGCAGAAAGCCTTAATAAGTGATAATTTAAAAGCATTAGCTACACTTATGCTACGAAACTGAGGGGCATGTGTTGACGCCGGAATTTGGTTAATACCTAAGCCTAGTAAGGATCTGACATGGTCAACAGAAGTAAAAAAAGTCTGGTCAAAGTTGGTCAACAGAGTCCATCCGTTGCACATGACCAAATAAGGAGGATCCAATAGAGATGAAGATAGAGATACAAACAAAATCGATTGCAATCATAGTGTATGGCAAGTATCTTGACTATAAATATGTACCTATTAGCTAGGTTAAAGGAATCGAAAAAACAACCACAAAATTACTCTCGGCGCATCACCACCCTTGTTTATTCAAGGGTAATTCTGGCGGGACTTGACACTCAGAGATGGGTTGCATCGTCTTGATCTTTGATGAAGAGGTGAATCCTACCACCCCGGTGATTAGATCGACTAAGCTAGCGTCGTCTAAGGCTGCATCGTCTCGATCTCTTTTGACGTCGATTCGGTCAGTTTAATCACTGATTTATCTTGGTGTATTAGCTAGGTTATGTTTGATATCTTGGTCTATTGTATCTGATTTATGTTGTACATCATTCATATAAATAAAGTATGTTCGATGTGTTGAAGGATTGTTAAGTTATTCGTGATTTAGCAACTGTCTTGATTAGGTCCGATCTTGTTGTCATGATGATTTAATAGTATGGATACATTACCTAGTGTGCTAAGCTTATATTCTGTCGGAGTACAAGACAATAGATTACCTTTTAATTCCATGTTACATCTTTTTGGCATCGGGGGTTACCGATCGGCCCGAGCGTATAGCGGTTTGCTTTCCCTACCATTGGTCCGAAGGTGCAGGCGTTGCGTATCGGCCGATCGCCCAACCATTCCTGATGGCCCTTCACCAATACTCGTGTATCAGCGTATATCGTGTCCATCGGCTCAGTGGTCAATTGGCGTTGCTACTAATAGTTTTGTTGTACCTTATTAGTTGTAGGGTCAAACTGATTGACACGCTCAGAATCCCAAAAATTTAGGACATATACTGGAGTTAAGCAGATCTCTCAAGCCACGCGTGTGATCAAAATCGACTCCAACAACGCCTCGTCTGGAATACAGAAGAAGAAAAAGAGCAAAGAAGAAAAATAAAAGAAAGAATAGAAAATAAAAAAGAGATAAAGATAGAAATTTTTCAATGACAAGTGGGTCTCACCATTCATATTCTAGCGTTGGTCCACGTAGACAACCACATCACCAAAATCACCAACATGAACCGCCACGTCAGTAAAATCACTCACGTAGACTGCTACGTCGGTAAAACCATCGTATAAAATTGTCGAGAGGTTATTTGTTCGGTATAGATTAGTTTATAGTTGGGAAGTAGACTTTTTCTTTATAAAAATTACAGATGATTTTAGATTGCTGTTTATCTATTCACAGCTTCGTTCTGTGCTAAGTCAAGATCCAAATACAAATGTCATGTTTTTTCTCAACTTGAATTGATATTTGCAAAGCAAATTGTCATGCTAATTTGGTTCAAACCACTATTTCTGTTAAACCACTGTTTGACCGTAGCTCAAAAATAAACCAAACTAATCGGAGAGAAGATGCATCTAAACAATCGTCCAATTGTTCTTCACACTTGTTTCTGTTTGACTATTTTTTGAACTTCGGAGCAAAATTTGGGAAATTTTATTCCCAAGTGGAGCTCTCTGGGAGTCTGTGGGCCGAGAAAACACCCAAGTTGGTCAAAGCCTTCCTTCTAACCACCTCCCTCCCCATCTCGTGCAGACTCCGCCGTCCGTTCATCGCCACCGCCGCCGCCGCCGCCGCCGTCGCCCACCATGTGGAAGCGCGTCACCTCCGTTCTCCTCCACCACCGCTCCTCCCTCACCCACCGCTCCTCGGCGATCAAAGGAGCCTCCGCCGCGGTTGGCCGCCTCCGCGCGCCACCGCCACCTGCCTTCTTCTCCACCCTCGGTAATGCTCCTCCCGAAACTCCGGCCGATCCATCAGGGCGATGATTTGACAGGAGGGTCTGTCCCCGCAGATGTGGCGCAGGTGAGGACGAGGGTGGAGGATGTGATGCCAATCGCCACCGGGCACGAGCGCGAGGAGATCGCCGCCGAGCTCCAGGTCAAGCCCCCAATTCACTCGGCCGCGTTGGCTTCGTCTCTTGTTATGGCATTATATTGGTGAAATGTTTAGTTTTTATAGCTGAAAAGTGAAACCTGAAAGATTTTTTTTCCTCTTTTGGATTTTTTTTCATTCCAGGGGCAAAAGAGATTTGATATGGACGCGCCCGTCGGGCCATTCGGTACCAAGGTAAGAGCTTTTCATTTGATATCACATGATTTCAATGTTTCGACCTGTGTGCTCGTGAGCTGCTGAAAACGACTATTTAGATGGGTGTATGAGTGCCGACTGAATTAATGCTGATGTGTAGACTGTAGTAGAGTCATGGATGCAACGTTCTCTTATAACTTGACATGTTCCTCTCTGCTATGAAGTGAGAAATTTGTTTGGCCTCTATGGAATTGGTGAAGAGATTGGTTCTAGCTCCAGATGTTACAGATACAGCAGAAGCATCACATCAGGGATTTTGTTTACTGGATATGAATATGTGAGATTACAATATGAGTTCTGCAACTGGTTCTTTTTATTTCCCAAGGAAGTTTTGCACTCACAAACAGTAGGCAAAATCGTTCCAGCTTATGTTTTTGTTTATACTGATTTGTGATTTGATGGGCTAGTGGCAACTGACGATTTTGCATTGCTGTATCCATCCCAGCTTTTGTTATTTGTTATCTATTCACTCTTCTCATACCCACGTCTTTTGCTTCAAATTTATGTTAACTTATAATCTTCTAGGTTGTGAAAAACTTACACCATAGTATTCAGTTTGCTAAGTAGTTGTTTTGTTAACTTGTTGGATACTTGTATGTGTTTGCTTAACAAGGTTGGATTTTGTTGCTTTTTATATTAAGAAAGGTTGGATTTTGTCTTTTTATTAGTGCTAGCCTTAGTAGAGCATTATTTTCAACATGTTAGAACATCTCCAAAAGAGCTCCTACATGGGCACCTAAATTTAAAATTTGGCTCCAACAACACCCCTAAATAATTCCCTATCCTAAACCATTTCCTAAATCCCTTGCTATCTATCCTAAATTTAGGATTAATTTCAGCTTTCCTTATTTAAATACAGGGAATGTAGATATAGGGAAACTGTTGTGTGCAAATTAATTTTTAGGGATCAATTTTACTCAAAACAATCCCTATATGAGATTTAGGGAACAAAAAAAATAAGAATTCTCTTGGAGATGCTCTTAAGAATTAAATTCGTGGGTTTTCAAAATGCAATAACATTCTGAATTTCTGTTCATTTATTCCGGTGTTCCTATCTTATATCTAGTACTATGTGGAATCTTGATTTTGCTTTGTTATTGCCTTTTCTTTCAGAACTGTTCTATGTATTAGTACTTATGGTTTTCTTGTTGATTTGCAATCTCATGCTAAGACTTTCCTTTACACACTCATAAAAATGTGGTTTCTCTTGGAAAACCCATCTCTGCTAGTATATTTTGTGACTTGTGAGTTGTGAGTTTGTTCAACTCTATCAATATGGGCCCTATGTAATATGGAGATTTCTAGTTGAACCAGCAGTGTTGGACCTTTTAGTCTGGAGCTCAATAATAATGCCTTTGATCATGATACACATTTCTTATATGCAGTCAATCTCCAGGCAGTAAAAAGATTCAGTGCTTTGAAAATTCTTAGTTTCCCACATATCTCTAATATCCAAGGCATAATACTAGTATTGGGGTGATGTGTGTTTAGATGTCATTGCACTTTTTTTTATTCCTGTGCTTTCGTTTATTTTATCATCCCAGTTTGTCCACGACTAGTTTTTCATAACTTTGCCCTTGAATCAGGAATTAGGTGTAATCTCAAATCTGATAAGGGTATCAGTCCATTAATGGGCATCACTTCATTTTGTTTTGGCCCGTTGATGAATAGTAGTACCTTTTAGAATGTTCTATCTAACCTTGGTTTGCTTTGTCTGTACCTTTTGTGTCACTGTTCAGTTTAATTCATTTCACTCCTGTGTGATCAAACTGAACTAATATACATGTCCATGTTGTACAGGAAGCTCCTGCTGTCATTCAGTCATACTACAATAAAAGAATTATTGGTTGCCCTGGTGGTGAGGGAGGTACAATACCTGGGCATGCTAAATCCCTTGTTTGTCACCAATATAGGAACTTCTAAAATTAATTAATTAAATCATCTCCTTATCTTATCTATTAATATTCATCGACTCACAACCAACATAGTGTATTTAAACTCTAAATTGCAATGTTTGGATATTTTCAGAGGATGAGCATGATGTCGTGTGGTTTTGGTTGGAGAAAGGCAAGCCACATGAATGCCCTGTCTGCACTCAGTGTTTCACGGTATGTTGGTATTTGCTGTTGACAAAGTTGTTTGCCTTGTGAGAGTAATTTTGGTACGTATGAGGTGCTCAGTCGTTCATGTTGGTATAATGTCCAACTCTATGATCACAGCTTGAGGTGATTGGAGAAGGAGGAAACCCTGATGGGCATGACGACGATGACGATCACCAACATCATTAAAGTTGGAGAAGGCATCTCTAGTAATAAAACACTGGATATGGCCATAACCATGTCAACTCTCAATTCTGATGACTTGGAGCAGCAGTGTTTTTGGAAAACACGGTTTTCTTTTCATTGGTTTGATCATGCAAATAACAGGATTCATAAAACAATGATGCACTTTGTTTTTCCGTACACCATAGTGGAATCAAGATAGGTTTATTTGTCTGTCTGGATGATTCGATGTTCAATGGCCACCTGAACCAAATGTTTGGTGGATTATTTGTTATCTGAACATTTCCCACACCTTGGTCCTGTTCAATGCCCTTTTAACAAATGAAGTCAAACATTCGATGAGTTTGATCTTTTATGATAACCAATCAATTCGATGAGACAATCAATTTACAACTCTTTTATGATCTTCAGTTTCCAACTGCTTACGTGGACAGTTGTCTTGTTTTGATGGGGAGATATTCAAAGTTGGATTTGGCCAACACACACTTCACTATACACTGATGTCATTCACTCGAGGAGGCGTTGAATTGAACAAAAGTATACTTCACCTCACACAATGCTGAAATTTCGACGAATTCGGCGTGACAAAATATCATTTTGCACTTTTGCAGTGCATTTAATTCACGATTGAGTTGAACTGTCCTGTTCTACACTTTTGTACATATCCTCTCTTAATTTTTTGATATGGTCAGCTGTTTATTAGAGCATCTCTAGCAGGTTGGTCATCTGGCTCCAAGCCAAAATTTGACCATTGCAATGAAAAAACGCACTCCAAAAAACCGGTCATCCTGATGGCCAAACCATTTGGTTAGCTAAATCAGCTTGCTCGCTAACCAAACTTGACCAGTCAAGTTGAGTGGCTATCTACTGTGACAGAATATCATTTTGCAGTGCATTTAATTCATGATTGAGTTGAACTGTTCCTGTTCTACACTTTTATACATATCCTCTCTTAATTTTTTGATATGGTCAGCTGTTTATTAGAGCATCTCTAGCAGGTTGGTTATCTGGCTCCAAGACAAAATTTGACCATTGCAATGAAAAAACGCACTCCAAAAAACCGACCATCCTGATGGCCAAACCATTTGGTTAGCTAAATCAGCTTGCTCGCTAACCAAACTTGACCAGTCAAGTTGAGTGGCTATCTACTGTGGGCTTCACGTTGTCATCTCCTTTCTCCTCCATCTTCGATCTCTGTACTGTGCCGCACCTTCTTTGCCTCTTTGCTCGGGCCACCACGCCGCTTCGCCTCCATCGCTCGGGCGCCGGTGTCGCTCCTCCACCTCTCCATCCTTCTCCACTGCTCAGGTCACCATCGTAGAATCCTAGAAGTGCCACGATCTTACTGGATCTCTCCGCCATGAAGATGACACCCTTGTGAATGGTGGGAGTCTCGTTGCCACAGCCGGAGAGGGACTCATCCGCCTCCTCCATTTGAGTCATTTGAGTCAGTGTCGTTGTTTCATTATCCAGTGTAGATCTTTCGGTCTAGGCAAATTCTGTATGAATCCTTCATTCACGTATAATGGAATTATCGTCGAAATTATGAATGTACCATGATAATGAGAGGATAAGTATGTGTGTGTGCGCTCCATGTTGTTTGGCATGGCATGTGTGATGTCCATGTGTGGACAAGTTTCTGGTCTTGAGCACTTTTAGCATCTTTTTCTTTAAGCATATTAGACTAACATCTTAGACTAGCATCTTAGACTAGTGGGTTGTATGGCTAGCCTATATATGTATCCCCAACCATGTAGGTTGGACATGGCATTCTAGTAACCCAACTCTGAGTGTCATCTCTATCAATGCAAGTATTCTCTCTAACAATTGGTATCAGAGATATATGGTTATGTGACCTATCCAATTCCCTCCGTGATTCTCTCCACCAAAGACGCCCATCTCCTTGTTCGTCTTCCTCCCTCGCCGGTCCACCGGAAACCAGCGACTTGGCGAACATCACCCACTCCGAGTAGCAGCTTGACAGCAGCGGTTTCCTCCCAGTGCAGCAGCAACCCCCATGACCTTTCCCCTCTAGCGGCGTGCCATGTCTGCAGGAGATTCTCTCCGATCGGTCACCTCGAACGTGCGACATCGGCACGAGGCCGAAGTCGTCGCGGCAAAGGAGCACGAGCGGGTGGCAGTAGAGGCCACGACAGCGTCAGCTCGGAAGGTGAGTTTGGCAGCGGTAGAACTAGCAGCAGCGAGAGCGGAAGAGGAAGCGGTGGCGGCTAGAGCTGCAGCACGCGTTACTTCGATAGAGCTCGAAACTTTGCGCCACGGTAGCAGCAATGGCAGTAGCTCCAATGGAGGTAGCCTCGACCCAGAGGCCGAGTTACCAAGGAGGGCGAAGGATGAGTAGGAGGCGCAGTGGGCAGCAACATAACACCGTGCATGCGGCGGTAGCCCAAACGGGCCCAGACGTGTCGACAACGCTCCTGGAGGATGCGCACGTGAAAGTCGTGCTCCTAGCGAACGTGACCCTCACAAGTGGCGTGCCTCTGCTTCCCTGGACCGACACCATGGTCATCATGGCTTCCAAACTATCGTCAAGGACGCTAGCGCTGGTGGTAGATGGCCCACCCTCACCAAGACAACTACGATGACTTATCCGTGGTTATGAGGGTAAAGCTCCAAGTGTGGCACATGTGGGAGGCGGTCAGATATGACGACATCAACTACGACGATGATCGACAGGCGCTGGAGGTCCTCATTGCTTCAATCCCACTAGAGATGTAGTCTTTGATTGCTTGCAAGTAGACTGCCAAGGAGGCCTGTGATTCCATCGTTGCAGCGCGTATCGGCAGCGATCGCGCCCGTAAGTCTACGTTGTAGGCACTACGCAAGGAGTGGGAGAACCTGGCTTTTAAACAAGGTGAGGATGTTGATGATTTTTCTCTTCATCTCAACTCTCTACTGCAGAAATTGGTGCAGCATGACGAAGACATCATCAACAAGGAAAGAGTCATCGAGAAGCTCTCTCGCTGTGTTCTCGGGAGAAACAAGTAGATTGCTCACTCGATCGAGGCCTTGTTGGACCTCTTTGGTATATCGATCAAAGAGGCGATAGGTCACCTCAAGGTCATCGACAACGATGAGCCCCAGCCATCTTTAGAGCCGACAACCACTGGTGGCAAACTTCTCTTCATCGTGGAGCAGTGGCTCGCTCGCTAGCGAGAGCACAAGAAGGGGGAGGCATTAAGTTCATTGAGTGGCCGCAAGCGCCAGCCACGCAAGGGGTGCAAGGCCCCCTAGGCGCGTGGAGGCAATACTGGCGGTGCCAACGGTGACCGCAAGGCCACTCGTGATGACACTTGTCACAATTGTGGCAAAATCGGCCATTGGGCCAGGGACTGCCGACAGGCGAAGCGCGGCAGTCAGGCACACGTCGCGCAAGCGCAGGAGGAGTCAGCTCTGTTCCTTATACATGGGAACATTGAGATGCACTCCCCTCCTACGTCAATAGCTGCGCTATTCTCCACGTCGACGAACCACATGCACACGTCTTCCTCGCCAATGGATCCAACGATGACAAGATCGATGGTTGGTTCCTCGACACCGGTGCCACCCATCACATGATTGGGCAGCGGGAGAACTTCTTTGACCTAGACTCAGTTGTGCGAGGATCCGTCAAGATCGGGGACGCCTCCGCCGTGGAGATAAGGGGCGTTGGCTCCGTCATCTTCACCGCCAAGACCGGCGAGCATCGGATGCTCACCGGTGTCTACTACATCCCCGCGCTGAGGAACTCCATCATCAGCCTTGCCCAGCTAGATGAGAATGGCTCGCGCGTGGAGATCAATCATGGGGTGTTGCGCATCTGGGATCATCAGTACCGACTTGTCGCCAAGGTAAACAGAGGAATCAATCGCCTCTATGTCCTCCAATCAACTTTGAAGCCCTGAAGTAGCTTGACTTCAAGGAGATGGTGCGGGGCATGTCGAGTGTCGAGCATGTGGAGCAGTTCTATGACACCTCCGTGCTGACCAAGCAGCGGTGACTCCCATTCCCTCGTCAAGCGAGCTTTCTCACCAAGGTGAAGCTTGAGCTTGTGCACGACGACCTTTGTGGTCCCGTGACACTGACTACCCCTAGAGGCCAGTGCTACTTCCTCCTCATCGACCACATGTCCCGCTACATGTGGACGGTGCTTCTCGACACTAAGGCGGCAGTCGCAGACGCTATCAAGCGTCATCAAGCTGCTACGGAGAAAGAGTGCGACTGCAAGCTCCAGGTGTTGCGCACAGACAATGGCGGTGAGTTCACTGCGGCTGAGTTTGTAGGATACTCTACCGACGAGGGGATTCAGTGCCACTACTCTGTGTTGTACACACCATAGTAGAACAGTGTCATCGAGCGTCGCAACCAGATGGTGGTGGCCACTGCTCGTGCCCTCCTTAAGCAGAAGGGGATGCCGACAATCTACTAGGGAGAGGTGGTGATGATTGCCGTCCATCTCCTCAACCACTCGCCTACCTAGGCTTTTGACAGTGAGACGCCGTATGAAGCCTGACACGGACGCAAGCCGATGGTCAGCCACCTCCACATTTTCGGTTGCCTGGTGTTCATCAAGGATCTCAGCCACGTCGGCAAGCTTGATGACCGGAGCACGCTGGGAGTCTTCATCGGCTACGCGGAGGGTTTCAAGGTCTACCGCATCCTTGACCCTACGACACTGCACGTCCACATCTCGCGATACACTATGTTCGATGAAGGGCGTGTCTGGACGTGGGGCAAGATGGCGGATGATGGCTCGACTTCGACGATCAACGATTTCGTCGTCGACTATGTCTACTTCGAGGGAGCAGGGGGAGATAGCAGTTCACTTTCACTGAACTCGCTTGCCCCAGCACCTGGCATGTCATCAGCTCCAGCAAATTCTCCATCGCCTCTTGCACTGACCACATCCCGCTTTCCTACACCGGCGCCCACATCTTCGGGATCGACATCCATAGCTTTGGTCCATGATGAGCAGCGCATAGTGGAGTTCATTACTCCACTATCAAACAACGAGGACCGTGTCGACGCCTACCACGACGGCGATCCTCTACATTATATCACCATGGATAACATCCTTGGTGAGTAGCCCGTTCCTGGGATAGTGCAACATGACTTCGATGCGGAGCTACACCTAGCACACGACGATGGTGAGCCACGTTCCTTCGCTGAGGCGGAAGGAGACACAGCCTGACACGCCGCGATGCAGCAGAAGATGGACGCTGTTGAGCGGAACCAGACATGAGAGCTGACTAATCTTCCGGGTGGCCACCATGCCATCACCCTTAAGTGGGTGTTTAAGGTGAAGAAAGATGAGGCCGGGGTGGTGGTCAATCAAAAGGCTCGGTTGGTGGCACGCGGTTTCGTCCAGTAGGAGGGAGTCGACTTCGACGACGCCTTCACGCTTGTTGCACGGATGGAATCCATTCGTGTACTCCTCACGCTAACAGCCTAGGAGGGTTGGCGTGTCCACCACATGGATGTCAAGTCTGCCTTCCTCAATGGCGACTTGAAGGAGGAGGTCTACGTTCGACAATGCTGGGATTTGTCATCCCCAGTAAGGAGAACAAGCTTCTCCACCTACGCATGGCTCTCTACATCTTGCGACAGGCACCATGAGCTTGGAACAATAAGCTAGACTCTACTCTCAGGCAGATGGGGTTCCAGCAAAATGCTCATGAGGTTGCAGTTTACTAGAGGGGCAAGGGAGACAATGATCTACTGGTAGGTGTCTACGTTGATGACTTGGTGATCACCGACATCAAGGAGATGGAGGTAGATGTGTTCAAGACAAAGATGATGGCCACCTTCCAGATGAGCGACCTATGGCTCCTCTCCTTCCACCTGGGGATCGAGGTGTACCAGGACAACTATGTCACTTCACTTTGCTAGACCGCCTACGTCAAGTGCATCGTTGAGCTGGGCGGACTCATCGACTGCAACCCAGCCTACACTCTCATGGAGAAAAGGTTGAAGCTGAGTCGCGACAACACAACAAAGGAGGTGGACATGATGCAGTACCAGTGCATTGTGGACAACCTTCTCTACCTTGTACACACGCAATCAGACTTGGCGTTCGCAATTGGCTACGTCAATCGGTTCATGCAGCGACCGACGACGGAGTATCAGTAGGCCGTAAAGAGGATCCTACGTTATGTCACATGGACCTCTGACTACGGCTTGTACTATCCGAGGTGCCCCGGTACGACACATTTCATCGGGTATAGCTACAGCGACCACGCTAGCGACATCGACACAAGCAAGAGCACCAGGAGAACACTGTTCTTCCTTACCAAGTGTCTGATCAGCTGATAGTCGGTCAAGTAGCAAGTGGTGGCCAAGTCCAGTTGCGAGGCAGAGTACATCACATCCACTTCTGCATCTACTCAGACTCTTTGGCTAGCTCGACTGCTTAGCGATCTTCTTGGTAGAGATGCCAAAGCGGTAGAGCTCAAGGTGGACAACAAGTTTGCTTTAGTTTTAGCAAAGAACCATGTCTTCCACGAGCGCAACAACCACACCCGAGTGAAGTATCATTTCATCTGGAGTTATTTGGATGAGGGGAGTGTGAAGGTCAGCTACATCAATACCTAGGACTAGCTCGACTTCCTCACCAAGTCGCTTGAGCGGATTAAGTTTCAGGAGCTTCGCGTCGAATTGGAATGGTTCAGATTCCCCAGAAGGCACCACACAAGACTTAGGGGGAGATTGAGAGGATAAGTCTATGTGTGTGCTCCATGTTGTTTGACATGACATGTGTGATGTCCATGTGTGAATAAGTTTGTGATCTTGTGCACTTTTAGCATCTTTTGCTTTAAATGTATTATACTAATATCTTAGACTAATATCTTAGACTAGTGTGTTGCATGGCTAGCCTATATATGTATTCCAACTATGTAGGTTGGACATGACATTCTAGTAAGTTGAACGAGAAAAAAATTAGTAACAAGAAAATGTGTTTTTATTCAGTTTCTTATTTGTGTTCTGATAATTTCCGGTTTAATTATGTTGTCATTCTCAACGTACTTGTTACTCGTGATTAGGGAATCTAGATGAATTTTATGTTCTCTCGGAGGAAAAGAGAACGGGGAAGAGAGTAATTTTTTTTTTGGAGAATTAGAAATAGGGAGTTTATTGGAGTGTATAGTAAATATAAAGAGTAATTTTTTTAGAAAGTTAACTAAATAAAAAGTCTTTTAAAATGCTTTTACTCGAGATAAAGACTACGATGCAAAGGGCACAAATATCAGTTGAAATGTTGCTATCATCTTAAGATTTAGGGATGTTTTCTCGAGTGTATAATTACAATCCTATCCATCATGTCAACTCTCGGAACAGGACAAAAATGCAAGAACTAATCTTGGCAAGAGAGATACGGTGCAATCAATGGCGAGCGACGTCGCTGGCCCGCCGGTGATGGCGTGATTGATGGAGAGCAAGAAGGCCAAGATCCTCGCCGGCGCGGCCGTCGCCGTGCTACTGGTCCTCGAGCTCAGTCTCTACCTCTGCTTCCACCTGTCGAGGCCGTTCTACCTCTCCACCGCCGTCGTCTTGTCGGCCGTCCTGTCGGCGTCTGTCGTGACGCTGCTCCACCACACGCTGAACGAGCGGCGGCGATCCGAGCGCATGGCGAGGCGGCCGTCTCTGGACGGCGAGGAGCTGCGGGTGGAGTACAGCTACTTCCGCAAAGTCGCCGGGCTGCCCTGCAAGTTCTCGTTCGAGGCACTGGCAGCGGCGACGGACGGGTTCCAGTACACGGTCGGGCGTGGCTCGTCGGGGTCTGTGTTCAAGGGCATCCTCGACGACGGCATGGCGGTGGCGGTGAAGCGGATCGACGGCGCGGAGCACGTCGACAAGGAGTTCAAGTCGGAGGTGTCAGCGATCGCCAGCGCGCAGCACATCAACCTGGTCCGCCTCGTCGGCTTCTGCCTCGTCCCGCGCGGGCCACGCTTCCTCGTCTACGAGTACATGGAGCACGGCTCCCTCGACAAGTGGATCTTCCCATACGCCGGCCGCCAGTGCCTGCCGTGGGCAGCGCGGTACAAGGTCGCCGTCGACGTCGCGAGGGCACTGGCCTACCTGCACCATGATTGCCGCTCCAAGGTGCTGCACCTTGACGTCAAGCCGGAGAACATCCTCCTCGACGACTGCTTCCGGGGGCTCCTCTCCGACTTCGGGTTGTCGAAGCTGATGGGGAAGGAGCAGAGCCGGGTGGTGACAACGGTGCGCGGCACGACGGGGTACCTGGCGCCGGAGTGGCTCCTCGGCGTCGGCATCACGGAGAAGTCCGACGTGTACAGCTACGGGCTGGTGCTGCTGGAGATGGTCGGCGGGCGGCGGAACCTGCTGACGGACGACGTCGGCCCGGACGGGTCGCCGCGGTGGTCCTACTTCCCCAAGGTCGCCGCCGACAAGGCGCGGGAGGGACGCGTGATGGATGTACTGGACAGGCGGCTTGTCGACTCCGGCGAGGCCATCGAGGAAGCGGCGGTGCGGAGGCTGGTGCACGTGGCGCTGTGGTGCGCGCAGGAGAAGGCCGGTGCGCGACCCAGCATGGTGCGCGTGGTCGAGATGCTGGAGGGGCGGGGCGCCGCCGCGGAGTCCGTGGAAGCCCCGCCTCCGTCGGACATGATCGTGGTCGACCTATTGGCTCTCGACCCGTCGCGCGGCCGCGGTCCCTTTGGGCTTCCCTTACCCACTTCGTTGGCGGGCGGTGGAATGCAGGGGACGTCGTCGAGGCCGAGCAACTCGTTCGCGCTCTCCTACCTGTCTGGGCGATAACCCCATGCCTCCTGCAAGTTCAGCTGCAGCATGAAGCCCCCGCGCCGCCGTCGCATCATCGGTTGGTACTCCGGTGAACCGACGGCGATTTGACCTTCCCATTCGCGTGCACGAGGAGATTTTTGGTTTCAGCAGTGCACTACTGACTGAATCTGAAACTGAAGATGCGCCATGGAGACATCGATCAACTCATTTGCAGATGAAACTGTTCTAGTAGTTTTAAAACTATCTTGAAACAGCAACAAAAACTGATGAATTTGTTCATTCAAACATAGAGATTAAGATAAAATCTGGGCTGAGCTGAACCGCTGAAGTACATCTCTGACGAACTGATCAAGGCAATGCTTGGGCGACATGTCTGACGAAATTGGTGATGCCTAGAAGTATCAATAATGTTTCATCGAGGGTGTACTAAGATTTTAAAAAACATGATATTTAACACTTGATATGTTGCATATAGGTTGATTACAAATTACTAATTTAAATAGACAGACTGTATGTTTACGTGTTGAGAAGTCGAACAGAGAAGAAATATCAAAGATAATTGCCCTTGACTCTTCTCCACGATTGCTTGATTCTTGTTCACGCGGGGTGAGTGATTTATTTGGTCAGAACTCAGAAGCCTCTACCTGCATCGGTACGGATGAACTATAAAAACAAAATTTGATCATCCCATGAGCTTCTCTATGGGACCAGTTTTACGTACTTTATAACGGAACTTTGTTTTTAATGACAATTTTGTTGACACGAAAATACGTCAAACACACTAACGTTGATCCAACGATCCAAAAGCGTGCGGATACTTAGGAGTAAACCAATAAACGTAACACAACACCGACGTCGCGTTCTGACGATCCTTAAGGAAATAACATAGTCGTTATGCAATCTAAAATAATATTAATCAAATAACTAAAAATAATTAAACCGGTCAAAACAGAGCCGGTTCAACCGAGGGTGTGGAGGATTGGCCGGTCGGACCGGGGCTATACCGTTGGTCAGACCGGGGCTATACCGTCAGTCAGACCGGCAGTGCAGAGGATTGGCCGAAGGGGGCTTCGGCCTAAGCTGCGAAGGGTTAGCCAAAGGCTCCGGGTGAAGGGCTCCAAAGAGTATTCCGACACCGACATGAAACGGCTGAAGGGATCCCTCCGGCCTTCGGTCGGTCGGACCGAAGATATCCCCTCGATCAGACCAGTCGGCTGCAAGAACTCCGAAGAGGGGACCCCGACGCCGGTGCGAAGTATCCTCGCGACCACTTGTGAGGCCTAGTTGGACCGGCCTCGTGCCGCCGGTCAGACCACTGCGTGCCGGCGTGTCAGATGACGGCGCGGCATGGGACGGTCAGACCGAGGTGTTGCCTCCGGTCGGACCGACGACTCCTGGAAGTTGATTTCCAAGGCTCCAGCGATCACCTTACCGTGGATAAATTATAGCAAGAATCTTCGGCAAAGATGGGAAGAATGAAACACTGCAAAAAACACCAAGAAACCAAAGGTAATTTGGCAAGAAACTGAATTACCGGTAAAAACCGATAAAAACGATAGAAATCCGTTATGTGGATGAAACAGACGATTCACAAGCGAACCGACAAGGACTTACCGTGATTACAACGCGGCGGATGGACGTACTGAATTGAATCTAGGGCAAGAAAGTAAATTGAATGTAAAGGTACGATTCAAGGAATAATAGATTGGATCTATTAGGGTTTTTTTGGGGGCCTCTCCTTGAATTGGCCTTGCATCTATTTATAGAGGTTGGGCATGACATGCTTGGGTCTAATCTGAGTTAGACACGAGTTCTAAGTCATTAAAATTGATTAGTGATAAAAAATACCCCTACATACTCAATCTGTCTCGGACTCGGTTTTAGGCCGGTCTGACCGTGCCTACATGGCCGGTCAGACTGGACCTACACGGCCGGTTGGACCGGACTGTGCCAGGTCTCGGCATATTTTCGGTTAAACCATAAAAAGTGATATTTTGATAATTTTAACCATCAATGTAATTTTTTTCTATCAACACATGCCCCTTGTGTTTTGGTAAACTTTAGTGAGCTAAAAGCACAACGAGCTAAGGGCGATATGCCTCATATCGGCCTTTCGACACTTCAAGCGTTTTGCCACACACTTGGGAAGTACTTTTTTAAATACCTACCATTGAAAGCTCTACGAAATCGCTCTCCTTGAAGAGACTCTAGCAAATATGCATTACCTGGAATGATTTCAACAACTCTAAAAGGACCTTCCCAACTAGGCGACCATTTACCAAATTTTGGGCTCTTAGTGCCTAAAGGCAAAATCGTCTTCCAAACCAAGTCACCAACTTGAAATGATTTTGCTCTCACCTTCTTGTTATAAGCTCTAGCCACTCTTCTTTTGTCTCTTTAGAAATAAATGAAGCACCCTGATCTGTAGTAAGAGTTTGAGGAATACCGAAAAGATATGTATTAAATAGAATAAAGCAGCAAGCCGAGCGGAGCCTAACTGATCTGAAGTGTACAGTGCGAAGGGTATCACCAAAGGGTACCTTCGGCGTCTAATGCGAAGGGTCCCACCGAAGGGTGTCTTCGGCGTTCGGACTGATCTGGCCGAAGACTGGCTACGAACAGATCTTGACACGACAATCACCTTCGAATAGCGAGGTTCGGCGCGAAGTCTTTGACACGATAAAATAACTTAGACGCAACGCACTAGCGCGACCTCGTCTGATGTGGGATACAATCGTGGCGAAGCCTGTCATGACGAAGCCTGTTGCGAAGCGTGTTGTCGTGTGGGACTCGGTCAAACCGACAACAACATGACGGTCCGACACGGGTAGCCGAAGCAGCGGTCCCGCCGAGGGGTGCTCTGGCAGCCTCCAAAACTAATCTCTTAGCTGCTGACACCTCCGGTGAAGTGGCTCTGAATGTGAAAACCTGCAACAGAACATATATCAAGTACCAATTCGGCCTACGGACCGAATTCTGCTAAGTGCTGCACTAGAGAGCGAAGGTAGCAATCTGTTACGCAGATTAGCGGATACTTCACAGGCGAAGTAACAAGGCAATAACAATCTATTGCGTAGATTAACGGATACTTTACAAGCGAAGTAACAAGGATTACCACTGTTCCGAAGTGGCCATCGGAGGGCTTCCAGG
This sequence comes from Zizania palustris, assembly GCA_019279435.1. Taxonomy (NCBI): domain Eukaryota; kingdom Viridiplantae; phylum Streptophyta; class Magnoliopsida; order Poales; family Poaceae; genus Zizania; species Zizania palustris. The sequence continues at coordinate 13,551,453 of JAAALK010000283.1, read as the reverse complement.
CAAACCCACGAATATTGCAGAAAGGTAAAGGTAAAAGTAAAGGTACGGTTCAAAGCTAGGGCTTTGTGTTGATTTGTGTTTGGGGGGTTAATGAAATGGCCTCACCCCTATATTTATAGGGGCTAGACTTCTAATCTCTAAGCCTAATCTGATAGGATTGGACCTAATCATGCGTAGGGATAAAATTTAGCCAGAATCGGACTCAACTCTATCTCTGGTTTCCTGCCTGAAGTGGGCCTTCGGTCAGGCCCACCAAAGCCTGCTCTTCGGGCCGAAGCTTCGGTGAGGTGGGCCACCGAAGGCCTTCGGGCCAAAGGTAGCAGGCTTACTGGAAGCTTTCGAATCCCACAGCTCGATGGGCCTTTGACCCTGTAGGGCTTCGGCCCAGTCCAGAACATGTGCATTTTTGGCCCAAATTACCAAAATTGATATTTTGACAATCTTAACCATTAATGCCATTTTTTGCTATCAACACATGCCCCCTGCATTTTAGTGAACTAAGTGAACTAAAAGCATAATAGGCTAAGGACGATACTGCTCATATCAACCTTTCGACACCTTCAAGCTGTTTGCCACACACTCGGGAAGTACCTTTTCAAGTATCTACCATTCAAAGCCTTTCGAAACCGCTCTCCTTGCAGAGATTCTAACACATATGCATTACCTGAAGCGATTTCGGCTATTTTGAACGGACCTTCCCAACTAGGTGACCATTTACCAAATTTAGGGCTCTTAGTGCCTAAGGGCAAAATCGTCTTCCAAACCAAGTCACTTCTTATTGTAGGCTTTAGCTACTCTCCTTTTGTCTATTTCTATAGCTTCTAAAGCCCTCAACCTCTTATCGGTCACTTCTTCTAGATTGTCCTTCAAAAGAGTCTCATACTCATCGACCGATAAGCCATCTTGCTTTAGAACTCTTAAAGAGCCAAGATCTACTTCTACAGGTAGAACGACTTCTTGTCCATATACTAACTCATATGGACTAACTTTGGTAGCACCGTGCTTCGCAATTCTACAAGCCCACAGTGCCTCGGAAAGCACTTCATGCCACCTCTTAGGGAATTCCTCAATTTTCCTCTTAATGAGTTTAAACACAGTCTTATTACTAGAATCGGCTTGACCATTGGCCTGAGCATAATTTGGCGAAGAGTTTATTAACTTAATACCATAGAATTCGGCCAAGTCTCTCACTTCTTTAGAAACAAATGAACTACCTTGATACGTAGTGAGAGTTTGAGGAATACCGAATCTATGTATAATGTGCTTCAAGATAAAATCAAATACCTCATTGTGAGTCATATTCTTGAGAGGCACGACTTCGGTCCATTTGGTGAAGTAATCCATCTCCATCAACACGAATCGATGCCCTTTTGAGGACGAAGGATGGATCTGGCCGATGAAGTCTAAACCCCAATCTCGAAACGACCATGACTTGATAATAGGGTTAAGCAATGAAGCGGGAGCTAGCTGAATATTGCCAAACTTCTGGCACGCTTCACACCCTCTATAATATCTAAAACAATCCTGAGTCATAGTCAGCCAATAGAAACCTGCTCTTTTGAGCATCCAACTCATTTTCTAGGCCAACTGATGAGTGCCACAAAGCCCCTCATGGACTTCTCCTAGAGCTACCTGGGATTGTTCATCATCTAAACACTTTAAAAGTACTCCATCAATAGTTCGGCGATATAGTATATCATCTAAGAACACAAACTTGAATGCTTGTCGCCGAACTTTTCGATCAACCCTTTGACTAGGGTTTCTCAAATATTGGACGATTGGAATTATCCAATCGCTCTTAGGGACTTCTAGAGGGTTTGCTGATTCCTTCCCTAAAGTGATGTTCAAGATACTGACTTCGGAGCATCCCCTGGGCCTTTCCTTCTTCTGCCGAAGGTTGACTGAGTCGGCCGTGCAGAGTCGGTCAGTCTGAAGTCTTCTACCGGAGGTTTCTGGCTCCCGATGGCCTCTGTTGTCCAGTAGGCTTCGGCTCAAGGGCTCCAACGGGCCAAGCCCTTCGGCCGATGTAGTACTCCGACGTGATGGCTCCGGTGCACGACACCCTCCGGTGACCGAAGGGGTACAGCTTGCAGGGCTCGACAGACCTCGCGTCTGCCTGATACTTCTGGCTTCGGCAATGAGATCAAGCATCAACTTTTCCTGTACAGAAAAGTTTCCTCTCCTGACTTGGTAGCCAGACGCTTACTGGGCCAAATCATTTGCAATGGAATTGGCTTTTCTTGACACGTGAGAAATTTTGAAGTCATCAAAAATAGCAACTATGTCTAGGCATTTATCCAAGTAACTATTTAGCAAACCATCAAGACATTGAGCACTCTTAGCTACTTGTTGTACTACTAACAAAGAATCACCATGCGCATGAACATGTTTAGCACCTATAGATTCTAGCAATTCAAGTCCTAGTAATAAGGCATCATATTCAACTTGGTTATTAGTAGAGGGAAATTATAAACAATCTGAGGTTTCAAAGTGAATTCCACTAGGTGATATGAGAACCACTCCAATACCTTGGCCACTCTTGCAAGATGAACCATCAAAATAAAGTTTCCATGGTACTACTTCAATTAGAGCAACATGGTCATTCCAACTGACATCTATGTGGTGATCAACTATAAAATTAGCGACAATTTGGCCTTTCATAGCTCTTAGAGGTTCATAGGACAAATCATACTCAATCAAAGCGTAAGCCCACTTCCCGATTCTTCCACTTAGAATCGGCTTTTGCAACATGTACTTTATAACATCGGTTTGGTAAGCAACAATACATGTAGTAGGTAGACGATAATGACATAATTTGGTACATGCGTAGTAAAGTGATAAACACAAGCGTTCCACAAATGCATACCTAGTTTTGGCGTCCAACAGGCAGCGGATCAAGAATGTGATGATGTACTCTTTTCCCTCCACCTCCTGGGTTAGCACGGCCCCAATCACGCTATCTTCGGCGGCAATGTATAGCCGAAATGGAATCCCAGCTTTTGGTGCTCTCATCACAGGTGGCGACGATAAGCACTCTTTAATCTTTTCAAAGGCACTTTGCTGACTTGCCCCCCAAGTGATCTTGGCTTCATTCTTTAGCCGGAGTATAGGGACAAAGACATCAATCTTGCCAGACAAGTTAGATATAAAGCGACGCAAATAATTCATTTTGCCTAGCAACTTCTACACATCTTTCTTACATGTCAGCGCTGCAAAGTTTGTAATTTTCTCAAGCCTCTTAGAATCAATCTCTATACATCTTTTGTGAATCATGAATCCTAAGAACTTTCCTGCCGACACGCCAAAAGCACATTTGAGCGGGTTCATTTTTAATCCATACTGTCGCATCCTATCAAAAACAACTTTCAAATCGGCTAAATGGGTTCCCATAGCGTACGATTTGACCACAACATCATCTATGTAAACTTCTAACATGACTCCTAGCAAGTCATGAAAGATCGGGTTCATAGCACGTTGATATGTAGCACTAGTGTTCTTTAAACAAAAAGTCATAACGACCCACTCGAATAAACCGAAAAAACCAGGGCATCGAAAGGCTGTCTTGTAGACGTCCTCTTCGGCCACAAAGATTTGATTATAACCAGCATTGCCATCTATAAAACTTAGTACCTTGTGTCCTGAAGCATCGTTGATTAGCATGTCGGCTATCGACATTGGATACTCGTCCTTTGGAGTGGCCTTGTTTAGATCCCTGAAATCAATACAAACACGTATTTTGCCGCTCCCCCTTTTCTCTACAGGCACAATGTTAGCGACCCATTCGGCATACCTGCATGGCCTAATAAATCCAGCCTTGAGTAGTCGCTCCACTTCTTATTTAACTCGGTCATAGACGTCCGAATTAAAGCGACGAGGAGGCTATTTGTAAGGCCTAAATCCAGATTTGATAGGTAGCCGATGCTCCACGAGCTCACAACTTAATCCCGGCATCACACTATACGTATGACCGAAGCAACTTTATTACTTCGGCCTTTTCATTAGGCTATAAATGTTGTTTTATAAAAGTCGGCCTCGGGATGCTACCATCGCCTATGTCGATTTCTTCTAAAGGATCGGCCGACGCAAAACCTTGTCCTAATTTGTCTACTTCACTAAAGTCTTCGATGGCCTCAGCAATACCATCTTTAGTAGACCGATGTTGCTCTACACGAGACTTTAGCCAATCTAGATTACTTTTGCTAGACATGACTACTAATTTAGAAATAGTCGTGGTACACCAGCCGGCTTTACAGACATTGGTACGAAACGTCCTCCGGACATGCTAACAAAATCGTAATCCGAAAGGTCTCTACCTGATAGACATTCTACTTTGTTGTGGATGGCATCGATGGACACATCGGCCAATGCTACCTGGGCTGAGGTATCTGCGGGTATGACCTCTACTTCATCGTCGTCTCACTAAATTAGGCATTGGTGCAATGTAGAAGGAATGCAGCAGTTTGCGCGAATTCAGTCATGCCCGAGCAACACACTGTAGTTACCTTGCACATCGACAACGAAGAAAGCCATTAGGAATGTCTTGTTGCCCACTGTTAACTCCATGGAGAGCACCCCTTTGGCCTCAGAACTCTCATCGTTGAAGTCGTTGAGCATTAAGTTGGTTTTCTTTAGATCCTCCTTGTAACGCCCCGATTTAATAAAACCAGGAATTTATTGAAATTCCATAGAAAATCAATAAATACAAGACGTTCATCACACGACTGCGTATAATACGCCAATCAATAATGGTTCATAGACCATATTATTACAAAAGAGTTAAAACAAAGAGAAACTAATAAAATAAATCCTCTAGATGAACGCCTTCTTCCAGTCTCGTGCCTTGACTGGGTCGCTACTCCAGACCTTCGCCCTCCTCATAGTAGACTGCCTCTGGTGGTGTAAGTCAATGGGGGTGAGTAAAATCGTACTCAACAAGCCACCGAATGCAATTATAATGCAAGGTAATAACAAGGAAGGTAGTGGCTCACTTTTGCGGAAAAACATTTTTGTAAAGCAATTAATGTAATCCAGTTATTAGTGCAGAATAGTAAACATGAGTTCATGCATCATCTTCTAACTCGAGGGGTACAATCAGCCCACCCTCGCTCAACAGTCCTTACATGCCATGAATAACACATTCATTCACATAATAGTAAACTAACTGTGAGAGGTCACACAACTCGCCCTTGATCGTGGGCTCGGCTTTTCGAAAAGATTTGTTACTCTGATCAGAGGTGTACTACTGTACCCACAAGGCACTCATTTCCCACACACCGCAGTGTGTTAAATGACTCCTATCACGAGAAGCTCGTGCCAAAACCTTCAACATGGAACGCACCAATTAGATAACACCCTCTTATAGGTTTCATATGGTTTCCCAGTCACTTCGGGCCACACCATACCCCCCTTGAGCCACGTCGGTACAAGTCACCTGCAGGTTGCCCCTTGCCCCCTCCACTATGGTGTTCCAAATTGGTACGATCCATACCTCCAGTTAGGACTTACCTGTAACACCCCAAATTTTCAAAACAATAAAAATATTATTAAATTCAATTTATTGGAATTATTATTTCTGAAAATACTTTTAATACTCCTTTATACCCTTTTTAACTACAGCATAGAGTAGATGGCCAAACTAGGAGGTGAAAATTTTTGTATATGATCCTAAAGCCAAGAAATGTTTTTGAGAATTTTTATAAATTTTTATCCACTCTGGAAATACCCCAAAATATTTAATCCATTTTCTGCAATTATTTTAAATCTGAAAACCTTAGTAACAGTAATGGGCTCCCCTCCCTCCCTTCTCTCTCTCCCGGCCGGCCCAGCCCGTTACCCCGCGCGCCTTAGACTGACAACCGGACCCCACCTGTCGGCGCCGATTTCCTCTCCTCGCGCGCGCACCCGACAACCCGGCCCCACCCGTCAGCTGCCTCCCTCGCTCGTCCGCGCTCGCTGGCCAGTGGACCCCACTCGTCAGGCCCGTCGTCAACCTCGCGCCACCGCCCCCAAATCGCGCCGGTCGACGACCTCGCCCTCGGATCCGCCTCGCCGGCCCGTCCCCCATTAAATTGCCGCCATTACTCGGTCCCCCGCGTCGCGCCGACCGTTTCCCCCCGTTAAAACGCGCCTTTAAGCCACGGGATCACCGCTGTCGTGCATGGCCGAGCCCTCGCCGGCGAATAAAACCTCCCCCTCGGCTTTCCTTGCATGCAACCCTCGCCGACGCCACTATTTATACCCCTGGCCTCCGCCGCGTTCGACCCCCACGCCCAATCGCCACGAGAATGAACAGAGCGCCCTCCCTTCGCCTTTGAGCGCTTTCCCCCTGCTTCGCCTCCGGCCGCCCCTCGTCGTCGCCTCGGACCACCCCGGCCCGCGCCTCCACCACCGTCGTGACCGCAAGGACGTCCCCTACCTCGGCCACGTCTCCGCTGGTCAAGGAGATCGCCGGAACACCATCGCCGTCGAGTACCCGAGGAACCTTCCGCGTCTACCCTCGTCGCCAGCCACGCCTCGTCGTCCCCGGACCGCCGCCAAGGTACCATCGTGACCGCCGTAGCATCCCCCTTCCATTTCTAGGCTTAGCTAGAACCGCCGTCGCTCGCCGTGGCCGCTGGCCCGCTCGCCATCGTCGGAGAAGACGACCGGCACGGGTCGAGTACCCGTGCCGTGTCGGATCTGATCCCGACCGTGCGATCGCGATCGAACGACGCGCGTGAGCCCACGTATGCGATCTAATCCGCACCGTCGGATCTGGTCAAAGTGTTACGTTTTGATCTCACGCGTTCGTTTTCATTTAAAACCGGCGTGCGATCTCGTGCGTCCACGTGGTACCCCTTCGCACGTTTTAATCCTGGCCGTCCATTATAACTTAAGCGCCCCGCCTCGCCCTCGCGCGTCAGTGCGCGGGTTCACCGTGGGCCTGGCTCACCGTGGACCCGAGGAGTTTAAAAATTGAAAATGAATTTCAGAAATACTTTTAAACTTGTAAAATTCATATCTGGCGCATTTGAACTCTAAAAATTGCCATTCCAATTTCAGAAAATTCATAATATTATTCTCTACATGTTTATGCAATAAAAACAGTAGGTTTACTTTGACTTTTTCATGTTTATTCAAATGAATATCCAAATGCCTTTAGGATTAAAATATAAATTCAAATGTTTAAACTTCAGAAAAATTTAGATTTATTTCCATTCTGTCCATTCACTGAAAACCATCAAATTAACATGAACTTTTCATTTCACACTTATTTGAGAATTTAATATGGCAATAATCACATTTAAACATCCTTTTCAAAGAAAGTACAACTCTTTAATTCCTTTAAAATTTATTTATAAAATAAACCACAGAACCTTAACCATTGAATTTATTTTATTTATAATCAAACCAACTTTAACTTATGTGCTTATAATGTAATGTTATATTGTTTGATTGAATGTTGTGTTCTTTTTATTTTACTTTACTATATCAAAAAGACTACGACGTCGCCGAGGAGCCGGAGTACTTCCCCGAAGTCCCTCCCTCTCCTTTTGCTGAACAAGGCAAGTCACCAAACCAACATTTTGAGCATATTGAACCCATGTTTGATTAAACTATCGCTAAAACACATAGGTTATATATGCATTAGTCAAATGAACCCTTACATTATATTTATTTAGGATCCCCCGACCTTGATGTGCGACCCAAGCCATGCTATCTCTCCTAACCTCCTTGTCACCATATGATCAATGATATTAGCTAGTGTCCAATGTATTGACACGAACGCTATAGGATAAAAATGAGTTGTAGCAAAATGGTTCTATTATATGATCCCCGTTACTTCTTATCCTTGGAAATTCTGTTGGTGATGAGTTATGGTTGTGAGTGTATGCATGGTCGGTTCTGGGTGCAAGCTAGGGCATTGGTTGGTAGCACCCGGGGCACTATAAGACCGGTCTGAGGGATCCATTGCAATACACTTACGTACTAACCACAAGTCTAGTGGGTAAGTCCTAACTAAGGTATGGGTTGTTCCAAACCGAGGCCACCATTTGGAGATGGGTCAAGTTGCACCTGCGGGTGACTTGTACCAATGTGGCGCAAAAGGGGGCGCGACGTTAGCCGGGATGCGGCCCGGCGCGCCGGCGAAACCTAGAGCGGGTGGTTATCGCTTGGAACATCTCATATTGAGGTTTTGGCACAAGTTCCCGTGAAATGGGTCATCTCGTTTGGGATGAGTGCGTGCCTTGTGGGTACAGTAGTACATCTCTAATCAGAGTATTAAATCTTTTCGAAAAGCCGAGCCCGCGGTCAAGGGCGGGTTGCGTGACATCCCCCAGTTAGTTTACTTTGAATATGTATGTGCATGATGGATTGACATGTAAGGACCGTTGAGCGAGGTGGGGCTGACTGTACCCCTCGAGTTAGTTGATGTTGATGATGTTCATGTTTACTTTCCGCATGATTAAAATGTGATTACACTAAATGCAATAACTGAAACTGTACTTTTCCGCAATGTTAGCCATTACCCTTCCTTGTTTATTATCCTGCATTATTACTTGCATTTGCGGTGGCTTGTTGAGTACTTTTTGTACTCATACCCGTTGGACCCCACAGAGGATGCTTACTATGAGGACGGTCTGGAGTAGCGACCCAGTCGAGAAGAAAGATCCTGAAGAAGATGTTCGTCATACCGCTGTTTAATTATTTTATTACTGTTTTTACCAAGACTTTGATGTAATAAATATGGTCTGCGTACCATGGATATTGTCGTATGTACGTTGTCGCATGATGAACCTCTTGTATTATTGTTTTTCTATGGAAATTCAATAATGTCTCGATTTGATAAATCGGGGCGCTACAAGATGGTATCAGAGCCGACTCGACTGTAGGAAGCCAAACAGACCCGCCTAGCCATTAGCCACAGGAAATTATTTCTCGAAAATCTACTTCATAAACTTTGTTCCTCTCCTCACTTTTATTCAACTTGCTGTTTTGTAGATGCCTGTCTACCAAGTCCACAGCTACTGCCGCCACTATGAGGGCTTCGTCCGGGAGCTCCGTATGATGCTCACCTTCCTCGGGTTCCTCTTCGAACCCGAATTCCAAGGAGTATACCCCGATGAGTTCGCCGGACCTTGCGACGTCTCCCTCACCGTCCACGGCTCCGGAGAACACCTGCCGCCCTACACCACCGCACTTGGAGGCGCGACCTTCGACGTCGCGTGCCAACGAGTCGCCCTCCAGGCCCTCATGGAGCTGAGGATGATCTACGACGATCGTCTTCAGAACTCGTCCTTCCGGCTTGTGCCGAAGCGTACTCCCGGAGCCCACCGTAGCATCTACCTCGGAGTTCACTCCGTGCGTGATCCGGTCATGGCCCGGCAGTCGCGTCTTCTACAAGCCATGGATGATCTCCACATCGAGGCGGTGCTCGACGCCGACGAGCACCGTGAGGCGGTTGAGTTCCTTCGTGAAGAAACGAAGAACTTGATCCAGCAGAATGGCGAGTTGCAGCGCAAGATTATGCAGCTGCAGAAGGATATAGCGGAGATGGTTCCTCTTCCAAGGAAGAAGAAGCCCATCCGTGAGGCCCTCCCTCGCCCCAAGAGGATCCCGCCACGACCCTCCCCCGCCAGGCCCTCTACCAGCGCCCCTACACCATGCCCCGGCCTCGTCTCCGACTCCATCATCGAGAATTTTCTCGAGCCCACCATCTCTCTGGAGCCGCGCACTCGTGGTTCCGAGAGCACGGAGACTGCCTCCGGTGGCGAGTAGGCGTTAGGAGTCGCTACTTAAAATAAAAAGCATTATTTTGTATGTGGTGCTACCCACGACGAGTGTGTTGTGGGTAGAATAAGAACTTGATTGTAATGAACATTTTTACCACTTAATTTATATGCTTGAACTATGCTTGTTAATTGTGTTGTCAACTTTTTGCCTTATAACCTTATGAATTCAGAAGATGGCCGACCACCAGAACACCGGCTCCAACAACGGAGCAGGAGGAAGCCGTGATGCGCCCGAGGGTGTTGTACCCAACTGGGGTGCAACGGGCCCGCGTCACTCTGGATCGCCTTCTGCCAACCACCCCACCTTGGCAGAGATGATGGCGAATCAGAACCACCTGATCACCGCCCTCCTCACCCAAATGCAGAACCAACAGGCTCAGTTGGACCGTCTGCAGAACGGGGAGCCCGCCCCTCGCGCACCAGCACCCGCGCCCGCTCCGCAACTCTCCGAGTTCCTGCGCGTGCGCCCGCCCATCTTCTCGAGCACCACCAACCCGATGGAGGCCGGAGATTGGCTTCGTACCATCGGAAAGAAGCTCGACCTCCTCCCCTGCACCGACCGGGAGCGAGTGGCCTTCGCCACTCACCAGCTCCAGGGTCCCGCCGCGGAATGGTGGGACAACTACCGTGAGTCCCAGCCAGAGGGCCACGTGGTGACTTGGGCGGAGTTCACCATCGCTTTTCGCGCCGCCCACGTCCCCGCCGGTGTCATCGCGGTAAAACAGCAGGAGTTCCGCGACCTGCAGCAAGGCAACAGGACCGTCATGGAGTACCTCCATGAGTTCAACCGCCTCGCCCGCTACGCGCCGGAGGAAGTGCGCACCGACGCCCTCCACCAAGCCAAGTTCCTCAGGGGACTTAAGGATGAGCTGTCCATCCAGCTCGTCACCGCCGACTTCGCCGACTTCCAACGGCTGGTCAACAAAGCGCTCATCCAAGAGACTGAGCAGAACAAGCTGGACCTCAAGAAGAGGAAAATGATCGCCTTCAAGCATCAAGAGGCGAACTCTCAGAGGCCCCGCTTCGTCCCTCCGCCACCAGCGCCTGCCTACCATCCTCGGCCCGCCTACAGGCCGCCTCACGCCGCCGGTGGATCCAACGCCGGGCATCCTCGCCCCGCTCCACCAGCTCCGGCCGCTCAGCCGACCCCAGCCGCCAAGGCCTCGATCTTGAAGGATCGCCAAGGAAGGCCGGTCGTCTGCTTCAACTGCCGCAAGGAAGGGCACTATGCACACCAGTGTCCTCACCCCAAGCCAGCTCAGGGCGCGGCACCCAACCAGGCGGTTCGCGCCTGCGTCAACCACATCAGCGCGGAGGAAGCTCAGGAGGCTCCTGAAGTCGTGCTCGGTACGTTTACTGTGAATTCCGTACCGGCCGTCATATTATTTGACTCTGGAGCAACCCACACCTTCATCTCGGAAAATTTTGTGAAAATAAATGGACTGGACGTGCTCCCTCTACCCATTCACATGGTGATTGCCACCCCCGGCAATAGGACCTCAGCCCGCTTATACAGCCCTAAGGTTCAAATTGACATCCAAGGAGTACTGTTTCGGGCCGAGCCTGTCCTCATCCAATGCACCGGACTCGACCTTATACTAGGGATGGATTGGTTGATGAAGCACAAGGGAGTGATCGACTGTGCCAACAAGTCCGTCACGGTGACCAATCCTGAAGGCGTAACCGTCACCTTTCGCATGACCAGTCGCAAACCACTCGGAGCATCCCTTCGCTCGATAGCTCTTGAAGAGGTGCCTATAGTCAAGGAGTTTGCGGATGTCTTCCCTGAAGATCTACCCAGAATGCCTCCCAAGCGGGACATCGAATTCAGAATCGAACTTGTCCCGGGACCACTCCAATCTCCAAGCGCCCGTACCGAATGGCCGCCAATGAACTAGCCGAAGTCAAGAGCAACATCGAAGACCTAGAGCAGAAAGGTTACATCCGACCGAGTACCTCACCCTGGGGTGCACCGGTTATATTTGCCATGAAGAAGGACAAGACCAAGAGGATGTGCGTGGACTATAGAGCCTTGAACGACGTAACCATCAAGAACAAGTACCCATTGCCTCGAATCGACGACCTGTTCGATCAGCTGAAAGGATCCTCGGTGTTTTCCAAGATTGAACTCAGGTCAGGTTATCACCAATTGAGGATTAGAGAAGAAGACATACCCAAGACTGCCTTCACCTCCCGCTATGGACTCTACGAGTACACCGTGATGTCGTTCGGACTCACGAATGCCCCGGCCTTTTTCATGAACATGATGAACAATGTATTCATGGAGTTCTTGGACAAGTTCATCGTGGTATTCATCGACGATATCCTCGTTTACTCCAAGACCAAGGAAGAACACGAGGCTCACCTCCGTCTGACCCTCGGTAAGCTAAGGGAGCAGCAACTGTATGCCAAGTACAGCAAATGCGAATTTTGGTCGTCTGAGGTAAAGTTCCTCGGCCATGTTGTATCTGCTGGAGGAATAGCAGTGGACCCAACCACCGTGGAAGCAGTAACCAACTGGCTGCAACCCACAACCGTGACCGAGATCCGGAGTTTTCTCGGATTGGCCGGATACTACCGCCGGTTCATCGAGAATTTTTCCAAGATCGCCAAGCCTATGACCAGACTCCTGCAGAAGGAAGTGAAGTTTGAATGGACCCCCGACTGTGAAGAAAGCTTCCAGACCCTCAAGAAGAAGCTAGTGTCAGCTCCTATTCTGACTCTGCCAGACATCCGGAAAGACTTCCATGTCTACTGTGATGCCTCTCGTCAAGGATTGGGATGCGTCTTAATGCAAGAAGGGAAAGTGATATCCTACGCCTCCCGGCAACTGAGACCGCACGAGCTGAACTACCCAACCCACGACCTGGAACTAGCAGCCGTGGTTCATGCCTTGAAGATATGGAGACATTACCTTGTGGGGAATCGATGTGAGGTCTTCACCGACCACAAGAGCCTCAAGTACATATTCACCCAACCAGATCTGAATCTCAGGCAAAGGAGATGGTTGGAACTGATCAAGGATTACGACTTGGGCATCCATTATCATCCAGGCAAAGCGAATGTGGTGGCAGACGCCCTTAGTCGAAAAGGGTACTGCAATGCCATCATGATTCAAGACCAAGCTCCTTTACTTTATAAGGAGATGGAAAGGCTAAACCTAGGGATCACCACTCGAGCGTACCTCGCTGCCTTGGAGTCTCGGCCTGTCTTAATAGACCAGATCCGAGAAAAGCAGAAGGAAGATCCGGACATCCTGGAGATCCAGCAGAACATGAGGAAGGGTAAAGCCCCCGGATTTTCCGAGGACGAGCATGGTACCATCTGGTTCGGAAACCGAGTATGCGTACCCAACCTACCTGAGTTGAAGACCCTCATCCTTCAAGAAGCTCACGATACTCTATACTCCATCCATCCCGGGAGTACAAAGATGTACCAAGACCTAAAGGAAAAATATTGGTGGGTCAGCATGAAGAGAGAAATAGCTGAGTATGTGGCCAAGTGCGACACATGCCGGCGAGTCAAGGCAGAGCATCAGAGACCTGCCGGACTACTTCAACCTCTCAAGGTCCCTGAATGGAAGTGGGAAGAGATAGGAATGGACTTCGTCACGGGACTGCCCAGGACCCAAGCTGGTCACGACTCTATCTGGGTGATCGTCGACCGACTCACCAAGGTAGCTCACTTCGTTCCGGTCAAGACAACTTACACCGTCGCCAAGTTGGCTGAGTTGTATATGACCCGGATCGTGTGCCTCCACGGAGTTCCTAAGAAGATTGTATCTGACCGCGGGAGTCAGTTTACCTCCAAGTTTTGGAAGAACCTTCAAGAGGAACTCGGCACCCGGCTGAACTTTAGCACCGCCTATCATCCACAGACCGACGGTCAAACCGAAAGGGTCAACCAGATATTGGAGGATATGCTTAGAGCTTGCGCTCTAGACTTTGGCGGAATGTGGGACAAGAACTTACCATATGCAGAGTTCTCCTACAACAACAGCTATCAAGCCAGCCTGCAAATGTCCCCGTTCGAAGCACTCTATGGACGTAAGTGCAGAACGCCGTTGCTCTGGGATCAGACCGGAGAGTCACAACTGTTTGGGACTGATTTATTAAGAGAAGCTGAGGAGAAGGTTAAGATCATAAGAGACCGATTGAAGGCAGCCCAATCCAGGCAAAAGAGCTACGCCGACAACCGTCGAAGAGACCTAGCCTTTGAGGAGGGCGATTATGTCTATCTTCGAGTCACTCCCCTCCGTGGCACTCAAAGGTTCAACATGAAAGGCAAACTAGCACCTCGCTACGTCGGACCTTTCCAGATCCTCCGACGACAAGGAGAAGTGGCATATCAACTTGAACTGCCTCCATCCTTGGCAGGAGTTCATGATGTGTTCCATGTCTCTCAGCTGAAGAAGTGCCTCCGTGTACCCACCGAGCAAGCCGACCTTCAACAGCTTAATGTCCAAGAAGACTTGACCTACATAGAGAGACCCATCAAGATCTTGGAAACCAAGGAGAGAGTAACCAGAAGTCGCGTTGTCCGCTTCTGCAAGGTTCAATGGAACAACCATCCCGCCGAAGAAGCCACTTGGGAAAAGGAAGACGAACTAAAAGCCCAATACCCCGAGTTATTCGAGTAGCGTTCCAATCTCGAGGACGAGATTCTTGTAAGGGGGATAGGTTTGTAACACCCCAAATTTTCAAAACAATAAAAATATTATTAAATTCAATTTCTTGGAATTATTATTTCTGAAAATACTTTTAATACTCCTTTATACCCTTTTTAACTACAGCATAGAGTAGATGGCCAAACTAGGAGGTGAAATTTTTTGTATATGATCCTAAAGCCAAGAAATGTTTTTGAGAATTTTTATAAATTTTTATCCACTCTGGAAATACCCCAAAATATTTAATCCATTTTCTGCAATTATTTTAAATCTGAAAACCTTAGTAACAGTAATGGGCTCCCCTCCCTCCCTTCTCTCTCTCCCGGCCGGCCCAGCCCGTTACCCCGCGCGCCTTAGACTGACAACCGGACCCCACCTGTCGGCGCCGATTTCCTCCCCTCGCGCGCGCACCCGACAACCTGGCCCCACCCGTCAGCTGCCTCCCTCGCTCGTCCGCGCTCGCTGGCCAGTGGACCCCACTCGTCAGGCCCGTCGTCAACCTCGCGCCACCGCCCCCAAATCACGCCGGCCGACGACCTCGCCCTCGGATCCGCCTCGCCGGCCCGTCCCCCATTAAATTGCCGCCATTGCTCGGTCCCCCGCGTCGCGCCGACCGTTTCCCCCCGTTAAAACGCGCCTTTAAGCCACGGGATCACCGCTGCCGTGCATGGCCGAGCCCTCGCCGGCGAATAAAACCTCCCCCTCGGCTTTCCTTGCATGCAACCCTCGCCGACGCCACTATTTATACCCCTGGCCTCCGCCGCGTTCGACCCCCACGCCCAATCGCCACGAGAACGAACAGAGCGCCCTCCCTTCGCCTTTGAGCGCTTTCCCCCTGCTTCGCCTCCGACCGCCCCTCGCCGTCGCCTCGGACCACCCCGGCCCGCGCCTCCGCCACCGTCGTGACCGCAAGGACGTCCCCTACCTCGGCCACGTCTCCGCTGGTCAAGGAGATCGCCGGAACACCGTCGCCATCGAGTACCCGAGGAACCTTCCGCGTCTACCCTCGTCGCCGGCCACGCCCCGTCGTCCCCGGACCGCCGCCAAGGTACCATCGTGACCGCCGTAGCGTCCCCCTTCCATTTCTAGGCTTAGCTAGGACCGCCGTCGCTCGCCGTGGCCGCTGGCCCACTCGCCGTCGTCGGAGAAGACGACCGGCACGGGTCGAGTACCCGTGCCGTGTTGGATCTGATCCCGACCGTGCGATCGCGATCGAACGACGCCCGTGAGCCCACGTACGCGATCTAATCCGCACCGTCGGATCTTGTCAAAGCGTTACGTTTTGATCTCACGCGTTCGTTTTCATTTAAAACCGGCGTGCGATCTCGTGCGTCCACGTGGTACCCCTTCGCACGTTTTAATCCTGGCCGTCCATTATAACTTAAGCGCCCCGTCTCGCCCTCGCGCGTCAGATCTGGATCCGACGGTCCAGATCGACCCGGCGCACGCGCACAGTGCGCGGGTTCACCGTGGGCCTGGCTCACCGTGGACCCGAGGAGTTTAAAAATTGAAAATGAATTTCAGAAATACTTTTAAACTTGTAAAATTCATATCTGGCGCATTTGAACTCTAAAAATTGCCATTCCAATTTCAGAAAATTCATAATATTATTCTCTACATGTTTATGCAATAAAAACAGTAGGTTTACTTTGACTTTTTCATGTTTATTCAAATGAATATCCAAATGCCTTTAGGATTAAAATATAAATTCAAATGTTTAAACTTCAGAAAAATTTAGATTTATTTCCATTCTGTCCATTCACTGAAAACCATCAAATTAACATGAACTTTTCATTTCACACTTATTTGAGAATTTAATATGGAAATAATCACATTTAAACATCCTTTTCAAAGAAAGTACAACTCTTTAATTCCTTTAAAATTTATTTATAAAATAAACCACAGAACCTTAACCATTGAATTTATTTTATTTATAATCAAACCAACTTTAACTTATGTGCTTATAATGTAATGTTATATTGTTTGATTGAATGTTGTGTTCTTTTTATTTTACTTTACTATATCAAAAAGACTACGACGTCGCCGAGGAGCCGGAGTACTTCCCCGAAGTCCCTCCCTCTCCTTTTGCTGAACAAGGCAAGTCACCAAACCAACCTTTTGAGCATATTGAACCCATGTTTGATTAAACTATCGCTAAAACACATAGGTTATATATGCATTAGTCAAATGAACCCTTACATTATATTTATTTAGGATCCCCCGACCTTGATGTGCGACCCAAGCCATGCTATCTCGCCTAACCTCCTTGTCACCATATGATCAATGATATTAGCTAGTGTCCAATGTATTGACACGAACGCTATAGGATAAAAATGAGTCATAGCAAAATGGTTCTATTATATGATCCCCGTTACTTCTTATCCTTGGAAATTCTATTGGTGATGAGTTATGGTTGTGAGTGTATGCATGGTGGGTTCCGGGTGCAAGCTAGGGCATTGGTCGGTAGCACCCGGGGCACTATAAGGACCGGTCTGAGGGATCCGTTGCAATACACTTACGTACTAACCACAAGTCTAGTGGGTAAGTCCTAACTAAGGTATGGGTTGTTCCAAACCGAGGCCACCATTTGGAGATGGGTCAAGTTGCACCTGCGGGTGACTTGTACCAATGTGGCGCAAAAGGGGGTGCGACGTTAGCCGGGATGCGGCCCGGCGCGCCGGTGAAACCTAGAGCGGGTGGTTATCGCTTGGAACATCTCATATTGAGGTTTTGGCACGAGTTCCCGTGAAATGGGTCATCTCGTTTGGGATGAGTGCGTGCCTTGTGGGTAGAGTAGTACATCTCTGATCAGAGTATTAAATCTTTTCGAAAAGCCGAGCCCGCGGTCAAGGGCGGGTTGCGTGACATCCCCCAGTTAGTTTACTTTGACTATGTATGTGCATGATGGATTGACATGTAAGGACCGTTGAGCGAGGTGGGGCTGACTGTACCCCTCGAGTTAGTTGATGTTGATGATGTTCATGTTTACTTTCCGCATGATTAAAATGTGATTACACTAAATGCAATAACTGAAACTGTACTTTTCCGCAATGTTAGCCATTACCCTTCCTTGTTTATTATCCTGCATTATTACTTGCATTTGCGGTGGCTTGTTGAGTACTTTTTGTACTCATACCCGTTGGACCCCACAGAGGATGCTTACTATGAGGACGGTCTGGAGTAGCGACCCAGTCGAGAAGAAAGATCCTGAAGAAGATGTTCGTCATGCCGCTGTTTAATTATTTTATTACTGTTTTTACCAAGACTTTGATGTAATAAATATGGTCTGCGTACCATGGATATTGTCGTATGTACGTTGTCGCATGATGAACCTCTTGTATTATTGTTTTTCTATGGAAATTCAATAATGTCTCGATTTGATAAATCGGGGTGCTACATTACCCACCAGACTTGTGGTTAGTACGGAAGTGCTTTGCAACGGATCCCCTAGATCGGTCCTTATAGTGCCACTAGTGCGACCAACCAATTCTCGAGCTTGCACCCGGAACCCACCATACTTATAACATAGCCAACTCCAACAGAATCCAGAGATGAGAATAACGGGGTAAATCATATAGCAGAATCCATCTATCTACGACTCGTTCTTTTACCCTATAGCAGTTGTGTCGGTACATTAGACACTAGATAATATAATATTGTAGAGTGACAAGGAGTTCAGGCTCGATAAGCATGGCTTGGGTTTACACACAAGGACGGGGATCTAATAAATATAATGTAGGGCTTGAGATTAGACTAATGCAATATTATCCTATGAGTTATAGCGATAATTTATTAAAACATGGGCTCAATGTTGATCAAAATGGGGGTTGTGACTTGCCTTGATCCACAAACGGTGAAGGTGGAACCTCGGGGTAAGACTCCGGATCGTCGACGGCGACGTAGTCTTCTCGATACAGAAAAGTAACACAATATTCAATAAACAATCCAAAAATCAATCATACAAGCATACATGTTTTTGTTGGATTAAGTAAAGGAGATAGAGTCTTAAATTCTATGAAATTATTACTTAAATATTTAAGATTAAGTTTTAAAGAGGTTTCTGAATTTTATAACTTAATATAAGTATTTTTCCTAAGGGGTTTTTACTTTCCTATTTAATGGTGAATAAAAGTGTACCAAATAACCCTACCATTCTTATTGTGTTAGAATAGTGAAATGAAGTCATTTTTGTCCTCTGAAATTAATATATGAATTTTTAAAGGTTCTTCTAAATAATTTTAATGAAATATAAATTAAATCCTAAAGGGGACTTTTCTTTATTATTTAATAAGAATATTTTGTGCCAAATAAACATATTGTTTTTATTGCATAAAAGTGTAGAGAATAAAAATACAAATTTTCTAGAATTGAAATGGTCAAATTTGGAGTTAAATTGAGATAGTTATGAATTTTTGAAGTTTAAAATATTTTTCTGAATTTTTATTAAACAGGAAATCAGTCTATGGTCCACGGTGAACTGGGTTCACCATGAACCGTTGATTGTGCGCGTGGGCCGGTGGGGGATTAATGAAATCTGACGGCTAGGATTCATCGATACCCCTTCGCCTGAATCGGACGTCCAGGATTAATTCGCCAAAGCGAATTAATCCAAGCGTCTAGATATGATATGACGACTGTCGTCCCATTCGGCACGGCACGCGTGGAAGGGGGCTGGGTACCCCTCTTCTCCGTCTCCGGCGACTCAACGGCGATGAAATCCCAGCGACGGCGAGGTCTAAGGACGTGGCTAAGGCCAAAAATGGAAAGAGGGGCACATGGGGGACCCAGGCATACCGGCGACGATGATGATGGGGCCGTGGCGGTGGTCGGCGATGAGATGGGGCGGCGGAGGTCCTCGGGTCCAACGGAGGCGAGGTGCTCCGGTGATGATTCGGCCCAACGGAGGTGGCACCGGGGTAGAAGAGGCAACGGGGGTCACGGTGGTGGCGACGGCGAGGGCGGCGGAGGCCGGTGGCGTTGGCGAGAGGCTACCGGATGGGAAATAGGGGAAAAGTCGAGAAAGGGGGTGGCGGGCTTCAGGATTGCGATGACTAGGGCTCTGGCGGTGTGGCGGAGTGCGGCGAGGGTGGGAGGCCCTTATATAGGGGTCGCCGGCGGGGAAAAGGAAAGCCGAGAGGAGGAAACCGAGAAGGTTTCCAATTTTTTCTCCGGCGAGCCTTTCCATGCGCTCGGGTGGCTTCCATATAGCCGAATCCGCGTGGCTAGGGGGGAAAGAGATCACCGGCGTTCGGGGGAAAGGGTTCCGGCCCCAATTTAGCGAATGGCGGCGGCCGGCGGCTAAAATCGAAAAGGGGGCGCCGGAATTGGAAGGGGGGATCCCCTTCCATCGGGGAAGAAGAACCTGACAGGTGGCCCCCACCTATCAGTAGGCGGGCACGAGGGAAGAAGGGACTGACACGTGGGCCATGCTTGGCAGCGAGAGGGAGGGGTGCGCGTGAGACTGACGGTGGACCCAAGCGGGGCACGGGTGCGGAGAAGAGAGGGCGAGCGCGCCGATAGGGTGGCCCCACCTATCATTGGCCGAGGAGCTGGATGGGGCCGGGCTGAGGCGATTTGAAGGTTGTGGCACAAAAAGTTTTAAAATGTATTTTCTATTTAAAATAATTACAGAAAATCGATTATCTATTTAAGGCTTGAAGCAATGTTGGAAAAATTTTGTAAAAATTCTCAAAAATATTTCTTGGCCTCTAGATTCCACCATAAATTTTTCAGGTTCAAATTTGAAATATTTCTCCCTGTTTTGCTTTAATTGGGTTCTTTTACCCTTTTCTTTAATTAAATAAATCCTTTTTATTTCAGAAAATTTTATTTCCCTTATTTTATTTTATTTTTTTTTAATTTTGGGATGTTACACTCCTCATCCATGCAACCTTTCTTCAATAGCGAGTAAGGCATTAGGTTGATAGTGGCGCCACCGTCAACAAGCATCTGAGAGATCGGCTTTCCGTTAATGTGACCCCTGACGTATATAGGCTTTAGACGACGAGCCGTATCCTTGGTTTTTTCAAAAATAGCATTGCGTGGGCCGAGGTTCAACTGAGTGACCTCGGCCTCATCCTATGGTAGGGCGAACTCGGCAGGCAGCATGACGACGTTGATGTCCATCACCTGGGGTGTGGGTCCCTCAGAGACGAGAGAGTAGTCGTCGTCGAGCATGTCGTCATCGCTCGGACTAGGAGCCAGGTTGGTTATCTCAACCGGCTTGATCCTCCATACCTGTCTCATCGCTGGTCGAGGGTGGATTTCTTCAAAAATGGCGTCTCGCTCATCCTTGGCTTTCTTCTCGCGCATCTCCTGTGCCCGTATGCATTGCAGACGCCTCTTCTATGATTTGTACATACCTGGAGGTGCCAAAGATGGCTGTATCTTGGTACCAGGTGCCACTCCCTTGTTCTTGTTATTATTGGCCATAGGGGTACTGCCCCGCTCGGCCTCGCATGTTTCATAATTGGAGGGGCCCTCGCTATGGACCCTGCTAATCGGACCGGCCTCATTTGGCCGATCGGGCTAGGCTCTGGTGCAGGCTACGGCCTGAGCAGGGGACTTACCTTTTTCAGGCTTCGGCGAAGGGGCCTTCGGGATTAGGACTTCCTGAGACCCTAATCTGGTTGTGATAGCTTCAGATTCCCCGTCCTTTGCCTCTTCGCATTCATCTCCCTTAGCTCCGTCCTACGCGAGTTGATTCGGAGGTACCACAGATAGCCTGTGGATGATGCCCCCCTCCGCCGTGTCTGCTTGTCCCTGCCAGTCATAATACTCCGAAGGAAAACAAGGAATAGTGTTATGCTGCGGAGGGTGCTCTGTGGAGGGGGCATCAGTGGGTCTAGTGGCTTCGCCCACTGTGAGCCGAAACCATTACCCAGAAGGGGGTTTGGCCAGGTTGACGGTACCTCGGATCATATTAACGAGGGGTCCTACTAGGCCAGAGGTACATTCGGCTATTGCAGGCCGAAGCCTCCCACCGGAGGGTTCATCTAGGGCAGAGCCAGGTTCGGCCATTGGGGTCCAAACTCGTTCTATGTGGGGCTCGACCACTAGGGTCCGAGGCCACTATACGGAGGGTTTGGCCACTGGGGTCTGAAGCCACCGTAGGGGGTGTTAGGCCACTATGGCTCGAAGTTCTCATGCGGAGGGTTCGACCACTGTGGTCTGAAGCCACTATGCGGTGGGTTCGGTCACTGTGGTCTGAAGTCACCCTCCGACCGCTTGGGTCCCTTTGGCTGACTTAGCCTTTTGGCACGAGGACCTGTTTCCTTAGATTTTCTTTGGTGCTTGTTTAACAACATCTGGTATGTTACCTTCGGCTTCTTGCGATCCCTAGCCGAAGGATATGTGCTAACATTACGCTTCCACACTCATACTTCGGGGTTCTTAGGTACGAGTGTGCATGTGCGTGATTCTCCAATGACGACCGCTTTCCCCTTAGTTGACTCGGTTTGTTCTAGCCAAATCAGCACTCTCTTTTCATCGAGATCGATGGTGTTCACGGGAAAAGGGTCTTTGTCCAGCCTCATCTTTGGACTAGGGTCTATCTTCAATCGTCCTTCTTCTATGGCCGATTGAACTTGTCGACGAAAAACATTGCAGTCATTAGTATAATGCGAATGCGAATCATGCCACTTGCAGTATGGGTGTTTCTTTAACTCATCGGGAGATGGAATGACTTGGCCTTTAGGCAACCTGAGAAGCTAGTTCTCTCTCGCTATCCGACACCACTTTCACTTGGTTTTCGGTGCTCCTATTCTGTGCTCCACACTGTGCTAAAAATTGGCTAACATGATCTAATGTGGTTTTGTTATCCTCACCGTCAAACTTGGTGAATTCAAGGACTCTATATCCGTGAGGGTAAGGTATTGTATCGAAATGATCGGGGTACGGCTTCCGGTAAACCCTAGATCGACCCCTAGGTATGAAGTCAGTGCACTCCCTAAATAGTGCGCGGATCTGCTCCTCAATGTCATCCTGACCTGCTGCCTGCGCATGTCTCTCATGCAGGGGCGCGACACGCGGTGGGACGTCGGCGTGTTGGCCATGGGTTTCCTCCTCATGCGCTAGCTGTACGACGTGTTCGGGCCTATGCGCTTGTGCATGCGGCGCGGGCAGCATGAGTAAAGCTAGCGTAGGCGTAGGTGGGGGCTGTGCATGGTGAGTAGTGCCGGCTTGGCCGTAAGCATGATGATTGGTCTCGGCCATGGATATCGAGGCCGAAGACATAATGGTTTTGCCAGTACTACTGTCAGTTCTGCTGTAAATGTGATTTATCAGAGGTATACTAGCAATAGGAGCTGGAGGTACAACCTCGGTAAAGCCAAACCTTCTAAGCGTTGCCTCTACTTGAGAGCTAACTGCCGAATCTAAACGGTTGGCTAGCGAAGCGTTAACGGCTTGATCTACTGATGCGGCTATTTTCTGCTCAATCTCTAAAGAAGATAAATGAGGCGATACTGGTGTTACCTAGATTCAAGCAAGGTCTGGGACGTTGACGTCGCGCTTGATGAAGCCTGCGCGTGTCTTGGCGTAGCTCCCAAGCATTAGGTCCTGGAGTGCCTTCATATTTGTCGCGATCTCTACTCGGTCTTCTGCGGGAATATCTTCAAGCGTAGGCGTCATGATGTTGTGGTTGTTGATATCCGCGCCTCCCATGGGATCCATCTGCGATATAGACGTAGTAGTCGTTGTATATGTACCGGCGGCCGATTTAGATGTACTTGTCATGTTGGTGCAGCCCTCCCCAGCGGAGTCGCCAAAAAGTGTGTTGACACAAAAACGTGCCCCCACACTTGGGTCAGTTCGACGATCCAAAAGTGTACGGATACTTAGGGACAAGCCTAAGCGTAACACAACACCGACGTCACGTTCCGACTACCCTTAACTGTGGTAAGGGAGGGTGGAGTCGCAGGTAATAAGATCACATAGAAATAATCCAATTAGCCGAAAAGATATGTATTAAATAGAATAAATTAGCAAGCCGAGCGGAGCCTAACTAATCCAAAGTGTACAGTGCGAAGGGTATCGCCGAAAGGTACCTTCGGCGTCTGATGCGAAGGGTCCCGCCGAAGGGTGTCTTCGGCGTTCCGACTGATCTGGTCGAAGACTGGCTCCGAACAGATCTTGACGTGATAATCACCTCTAAATAGTAAGGTTCGGCGCGAAGTCTCTGACACGATAAAATAACTTAGACGCAATGTACTAGCGTGACCTCATCTAACGCGGGATACGATTGTGGTGAAGCCTATCATGACGAAGCCTGTTGCGAAGCATGTTGTCGTGCGGGACTCGGTCAAACCGACAACAACATGACGGTCCGGCACGGGTAGCCGAAGTAGTGATCTCGCCAAGGGGTGCTCTGGCAGCCTCCGAAACCAATATCTTAGCTTAGGACACCTCCAACGAAGTGGCTCCGACCGTGAAAACCTGCAATAGAACAGATATCAAGTACCAATTTGGCCTAGGGACCGAATTCTGCTAAGTGTTGCACTAGAGAGCGAATTTAGCAATCTGTTATGCAGATTAGCGGATACTTCACAGGTGAAGTAACAAGGCGATAGCAATATATTACGTAGATTAACAGATACTTCACAAGTGAAGTAACAAGGATTACCACTATTCCGAAGTGGTCGTCGGAGGGCTTCCAGGCAAACCCACTAAGGTACGGTTCAAAGCTAGGGCTTTATGTTGATTTGTGTTTTGGGGGGTTAATGAACCGGCCTCACCCCTATATTTATAGGGTCTAGACTTCTAATCTCTAAGCCTAATCTTATAGGATTCAACCTAATCACACGTAGGGATAAAATTTAGCCATAATCGGACTCAACTCTATCTTTGGTTTCTTGCCCGAAGTGGGCCTTCGGCCAGGCCCACCGAAGCCTGCTCTTAGGGCCAAAGCTTCGGTGAGGTGAGCCTTCGAAGGCCTTCGGGCCGAAGGTAGCAGGCCTGCTGGAAGCTTCCAAAGCCCACAACTCGATGGGCCTTCGACCCTGTAGGGCTTCAGCCCAATCCAAGACATGTGTATTTTCGGCCCAAATTACCAAAATTGATATTTTGACAATCTTAACCATTAATGCCATTTTTTGCTATCAATAGTATGGTTGTTCGAACAGTTTATAATTCAGCTGAAGATGTACACTTTACCCTTATGACACGAACTTACTCCCGATACCCATCGACATAAGAGGTTCGTGACAAGGTATTTCCAAAGCCGATCTAAGATAACCTATTACCACATGGATGGGCCCCTCTCGACCAAGGATCAGGCATCCTCTACTCCTTCTCCCCTAAAATCCCACAGTTGCTCAGACTCCTTACTCCTTCTCGTTTTGTCCTTCATCTTCAACAATTCATCACAAGCCAAAATCACGTCCGAGTAGGACTTCACAAATCATTCACAAAACCATGAGACACCCTAGCGATTTTACATCCATCGGTAATCAAGTGATCTTAAACCCACTAAGTACTTAACTAGGAACACCCCATAATGTCCGTAAGGTTGCATTTTGTGTGCATGACGTTTTTCCCAAGGAATCGGTCCTTATGCGCCACTTGAAGTCGAGCCACGAAAGGCGACGATGACTCATGGAAATTTTACCCAAAACACTCCTTTTCATTTGCTTTCAACATGATCGGTACTTGGTACCATTTTCAAAACATTCCTTCGAAACCCATTTTATCCCACACGATTCATTCATTTCAATTATTGCATTTGATATGAAATAAAAGAGGTCCACTGGTGTGATCTAGGCTCCTTGGCTTTCGCAATGGCACCACTATTATCACAACAGAGGTCCACTGGACTAGACACACTAGGAATAACCCCAAGCTCACAA
The DNA here is from genome assembly GCA_019279435.1 of Zizania palustris. NCBI lineage: Eukaryota > Viridiplantae > Streptophyta > Magnoliopsida > Poales > Poaceae > Zizania > Zizania palustris. The sequence continues at coordinate 13,526,170 of JAAALK010000283.1, read as the reverse complement.
ACAAACTTTCTGATCCAAACGGCCTCCTTTGCAACAAGCTCCTCTTCACCACCGTATACTAGGAACATTTCCTCAGTCCTTCTCAAGTACTTGAGGATACTCTTTACTAGAGCCTAGTGACTTTCACTCGGGTTCGATTGGTACCTGCTCGTAACACTTAGAGCATATGACACATCTGGGCGTGTACACAACATGGCATACATGATGGATCCAATTACGGAGGCATACGAGATCGTACTCATCTTCTCTAACTCATCAGATGTCACAGCACACTAAGTCTTACTAAGAGAAATACCATGTGACATTGGCAGAAAACCCTTCTTGGAATTCTGCATTTTGAATCGTTTCAAAACCTTGTCAATGTACATACTTTGGCTTAATCCAATTAACTGTTATGATCTATATCTACAGATCTTTATGCCAAGAATGTATGCTGCCTCTCCAAGATCTTTCATCAAAAAACTGTTTTTCAGTGAAGTCTTGACAACATTCAACAAAGAAATGTCGTTTCCGATCAACAATATGTTATCTACATATAGGACGAGAAACACAAGTGAGCTCCCACTAACCTTTTTGTAAACACAAGGCTCTTCTTCATTCTTGACGAAACCAATCCCTTTGACTACCTCATCAAAACGAAGATTCCAACTCCGAGAAGCTTTCTTCAATCTATAAATGGATTTCAACAACTTACAAACATTCCCAGCATTCCCTGAACCGTCAAGACCTTTAGGTTGTGTCATGTACACATCCTCACTTAGGTTTCCATTCAGGAAAGCCGTCTTGACTTACATTTGCCACATCTCATAATCATAAAATGCGGCAATAGCTAGGATGATCCGAATAGACTTAAGCACAACAACGGGCAAAAACGTTTCATCATAATCAACACCTTGAATTTGTCTAAAACCTTTTCGCCACTAATCGTGCCTTATAGATGTGAACATTTCCATCAACGTCTATCTTTTTCTTGAAGATCCATTTACACTCAATAGTTTTCACACCATCGGGTGGATCAACTAATTTCCAAACTTGGTTGACTCGCATGGACTCCAACTTGGATCCAATGGCTCCAAGCCATTTCTCAGAGTCTGGTCCCATCACTGCTTCCACATAGGTATTGGGCTCGTCGTTGTCCAACAACAACACATCGCAATGCCCAGTGGTGAAGAACATGTACTTCTATGGTGCATGGACTACTCTCCTAGACCTCTGTGAGGATGGCGCATCTTCAACAGGCTCCGCAACATTTTGCTCATCCTGTTGTTGATCAGTGGGATCTGGAATACTTTTCAGCGGCTCTCGAACCTCTTCAAGATGCACCGTCCTCCCACTAACTCCTTTTGAGAGAAACTCTTTCTCAAGGAATACACCATTTCGAGAGACAAAATGTAACACCCCAAATTTTCTGAGAAAATAAAAATACAATTTATTATGTTTTCTGGGAATGATTTATTTTGGAATACCTTTAATACCCTTGTGGGCTTAAATGAACTAGAACATGGATGAATTATCCAAACCAAAGGCTAGAAAATTTTGTATATGATCCCAAGGACAAGATATATTTTTGAGAATTTTTACAGATTTTTCTCACTCTTGGAAGCAACCCAATTATTTTAAACCAATTTCAGCATTTAAATTTATTTAGAAATGAATTTAAACAGTAACACGCCCCTTTCCCCTTCTTCTCCCTCAACCGACTGGCCCAGCCCACTCCCTCCCCGCACCCCGTACTAACAACCAGGCCCCACTCATCAGAGACGCCCTCCCTCCACATGCGCGCTCGACACCTCGGCCCCACCCGTCAATCGCCTCGCCCTCGTCTCGCGCCCGCTGACCGGTGGCCCCCGCCTGTTAGGACCGTCGTCCACCTCGCGCTCCCCCTAACTCCTCCGGCCATCAATCCCGCCTCAGATCCACCTGTAACACCCCAAATTTACTTAGAAAATAAAAATACCATTTATTATATTTTCTGGAAATGATTTATTTTGAAATACCTTTAATACCTTTATAGGCTTAAATGAACTAGAACCTAAATGAATTATCCAAACGAGAGGCTAGAAAATTTTGTATATAATCCCAAGGCCAAGATATATTTTTGAGAATTTTTACAGATTTTTATCACTCTTGGAAGCAACCCAAATATTTTAAACTAATTTTAGCAATTAAATTTATTCGAAAAAGTATTTAAACAGTAACGGGCCTCCCTCCCTCAATCTCCCCAACTAGTCGGCCCAGCCCACTCCTCCCCGCGCCCCGTACTGACAACCAGGCCCCACTCGTCAGAGACTCCCCCCCCCCCCCGCGCACGCCCGACACCTCGGCCCCACCTATCGGTTACGACCAGTCACCACGCCCTCGCCTCGCGCTTGCTAACCTGTGGCCCCTGCCTGTTAGCACCGTCGTCCACCTCGCGCCCCCCCTAACTCCGCCGGCCACCGATCCCGCCTCTGATCCGCTCCCGCTGGCCCTCCTCCCCTTCAATGGTCGCCGTTTAATGCACCCCAAGGCCCACCAGCCATTTAATCGTGTTAAGGGATGCGTTTAAGCCCCGGGATCGCATTACCATGCATGGTGAGACCTCGTCGGTGAATGAATACCCCCCTTGGCTTTCCATGCATGCGACCCCCTCTGACCCCCGCCGACGCTCCTATTTAAGCCCCTATCCTCCACCGCGTCCGGCCCGCACGCCCTACTGCGTTGAAAACAAACCAGAGCGCCCCGTTTCGATTT